>SJYW01008634.1:5550-16741 GCA_006410735.1 Raphicerus campestris
ACCATCTGCAGTGATTTTGGAGCCCCCAAAATAAAGTCTGACACTGTTTCCCCATCTATTTCCCATGAAGTGATGGGACTGGATGCCATGATCTTCCTTTTCTGAATGCTGAGATTTAAGCCAACTTTTTCTCTCTTCACTTTAACTTTCATCAAGAGGCTCTTTTGTTCCTCTTTGCTTTCTGCCATAAGGGTGGTGTCATCTGCATATCTGAGGTTATTGATATTTCTCCCGGCAATCTTGATTCCAGCTTTTGCTTCATCCAGTCCAGCGTTTCTCATGATGTACTCTGCATATAAATTAAATAAGCAGGGTGACAATATACAGCCTTGACATACTCCTTTCCCGATTTGGAACCAATCTGTTGTTCCATGTCCAGTTCTAACTGTTGCTTCCTGACCTGCATACAGATTTCTGAGGAGGCAGGTCAGATGGTCTGGTATTCCCGTCTCTTTCAGAATTTTCCACAGGTTTTGTGACCCACACAGTCAAAGGCTTTGGGATAGTCAATAAAGCTGAAGTAGATATTTTTCTGGAACTAAAGCGGATTATAAGTCCTTGAGCGGCTCAACGTTTTCCCTTTGTGTTAGATCTCAAATTTCTATAAGGGGCTGCCTCTTTGGCTACCAAACTCTCCTAAACATCAGATCAGACAATCTTTCTTCCGGTGCAGGGATATTCTGTTTCTTTCCTACCTGAGGACTCATTAGTATTCACGTTAATCTTGGCTACGCTGGGCCTGCACTGTTGCGCGTGGGCTTTCTCTGGCTGGCGCGCGAGGGCAGCTCCTGGCTGCAGGGCACGGCTTCTCACCGAGGTGGCTTCTTGGTGCAGAGCGCGGGCTCTGGGGCGTGCCGGCCTCAGGGACTGCAGCGCACAGGCTCAGTAGATGCGGCTCCTGGACTCCAGAGCAGAGTCTCAACAGCTGTGGCTAACGGGCTGAGTTTCTCCTTGCCATGTGGGACCCTTCTGGACCGGGGACTGATCCGGGCAGGTGGATTCTTCACCCCTGAGCCAGCAGGGAGACCCATGTTAAGTTGAAGTTTTTTCTTTTGGGCCGTGGATGTATATTCTCTTGAAATATATCCTTATAGTTTCGGTTCTGTTGTGATTACAATATAAATTTAAATTATACTTTCAAGCCTATTAATGCCATCATATAAGTAGGTATCAGTGTTTGAAGTACACATTTATTAAATCAGAAAGACAGTGTTACTTTTTTTTGGTCACACTTCGTGACATGCAGGATCTTGTTCCCTGACCAGAGATCAAACCCTCTGCTCCCTGCAGTGAAAGCACATAACCCAACCACTGGAGCACCCGGGAATCCCTGGTCATGCTGTTGAATGAAACTGTTATTCACTTTCTGTCACACTCATCATTTCTAGTACCCACTGGTCCATGTGACTTGGGGCTACTATATTGTTTTGGGGTGTTTTTTGTGTGAATACTATGTTGATTTTTGTGTATGTATATATGGCTACTATATCAGACATACATTTGGGTTCTGGACCCAATTCCAACCAACCAAGGTATCCTACAATCCAGCCCAATTCTGACTCTGTCAACTTGGAGATAGTGCCATATGCCATGGGTTAGGGGCTCAGTCCTAAGACTCTGCTACCAAACTCAGCTTCAGCTGGTTATTGCTCAAGAATCCAATACTTAGAGACACGTGCTGGGTAAAAGCAAAGATAGCTTTATTGGGAAAGCTGACAATCCTGGGAAGAAGCTGGACTCATGTTCCAAAAAACCAAATCCCCATTGCTGATCAGAGGGCTGCTGCTGCTGCTGCTGAGTCGCTTCAGTCGTGTCCGACTCTGCGACCCCAGAGACGGCAGCCCACCAGCCTCCTCTGTCTCTGGGATTCTCCAGGCAAGAATACTGGAATGGGTTGCCATTTCCTTCTCCAATGATCAGAGGGCAAGAGACTTTAAAGAAGAATTTCAGGAACACACAGGTGGAGAGGGGTGGCTGCGTGCAGAGGAGTGCAGTCATTTTGAATGTTTCACGGGTGCTCTGACCAGAGTCATCTTGGTAGTTTTAAGTACACTTACTCTTCAGTTCCAGGGCCAATTTGTTCCTATTTCCTCGAGATGAACTCTCAGAATTGTGTAAAATGAAGTAGCTTATGTTGTGGCTATAGTCTGGTCTTGATGTAATCAACTTCTTCCCACTGATGGGGGCCCCAGTATTAGAGGATATGGCTCAGAAAATGATCTATAGCCCTTGCGTGCTAAGTCACTTCAGTCATGTTGGACTCTTTTTGACCTCCTGAGCTACAGCCTGCCATGTTCCTCTGTCCAAGGGATTCTCCAGGCAAGAGTATTGGAGTGGGGTGCCAGGCCCTCCCAGGGGTCAGACCCTCGTCTCAAGACTCCCGCGTTCACAGGCAGTGTGTTTCCCTCTAGTGCCTCCTGGGAGCCCAAGACGACCCTTGTGAAGGAAGGATCTTTAGATCCGTGACTTTAATGGCTGAAGTACCCCATCTTTTTTTCAAACTTTCAACTTCTTATTTTGTATTGGAGTATAGCCAGTTAACACTGTAGTGGTAGTGTGGCCAGTGAGGGCACCTGGCCATACATGCACGCGCATCCATTCTTCTCCAAATCCCAGTCCCATCCCGGCTGCCACATAACGCTGGGCAGAGTCGTGTGCTCACAGTGGCTCCTTGTTCATGTTAAACACAGCAGTGTGTACATGACCTTCCCAAACACAATTTCATCTTGTTTGACTGTTTTCCTTTGTTGCTGCATTTTTCTCATTTCTGATTAAATCTATTATTTGACTTTATAAATGCCTCCAACCAATCTCAAGTTCACATGGTTACCTGTATGTACTTATGACCAATAGGCTACAAATCAGAGGTTCCCAGGAACCCTTCTCCTTGGGTCTGATTAATTTGCTACAGTGGCTCACAGAACTCAGGACAGTCACTAGATTACAGATTTATTACAATGGCTATTAAAGGGTCCGTCAACGGCCGGATGGCTCCGTGGGGTTGGCGAGGGGTGTGACCCGGGGCTCAGCTTCCACGTCCTCCTCAGTGCGTCACGCTCCCCTGCTCCACGTGTTTGCTCTGAACCCGTCCTCTTAGGGGTTTACTAGAGTTGGACATGACTGAGCGGCTTCACTTTCACGCATTGGAGAAGGAAATGGCAACCCACTCCAGTGTTCTTGCTTGGAGGATCCCAAGGATGGGGGAGCCTGGTGGGCTGCTGTCTATGGGGTTGCACAGAGTCAGACACGACTGAAGCACCTTAGCAGCAGCAGTTTGATACCACACATTTTGATGATTTTTGCTTGAATCAGTAGTACTGATGACCGAAAAAAATGATATTATTTATAATTATTTCATTGTCCTTAAGATCTGTTGAACGCTGAATCTGGATCTGGTCACTAGAGCTGCATGGTTCTTTCTATCGTCTGTCTGTCTCCTGAAGGCCTCTTTACCATCTCCAGAAGCTGAAGCTGAAGGTATATTTAGAGGGATATGTTAAGGAAGATAATTCATGTGGAGTCCAGGCTGATGACATCAAATACACCAAATCTGTCTCCCTGTTCACTTTGCTCTTCTGGCTCCAGAGAAATCAAACAGCCACTATGGAGTGCCGTTCTGTATACCTAAAGCAGAAAGGGAAAAGAAAAATGGAAGAAACCAGTTTATACATACAAAAATGGAGGTCAATTCTTTCCAGCGTTCCAGTCAAATATGGGACCTCCTACGCCTTGGGAAAGCCGTGCATTAGCCAGCCCTGGCAGAACACACCTGAGGATTCATGCTGCCAGAGGCTCAGTCGTGCCTTCCCCAAAATCTGATTGTTTACCGTGTGCCAGGAGGAGGGAAACCATGAATAAACGAAGCTCACATACTAACAGGGTCTCTGGGCTCCAGTTCAGAGCTTGAAAGGTGCGCGGTGGAATTCCTCGGGAGGACCACAGACTGGGGAGGAGCCTGGGGGACTGTGGCCACCCCCTGACCCCGTGGAGGCACACCTGAGTGGAAACATCATCCACCGCCCCAGAGGAGGCTGGAGCTGACTCCGCCATGTGCGATAACTGGCACTCGGGGACTCTGTGAGTCATAGTGGGAACAACAGGCTAGTACCTTGAACGCTCCCGTATCAGAGATCCTGTCCCTGGTTTTGTCTTTGGTCTAAAGCTTCTTCAAGGCCTCTTTTTCTCTGGATACGGAGTCTAGATCTTCGGTTTTGGAACCAAATCTAAGTAGGTAAAACAAAGAGATTTAATGGGAAAAAAAATTGATGTCAGCAAGTCTCACCATTGCTGATCCTATAAGGCAAAGGAGAGGAAGAGATGGTTTCTTTTAGGCATAATTCTCAAACCACTGACATTCCATATGACATCTGGGAAAGTCTATCACATCTCAAAATAAAGTTCAAATTCTGAATCTTTTTTTTTGGGGGGGGAGGGGTTGTTCTGTCTGTGGCTTACAGGGATTTTAGTTCCCCAACCAGGAATCAAACCCGTGTCCCTGCAGTGGAAGTGTGGAATCCTGACTCCTGGACCACCAGAGATATCCCTCAAAATTCTGAATCTTGTTCAAATACCTTTATGATTTACTGATAGGCGTCATATCCTGAAAGTCCCCACAATTCCCTCATTATAAGTATTAGTCCTTCCTAAAGGGCCATACCTGTATTTCAGCTTTTCCCTCTGCCTGGAATTCTCTTCCCACTTCTCTCCTTCCTCTCAGAAATGCCTGATTTTACTCTATGACCCAGAATAGGGTGACGTCTTCTAGGAAGACATTGTCATCCCATGGGTGCATGCATGCTCAGTCATATCCAACTCTTCGGAACCCTATGGACTGTAGCCCACCAGGCTTCTCTGTACACGGGATTCTCCAGGCAAGAATACTGAAGTGGGTTGCCAGTTTCTCCTCCAGGGGATCCTCCCCACCCAGGGATTGAACACGAGTCTCCCGTGTCTCCTGCATTGAAGGTAGATTCTTCACCTACTGAGCCATTGGGGAAGAACCATTCAAGCCAGAAATCCCATTTCTCATCTGTCCTGCTGATCTTTTTTTCATTTACAGCATATTATGCTATTTGTTTTTCTTAATATTTATTTTATTTACTTGGCTGCACCGGATCTTGGTTGCAGCACTCGGTTGGGATTTTTATAACTGCAGCATGCAAATGCTTGCCTGTGGCATGTGGGATCTAGTTCCCTGACCAAGGCTTGAACTGCACCCCAGATATTGGGAGTATGAGGTCTTAGCCACTGAACCACCAGGGAAGTCTCCATCTCTCCTGCCTATGATGTCTATGAGAATAAGCCCCTGATGGAGAAATCATTCAGAGATGTCTCATTATGTACACACAATGTCAAGTCCCTTTTCGATTACCTGGACTCTTGACTCAGGAACCCCAATTTCTTCAGCAAGTTGCTCTCTGGAGTCAATCCCCGGATAAGGGTTTTCTGTGAATGCGTTCTTGAGAGTTTGTAACTGAGAAGAAGTGTAGCTGGTACGACACCGTCTGTCTCTTCCATCTGGAGTAGGGGTAGGATTGAAGGTAGAGAAACATTTGGGATCAGCTTACATATTCAGATGAGGAAACCAAACATGTTCTCACCATTTAACGTGGAATCTGTTGCCACTCCTTGAGAAGGTGATTCGAGGTGGAAGGTTCTAGAAGAGTGTGTACTCAATTGCGTCCTACCCTCCACGGACTGTAGGGCACCAGGCTCTTCTGTCCGTGGGATTTCCCAGGCAAGAATACTGGAGTGGGTTGCCATTTCCTCCTCCAGGGGATCATCCCAACCCAGAGATCGAACCCACGTCTCTTTGAGAAGCAGTAGTATTTGGCTGAATTGCTAGACTCCAGCGCAAATAAGCTAAGACTCAGAATATCTGGACCTTGTGGGGAGACTTTCCAGGGGCCTCACTGAACCCTTTGCTCCTGGGATGCCTTGACCAGGAACCCTGAAGGAGGAAACATCCTTCTCCCTCTGTTACAAGGCGGAGAGAGGAAGAGCCGGCTTCTTTTAGGTGGCGCCACTCTCAAGAGGCACTTGCGTCCCAGGAGGCTCTGGTGGGGAGCAGGGCTGGAGCAGGCTGTTTACCTTGAATCTTCTCTTTGGGGGAGGCGTGGTCTTTGCTCGGGTCTAAGTTCTTCTTGGGCCTCTTCAGGAATCCATGCCTCGCTCTTCGATTCTGAAACCATATCTAAGAGAGGAAAAGAAAACAAGAGAATTAAACACGCTTATGTCATCTCGGCTCCACTGCTGCTCTTCTCCAGAGGGAGTGATTCTGGGACTGCCCTGGCGGTCCAGTGGTCAGGACTGTCTGCTTCCACTGCAGGCGGCGTGAGTTCAGTCCCTGGTCGGGGAACTAAAATTCCACGTGCCATGACGTGGCCCCTGAAAGGGCGGTGGACAGTGATTCTTATNGTGGCCAGTGAGGGCACCTGGCCATACATGCACGCGCATCCATTCTTCTCCAAATCCCAGTCCCATCCCGGCTGCCACATAACGCTGGGCAGAGTCGTGAGCTCACAGTGGCTCCTTGTTCATGTTAAATACAGCAGTGTGTACATGACCTTCCCAAACACAATTTCATCTTGTTTGACTGTTTTCCTTTGTTGCTGCATTTTTCTCATTTCTGATTAAATCTATTCTTTGACTTTATAAATGCCTCCAACCAATCTCAAGTTCACATGGTTACCTGTATGTACTTATGACCAATAGGCTACAAATCAGAGGTTCCCAGGAACCCTTCTCCTTGGGTCTGATTAATTTGCTACAGTGGCTCACAGAACTCAGGACAGTCACTAGATTACAGATTTATTACAATGGCTATTAAAGGGTCCGTCAACGGCCGGATGGCTCCGTGGGGTTGGCGAGGGGTGTGACCCGGGGCTCAGCTTCCACGTCCTCCTCAGTGCGTCACGCTCCCCTGCTCCACGTGTTTGCTCTGAACCCGTCCTCTTAGGGGTTTACTAGAGTTGGACATGACTGAGCGGCTTCACTTTCACGCATTGGAGAAGGAAATGGCAACCCACTCCAGTGTTCTTGCTTGGAGGATCCCAAGGATGGGGGAGCCTGGTGGGCTGCTGTCTATGGGGTTGCACAGAGTCAGACACGACTGAAGCACCTTAGCAGCAGCAGTTTGATACCACACATTTTGATGATTTTTGCTTGAATCAGTAGTACTGATGACCGAAAAAAATGATATTATTTATAATTATTTCATTGTCCTTAAGATCTGTTGAACGCTGAATCTGGATCTGGTCACTAGAGCTGCATGGTTCTTTCTATCGTCTGTCTGTCTCCTGAAGGCCTCTTTACCATCTCCAGAAGCTGAAGCTGAAGGTATATTTAGAGGGATATGTTAAGGAAGATAATTCATGTGGAGTCCAGGCTGATGACATCAAATACACCAAATCTGTCTCCCTGTTCACTTTGCTCTTCTGGCTCCAGAGAAATCAAACAGCCACTATGGAGTGCCGTTCTGTATACCTAAAGCAGAAAGGGAAAAGAAAAATGGAAGAAACCAGTTTATACATACAAAAATGGAGGTCAATTCTTTCCAGCGTTCCAGTCAAATATGGGACCTCCTACGCCTTGGGAAAGCCGTGCATTAGCCAGCCCTGGCAGAACACACCTGAGGATTCATGCTGCCAGAGGCTCAGTCGTGCCTTCCCCAAAATCTGATTGTTTACCGTGTGCCAGGAGGAGGGAAACCATGAATAAACGAAGCTCACATACTAACAGGGTCTCTGGGCTCCAGTTCAGAGCTTGAAAGGTGCGCGGTGGAATTCCTCGGGAGGACCACAGACTGGGGAGGAGCCTGGGGGACTGTGGCCACCCCCTGACCCCGTGGAGGCACACCTGAGTGGAAACATCATCCACCGCCCCAGAGGAGGCTGGAGCTGACTCCGCCATGTGCGATAACTGGCACTCGGGGACTCTGTGAGTCATAGTGGGAACAACAGGCTAGTACCTTGAACGCTCCCGTATCAGAGATCCTGTCCCTGGTTTTGTCTTTGGTCTAAAGCTTCTTCAAGGCCTCTTTTTCTCTGGATACGGAGTCTAGATCTTCGGTTTTGGAACCAAATCTAAGTAGGTAAAACAAAGAGATTTAATGGGAAAAAAAATTGATGTCAGCAAGTCTCACCATTGCTGATCCTATAAGGCAAAGGAGAGGAAGAGATGGTTTCTTTTAGGCATAATTCTCAAACCACTGACATTCCATATGACATCTGGGAAAGTCTATCACATCTCAAAATAAAGTTCAAATTCTGAATCTTTTTTTTTGGGGGGGGAGGGGTTGTTCTGTCTGTGGCTTACAGGGATTTTAGTTCCCCAACCAGGAATCAAACCCGTGTCCCTGCAGTGGAAGTGTGGAATCCTGACTCCTGGACCACCAGAGATATCCCTCAAAATTCTGAATCTTGTTCAAATACCTTTATGATTTACTGATAGGCGTCATATCCTGAAAGTCCCCACAATTCCCTCATTATAAGTNGGGGGGGGGAGGGGTTGTTCTGTCTGTGGCTTATGGGGATTTTAGTTCCCCAACCAGGAATCAAACCCGTGTCCCTGCAGTGGAAGTGTGGAGTCCTGACTCCTGGACCACCAGAGATATCCCTCTGAATCTTGTTCAAATGCCTTTATGATTTACTGATAGGCGTCATATCCTGAAAGTCCCCACAATTCCCTCATTATAAGTATTAGTCCTTCCTAAAGGGCCATACCTGTATTTCAGCTTTTCCCTCTGCCTGGAATTCTCTTCCCACTTCTCTCCTTCCTCTCAGAAATGCCTGATTTTACTCTATGACCCAGAATAGGGTGACGTCTTCTAGGAAGACATTGTCATCCCATGGGTGCATGCATGCTCAGTCATATCCAACTCTTCGGAACCCTATGGACTGTAGCCCACCAGGCTTCTCTGTACACGGGATTCTCCAGGCAAGAATACTGAAGTGGGTTGCCAGTTTCTCCTCCAGGGGATCCTCCCCACCCAGGGATTGAACACGAGTCTCCCGTGTCTCCTGCATTGAAGGTAGATTCTTCACCTACTGAGCCATTGGGGAAGAACCATTCAAGCCAGAAATCCCATTTCTCATCTGTCCTGCTGATCTTTTTTTCATTTACAGCATATTATGCTATTTGTTTTTCTTAATATTTATTTTATTTACTTGGCTGCACCGGATCTTGGTTGCAGCACTCGGTTGGGATTTTTATAACTGCAGCATGCAAATGCTTGCCTGTGGCATGTGGGATCTAGTTCCCTGACCAAGGCTTGAACTGCACCCCAGATATTGGGAGTATGAGGTCTTAGCCACTGAACCACCAGGGAAGTCTCCATCTCTCCTGCCTATGATGTCTATGAGAATAAGCCCCTGATGGAGAAATCATTCAGAGATGTCTCATTATGTACACACAATGTCAAGTCCCTTTTCGATTACCTGGACTCTTGACTCAGGAACCCCAATTTCTTCAGCAAGTTGCTCTCTGGAGTCAATCCCCGGATAAGGGTTTTCTGTGAATGCGTTCTTGAGAGTTTGTAACTGAGAAGAAGTGTAGCTGGTACGACACCGTCTGTCTCTTCCATCTGGAGTAGGGGTAGGATTGAAGGTAGAGAAACATTTGGGATCAGCTTACATATTCAGATGAGGAAACCAAACATGTTCTCACCATTTAACGTGGAATCTGTTGCCACTCCTTGAGAAGGTGATTCGAGGTGGAAGGTTCTAGAAGAGTGTGTACTCAATTGCGTCCTACCCTCCACGGACTGTAGGGCACCAGGCTCTTCTGTCCGTGGGATTTCCCAGGCAAGAATACTGGAGTGGGTTGCCATTTCCTCCTCCAGGGGATCATCCCAACCCAGAGATCGAACCCACGTCTCTTTGAGAAGCAGTAGTATTTGGCTGAATTGCTAGACTCCAGCGCAAATAAGCTAAGACTCAGAATATCTGGACCTTGTGGGGAGACTTTCCAGGGGCCTCACTGAACCCTTTGCTCCTGGGATGCCTTGACCAGGAACCCTGAAGGAGGAAACATCCTTCTCCCTCTGTTACAAGGCGGAGAGAGGAAGAGCCGGCTTCTTTTAGGTGGCGCCACTCTCAAGAGGCACTTGCGTCCCAGGAGGCTCTGGTGGGGAGCAGGGCTGGAGCAGGCTGTTTACCTTGAATCTTCTCTTTGGGGGAGGCGTGGTCTTTGCTCGGGTCTAAGTTCTTCTTGGGCCTCTTCAGGAATCCATGCCTCGCTCTTCGATTCTGAAACCATATCTAAGAGAGGAAAAGAAAACAAGAGAATTAAACACGCTTATGTCATCTCGGCTCCACTGCTGCTCTTCTCCAGAGGGAGTGATTCTGGGACTGCCCTGGCGGTCCAGTGGTCAGGACTGTCTGCTTCCACTGCAGGCGGCGTGAGTTCAGTCCCTGGTCGGGGAACTAAAATTCCACGTGCCATGACGTGGCCCCTGAAAGGGCGGTGGACAGTGATTCTTATGAACCTTAAACTCAGGATTATCACTGATCTGGTTACATTCAACTAAGCCTTAGATAAAGGCTTGGCATTCAGCATCTTCATGACCTGGTCCCAACACAATGTGCTATTGAAGAACATAGGTCAAAATTTTAAGTTTAAAATTTTAAGTCTCCTTTGTGTTAAAACCCCGGAGGCAGGCCATGCCTCATGGAAAATAGCTTTCCCCTTATCTGGTGACTCAGAGCCTCCTGATCCTTGACACAGCCCCACTATAGTAGTGAGTGTGAGTTTTTCTCTTAGTTCTTAACTGATGACTTATAACCTAGTTTCCTGGCCTTGCAAAGAGACCCCCTCTCAACGATGTATTTTCTGTCAGACTTTTCCAGGTAATTGTTCTTCTAAGGATTGGCCAACCGCCGCAGGGTGGTCGGCCAGCCGTTTCGACTTAATTACCTGCAGACCTATCCCACCAATCAAACGTCCTCACCCCACCTGCACCTGCCTATGGCCCCCTATCACATTGTTCCCAACATCCTGACCCCACTCCCACCTGCCTGTGATTTTTTCGGTATAAAAACCCTTCGCGACCAGTGTTTGGGGTTCACTCCTCCCGAGGAGACTGAACCCCGGCGCGCCGGCCTAATAAATCCTCTTGCCTATTGCATCGAATTCGAGTCACTGTGGTCTTTGGAGCGACAGATCCTGAGAAAAGGCCGCGAGGTCTTACAGT
>SJYW01008634.1:46116-56479 GCA_006410735.1 Raphicerus campestris
TTTCACTTTTCACTTTCATGCATTGGAGAAGGAAATGGCAACCCACTCCAGTGTTCTTGCCTGGAGAATCCCAGGGACGGGGCAGCCTGGTGGGCTGCCGTCTATGGGGTCGCATGGAGTCGGACATGACTGAACGACTCAGCAGCAGCGGCGTGTCACATCCATCGTATCTAATCCAGCATATGCAGCGCCGCTGTTGTTGCTGTTCAGCTGCTAAGTCGTATCTGACTCTGTGACCCCGTGGACTGCAGCACGCCGGGCTCCCCTGTCCCCTGCTATCTCCCAGTTTCCTCAGATTCATGTTCATTGAGTCAGTGATGCTATCTATCAAATGTAATATCATCTATCAAGCAATGGATCAGTACCAGATTTGATCTGGTTAGGCAGAAGTTTGTTTTCTTTGGGGACTTAAGTATGGTCTTAGGTAATATGCATGAGTGCCAGACTGAGAAGGAGTGCGATATGATTGCTTGTTTTCTGTGTAAACTGGACTGGGTTATGCTACTCAGTTTTGGATCCAATACTAATCCGGGTGTTGCTGGGAAGATATTTTGTTGATGTGCTCAGCATCTGCAATCAGTTACTCAACTGATTAAACAATCTTTTAAGGATTTTATTTTGATTGAGTCTTCCTTATCTAATCAGTTGTAAGGCCTGGAGAGGAAAAGTAGGGTTTCCTTGAGGAAAAAATTCAGCTTCAAGCCTGCAGCATTAGTTCTGACTGCAGTTTCCAATCTGGAGAAGGCAATGGCACCCCCATTCCAGTACTCTCGCCTGGAAAATCCCATGGACAGAGGAGCCTGATGGGCTGCAGTCCACGGGGTCGCTAAGAGTCGGACACGACTGAGCGACTTCACTTTCACTTTTCACTTTCAAGCATTGGAGAAGGAAATGGCAACACACTCCAGTGTTCCTACCTGGAGAATCCCAGGGACGGGGGAGCCTGGTGGGCTGGCGTCTGTGGGGTCGCAGAGTCAGACACGAGTGAAGCGACTTAGCAGTAGCAGCAGTTTCCAATCTGTTCTCTACCCAGTGGATTTTGGACTTGCCAGGCCCCACAACTGCATAACCCAATTCCTTGAAACAAATCTCTTATGTTGTTCAGTTGCTAAGTCGTGTTTGACTCTCTGCAATCCCGTGGACTGCAGCATGCCACGCCTCCCTGTCCTTCACTATCTCCCAGAGTTTGGTCAAGCTCATGTCCACTGAGTCAGTTATGTTATCTAACCATTTCATTCTCTGCCACCCACTTCTCCTCGTGCCCTCAATCTTTCCCAGAATCACAATATTTTCCAATGAGTCAGATCTTTGTATCAGGTGGCCAGAGTATTGCAGCATCAGTCCTTCCAATGAATATTCAAGGTTGATTTCCTTTTGGATTGACTGGTTTGATCTCCTTGGTGTTCAAGGGACTCTCAAGAGTCTTCTCTAGCACCACAATTCAAGAGCATCAGCTGTTTCATGCTAAGCTTTTTTTTTTTTTTTTTTCATGCTAAGCTTCATGACTACTGGAAAAACCATAGCTTTGAGTATATGGACCTTTGTTGGCAAAGTGCTGTCTCTATTTTTTAATGCACTGTCTGGGTTTGCCATAGCTTTCCTCCCGAGGAGCAAGTGTGTTTGAGTTTCATGGTGGCAGTCACCACCTGCAGTGATTTTGGACCCCAAGAAAATAAAACCTGTCACTGCTTCCACTTCTCTCTTCTTAAAAAAAAATTAAATCCCTTAGGGGCACTTTATGCACTCTCTGATTCCATTTCTCCATCTGTTCAGTTCAGTTCAGTTCAGTCGCTCAGTCGTGTCCGACTCTCTGCGACCCCGTGAATCACAGCACGCCAGGCCTCCCTGTCCCTCACCATCTCCCGGAGTTCACTCAGACTCACGTTCATTGAGTCCATGATGCCATCCAGCCATCTCATCCTCTGTCGTCTCCTTCTCCTTCTGCTCCCAATCCTTTCCAGCATCAGAGTCTTTTCCAATGAGTCAACTCTTCCCATGAGGTGGCCAAAGTACTGGAGTTTCAGCTTTAGCATCATTCCTTCCAAAGAAATCCCAGTGCTGATCCTCAGAATGGACTGGTTGGATCTCCTTGCAATCCAAGGGACTGTCAAGAGTCTTCTCCAACACCACAGTTCAAAAGCATCAATTCTTTGGCGCTCAGCCTTCTTCACAGTCCAACTCTCACATCCATACATGACTCCTGGAAAAACCATAGCCTTATGCACCCTCAAATCATGAAAAATGCACTTTATTCTTTCAGCTCCATATTTATGGGGGGAAAATCAGCAACGGTGACTTCTCAGATTGCTTAGTCTGCCTCTTGGTGGACACTGGAAGCTCTAACACGAGCTTGTTAGTTTCCTGTCGTCAATTGCTTGGGTCTAGTATTCACACTCTGGTCATTTTCTTCTGTCTTCGCTCATTCCCTTGAGAGTCTCATCTAACCATGACTTGAAATGATAGTGTAAGGTAACAGCTTTGATATTTATATATGCAGGCTTGAACTCTCTCTTAATGTTCAATCATAGGTTGAAATGCCTAAGTGACACATACTTTGTCGTCCCATAAATGTTTCAAATTGATCATGTTAAAAACTGGAGTCTTTGTCTTCCTTGGTGGCTCAGTGGTAAAGAATCCACCTGCCAATGCAGGAGACATGGGTTCAGTCCCTGATCTGGGAAGATGCCATACGCTGAGGAGCAACTAAGCCAATCAGCCACAACTACTGAGCCTGTGCTCTAGAGCTGGGAGCTCAACCATTGAGTCCACGTAGTGCAAGGAAGCCCGTGTGCTCTCGAGCCTGTGCTCCACAATAAGAGAAGCCACTGCAATGAGAAGCTCGCATACTACAGACAGAGAGCAGCCCCACTCGCCACAGCTAGAGAAAAGCCCCACACAGCAGCAGAGACCCAGGGCAGCCAGAAAAACCAAACATGGAGCCTTCACTTTCCCCCCAGGTCTCTTCAACACGTGGCTTTCAGGGGATGGAAAATCCATTCTTCAGGTGATCTACGTCAACTATATATGAAGGAGACTCAGGGGAGTGCAGTAAGGCATGTGTGCAGTGCATCAAGACGGGACTTCTGGTTTCCTTGTCAAGGTAATTTTTCAGCTACTTTAAAAAGATCTGTTCCCTTAGAATGCTACGAAGCCACACTTGGGTTCACTCACTCCATGCCCAGCAAAGCCAACCTGCCACTGGATTGTGGTGAGAGTACAGTGTTTATCGCAGGGCGCCAACCCAGGAGGATGGGGAGCTCACACTCAAAAGACCTGAACACCTTGATGACTTCAGGCGAGGGTTTTTATTTAGAAAATATTTATTGATAATTAATTGGTTAGTAGGGGCTGCACTGGGTCTTTCTATGGCACACAGGCTCTTCAGTGCTGTGCTCAGGCTTTCTCCAGTTGCAGAGCCTGTGCGCTTCCCTTGCTGCTGGCCACAGGCTCTCGAGCAGGAGGGCGCCAGTGGCTGAGGTGCATGGGCTCAGTTGCCCTGCAGCATGTGGGATCTTAGTTCTCAGACCAGGGGATTGACCCCATGCCCACTGCACTGGCAGGCAGATTCCTAACCCCTGGACCACCAGGGAAAGTCCCCAGGCAAGGGTTTTTAAAGACAGTGTTAGGGGAGAGGGTCCCAGGATGCATGATCAGCTCATGGAGAACTTTCTGATTGTTTGATGCTGAAGTAGCAGGGTGGTGTTTCAGGAATCTCACCATCAGTCTTCTGATTCCAAGCAGTCTGTGGTCTATGTGTTTGAGGTCAGCAGTTTCCACCTGGTGGGAATTTGGTTTCTATAAAAAAAAAAAAACTTAAAATGTGCTTCACTGTTAACTGTCTTCCTCGAGGAGACCTAAGCTCTTATGACCCCATCCTACAGATTGACGTATTGCTTATTTTCTCCTTCTCTGTTTGAGTGCCTCTTCTTTGTTAGAATTGTTGTTGCCTCTTAAAATGATTAACTGTTGGAGCCCACCATTTGGAAATCAGGGAGACCAAGTCAACTAAAGCTGTTGCCACAAACAAGAAGTAAGGACGCAGAGAGGTGTAGTGGTGGAGGCTCCACATGGTCCTGCTAGGTTTTGAGAAGAGGCTCTTGGGAATTCGCTGGTGGTCCAGTGGTTATGATTTTGGACGCACACAGTAGTAAGTGGCAGTGAATAGTAGCTGAAGCAAGGTCTTAGTTTTCTGGACCAGGAGTCCTAACCATTGGACCACGGGGGCCAGCAGTTAGGGCTTGAGTCCCTAGCCCTTGCCTGCTTAGTCAAGAATGTATTCAGGCAAGGAGGCAGAAAGTAAAGTGTAAAAGTTTATTGAAAAATACATTCAGAAAGGTGCATGGAAAAACTTAAAAAGAGTCATGACTTTGGGAAGTTTAAATCCTTTACAAGGGGGCAGCTTTCTGGGTCTTTGTCTTCCTTCTTGCCAATCATCTTGCTTTGTACCCCACTCCTGGCTAAATTGTCTCAGGACCCTTCCCTGGGTGCACACACACACATACACCTCAGCCAAGATGGATCTTGAAGTGAAGGCTTCTGGAAGGAGACTCATTATGACCTGGTGTTATCCCGTGACTTTTGACCCCAAGGAGCCTTTCTGCTCATGTGCAGTGTCTCCTTTGTCCCAAAAAAGGACACTTGACCCAAACAAGCTTTTGCCCCTTTGTCTTTGCCATGACTATTATCTTAAGGCATAAGAGCTTCCCAGGTGGTAAAGAATCTGCCTGCAATGCTGGAGACGCCAGAGACAAGGGCTGAGTCCTGCAACCCACTCCAGTATTCTTGTTTGGGAAAATCCCATGGACAGACAAGCCTGCCGGGCTACAGTCCACGGGGTCGCAGAGTCGGACAGAACTGAACACAGTGTACAAGAAACAAAGACTGGCTATTTACCCTGTTTCTGTTACTTTCCATTTTTGAAGGGCAAACAGGGGGCTGATTTTAAATGCCTTGACTGGAGTCCACCTACATCTTGTCTCTGGAAATGCAAACAGGAGGCAAGTTGTAAACGTCTAACCTTTAGCCCCTCTAACTTCTACCTCAATTAGGACCCCGAGTTTCCACCGCAGGGATGCGGGTTCCATCCCTGGTCGGGAAACTAAGAGCCCACAAGCCTCGCTGGGTAACAGAGAGAGAGCGAGAGAGCGAGAGCAAGCCCAGGTCACAGCCTCACACCCTTTGCACTCGGCTCCACCGGGGGCGAATGTCCCAGCACTCCTAGCCTCAGTGTCCCTGGGTCATCGCACGGACTCTCTCGCCCCGGCCCCTCGTCCACCCAACTTGAATCCAGTATGAAGAAGCATGTCTAGGCTGGCCTCAGCTTCTCGTGTGAAGGAATACCCGGCTGGTTCCCGGCTCCCCGCCTTCGCGGACCTAGCAGGGACTATCTTACCCAGAGGCTATGCGCCTGAGGTGGGCGCTGGCCAATGACGTAGGGGCGTTTCCCGAGGCGTGGGCGGGACTTCCGGTTTCTCTCAGCGGACGCCATTTGCCTACAGGGTTCCCTCCCGGCAGGATTCGACGGGCGGAGTCCTGGGCTCGCGCGGCTCTCTTGGCCTTTCATGGGGCCCGAGCAGAGGGGTGCGGATCCCCTTCGAGCCTTTGGACGGGTCGTGAGTCCCTAGACGGTGGCGTGCCCTGGTCGCCCGCCGGCCCGCGGCCTCTGCGGGCCTCAGCAGCAGCCCTGGTCTCCGCGTTCACGAGGGCGGCGCCCGGCTCTGGGGCGGCTTGTTCGCGGAGGGCGGCGGTCAGCCGAGGTCGCCCGGCCCAGGCCGGGGGAGACGAGGGCCAGCGGGCCGCCCCGGGCTCGCCTCTCCCAGGCGGCCTGGACCGCAGCTCCCATCATGGCGGCGCCGACCCACCGGACCCAGGTGAGTGGACGGCAGTGGCGGTACCGCTCATCTTTGAGGGCAGAGGCGGTGCCGGCAGGCACCCCGGATGTGTCCACGCGGCCGTCTGCTCTGGTGTGTGGAGCTGCATTGCCACTTAGGTATTCCCGGTCTTGAAAGCTGGGCTCTGACAGGTGCCCAGAAGTTGTAGAGAAGTGTCTGCTGCTTCTTCCAGGTTGTTATTCAGTCGCTCAGTCATGTCCGACTCTTGCGACCCTGTGGACTGTAGCCCGCCAGGCTCCCCTGTCCATGGGCTGCTTTTTTTTTCTACCGCTGAGCCACCTGATGAGCCCCCATCATATTTGGTAAATCCCTAACCCCACCGTGTGCTGCGAGGATACATCCAGGCCGGCCCCCCCCCTGGTGTTACTCCACCTGGTGGCCTTAGGCGTTGGTGGGCGAGATGAGTGCACCGACAGAGTCAAGGTACAGAAGGCCCTCGAGGTTGCCATGGTTCCTCCCAGATGCTGAGACTTGTCTTGANCCCCCCCCCCCCCCCCCCCGGTGTTACTCCACCTGGTGGCCTTGGGCGTTGGTGGGCGAGATGAGTGCACCGACAGAGTCAAGGTACAGAAGGCCCTCGAGGTTGCCATGGTTCCTCCCAGATGCTGAGACTTGTCTTGAGTGGGCGAGATCCTGTGGGCCTTTGGCGAATGCTGCACTCACTTTCAGCCAGGTCAGCCGTGGCGGCCAATCTCAGGGCCAGGAGAGCGTTAGCCTCGGCCATTTGTGCTCGCTGGTCTGAAGTAGTCTTGGCACGGGGTGAGTTTTGGCAAGAACCAGGAAGAAAGAGGCGAAACGGTTCATTGTGGAATCTCCTGGGAATCTGGGGACCCAGGAGTGGCTGAGGAGTTGGTTCAGACCCTGCCGTTACCCAGGTAGATCCACCCCTTCAGGAGTTTCTCTCCGGAGGTCTGTGATGAAGGCTCTGCTCCTCTGCCCGTATTCACAGAAATATTTTCAGGCATGATGAAATGGATTTAACAGCAAACATTTGCTGTAAATGCCTCACAGCCTCTTCACTAGGTGTTCACTTTGGTGAAAGAATGTCAGGTTACACTGTTAGACTCTGAATTAACATTGGCCTGTGTTAAAAATCTTGCCTTTGGTTTGTAGGACACACGATTGGGTGGCTTGGTGGAGTTCCCTTAGCCTCAGGTCATTGTCTGGCATGGAGGTAATGAGAGATTTACTCAGAGCCTGTGGGAGAATCAAGGAAAATACCAAAGCCCATGGAATGTTGAATAATTTTCTAAAACTCACGACTGTTATTGGTGAAGTGGGAACTGTTATTGTATTGATGCAGAAACGGAGGCTCAGAGAGATGAAGTGATTGATGTCTCCAAGGTAACACAGCTGGCAAGTGTCGGGTTTCAAGAGTTTGGATGCAAACCCCGGGAGACTGACAAAAGAACTGGGGACTTTTAGTCGCTTTAACCAGGATATGAAGCCCTCAGCATGGGTCAGGCGGTTAGCAGGACCAGGGAGGTGCAGGTACTGCTGTTGTTATTATTGATACTGTTATTACCATTAGGTACTCATTTTTCTGATGTCCTAGAGCCCTGTCTGCATTTCACAGCCCACACATCACTTCCATTGTTTTGTGTGACTTTCCAGTGGTCCTGCATAGGAGACTTGACTTACAGACTTCGTAATACACTACTGTATTATGTCCAAAACATTGTTCACCTCCCCTTCAGCCCAGCCTGGATCTTGCCCTCAGGAGATACCCCATAATTAGGTTCTTGATCTCTGCATCTTTACCAGCCTTTTAGAAATGAGCTCTGTTACCTCTGCTTGACAGGTGTCTGTGACCTTTGATGATGTGGCTGTGACTTTCACCCAGGAGGAGTGGGGGCATCTGGAGCCGGCTCAGAGGACCCTGTACCGGGAGGTGATGCTGGAGACGTGCAGGCTCCTGATGTCTTTGGGTAAGGCCTCTCACTCAGCCATGCGGGGCACCTGCCACTTCCCTGCAGGCACACTCTAGCTCCATGCCGAGCTGATCCAGAAGCCTACCCGCCCTACAGCTTCACTCATGATGGAGATTCATCTCTTCCTGCTGGCTATCTCAGTGCCACCTTGGGCAAGAGAGATCCCTTTGGCTCTTAGAAAGCAGTGTAAGGAAATGAATGTTCAGCAGAACCCAAAGGCAGCATTTCCAGTAGGGCCACATGGGACTGAAATAGGAGAACCAGGATTCTACCCTGGCTTCTGGGTCTCCCGTCCTGGCTTCTTTCTTGGGCTTTGCTCACGTCCGTCTTTTCAGAATGGTTTTTGCACCCCAGCAAGTTTGACAGGAGTGACCACCCCAATCCCTGCTCTCCGAGGCTCCCAGATTCTTGTTTCTACTTCTTCATATGTTTATATTGTTGCTCTTTCTCTGCCGCGGGGCTCTGGGTGGGGGTGGGGGTGTCTGTGAGGCGAAAGTGACCACCTGAGCCTCTCAGCCCAGGGCCCGGCACAGACCAGCCTCTGTCTGAGGTTCCTGTTTCACGTTCCAGAGAGGGAGCGGACCGGATGAGACCGGTTCCCAAGCGTCCCCTACAGCCGAGTGCACAGGATGCGGGTGACAGGCTGTTCTCCAGGAAGAGGGTGCGGCCNTCTGTTAACTTTGTTTGAGTTTTGTTTTTAGGGATTTTTGTACATTACTGATACTTTATCAGTTATAGGTGCTACTCCATCCGTAATATCAAAAAGATGTTCTAAGCTTGCGCGTGAGACAGGATTTTAGTGTTCTCATTCCCAGTGTCACCCATTTCTCTAGATCCATTTACTTTATATGTTTTCCTTTTACTGTGAACTGCTCTCCCTTCCCTTCCATTTCCCTGAGCTCCATGTGTGTGTGTTTCCTGGGCTCTCTGTTCTTTTTCCATTGCCTGTTTGTCTTCTCTCTGTACCAGGACCACAGTGTCTTAAAGTCTAGAATCCTGTTACCTGGTATGGTATGTATCTATTTCTTAATTCTCATTATTCTTTCATCTTTGATTTTTCATGCATATCCCATGGTAAAACTACTGAGTTCCACCATAACCCAATTGGTATTTTATTGGAAATTTTATTGAATATACAAATTCATTGGGATAGAATTGTCAGCTTCATATGATTCATTTTTTTCCAGTTTTATTGAGAAACAATTGATATACATCACTGTATAAGTTTTAAGGCACAGAGCATGCTGGTTTGATTTACATATATTATGAAGTGATTACCAGTTGGTTAAGCTAACATCCATCTTCTTGTATCAGATAGTTCAGTCGCTCAGTCAAGTCTGACTTTACAACCCCATGGACTGCAGCACGCCAGGCCTCCTTGACCAGCACCAATTCCCAGAGCTTGCTCAGACTCATGTCCATCAAGTCGGTGATGCCATCCAACCATCTCATCCTCTGTTGTCCCCTTCTCCTCCTGCCTTCAATCTTTCCCAACATCAGGGGCTTTTCCAGTGAGTCAGTTCTTCACATCAGGTGGCCAGCATATTGGAGTTTCAGCTTCAGAATCAGTCCTTCCAATATATATTCAGGACAGGATTTCTGCTTTATTGACTGTGCCAAAGCCTTTGACTTTGTGGACCACAATTAACTGTGGAAAATTCTGAAAGAGATGGGAATACCAGACCACCTAACCTGCCTCTTGAGAAATCTGTATGGAGGTCAGGAAGCAACAGTTAGAACTGGACATGGAACAAGAGACTGGTTCCAAATAGCAAAAGGAGTACATCGAGGCTGTATATTGTCACCCTGCTTATTTAACTTCTATGCAGAGTACATCATGAGAAACGCTGGACTGGAAGAAACACAAGCTGGAATCAAGATTGCCGGGAGAAATATCAATAACCTCAGATATGCAGATGACACCACCCTTATGGCAGAAAGTGAAGAGGAGCTAAAAAGCCTCTTGATGAAAGTGAAAGAGGAGAGCGAAAAAGTTGGCTTAAAGCTCAACATTGAAAAAACGAAGATCATGGCATCCGGTCCCATCACTTCATGGGAAATAGATGGGGAAACAGTGTCAGACTTTACTTTTTTGGGCTCCAAAATCACTGCAGATGGTGACTGTAGCCATGAAATTAAAAGACACTCCTTGGAAGAAAAGTTATGACTAACCTAGATAGTATATTCAAAAGCAGAGACATTACTTTGCCGACTAAGGTCCGTCTAGTCAAGGCTATGGTTTTTCCAGTGGTCATGTATGGATGTGAGAGTTGGAGTGTGAAGAAGGCTGAGCGCCAAAGAATTGATGCTTTTGAACTGTGGTGTTGGAGAAGATTCTTGAGAGTCCCTTGGACTGCAAGGAGATCCAACCAGTCCATTCTGAAGGAGATCAGCCCTGGGATTTCTTTGGAAGAAATGATGCTAAAGCTGAAACTCCAGTACTTTGGCCACCTCATGCAAAGAGTTGACTCACTGGAAAAGACTCTGATGCTGGGAGGGATTGGGGGCAGGAGGAGAAGGGGACAACAGAGGATGAGATGG
>SJYW01008634.1:65340-83259 GCA_006410735.1 Raphicerus campestris
TGCAGATGGTGACTGTAGCCATGAAATTAAAAGACACTCCTTGGAAGAAAAGTTATGACTAACCTAGATAGTATATTCAAAAGCAGAGACATTACTTTGCCGACTAAGGTCCGTCTAGTCAAGGCTATGGTTTTTCCAGTGGTCATGTATGGATGTGAGAGTTGGAGTGTGAAGAAGGCTGAGCGCCAAAGAATTGATGCTTTTGAACTGTGGTGTTGGAGAAGATTCTTGAGAGTCCCTTGGACTGCAAGGAGATCCAACCATTCCATTCTGAAGGAGATCAGCCCTGGGATTTCTTTGGAAGAAATGATGCTAAAGCTGAAACTCCAGTAGTTTGGCCACCTCGTGCGAAGAGTTGACTCATTGGAAAAGACTCTGATGCTGGGAGGGATTGGGGGCAGGAGGAGAAGGGGACGACCGAGGATGAGATGGCTGGATGGCATCACAGACTCGATGGATGTGAGTCTGAGTGAACTCTGGGAGATGGTGATGAACAAGGAGGCCTGGCATGCTGTGATTCATGGGGTCGCAAAGAGTCGGACACGACTGAGAGACTGAACTGAACTGAACTGAACTGATTTCCTTTAGGACTGACTGGTTTGATCTCCTTGAAGTCCAAGGGAATCTCAAGAGTCTTCCCCAATACTACAGTTAAAAAGCATCCAGTCTTCAGTGCTCAGCTTTCTTTATGGTCCAACTCTCATATACATATGTGACTACTGGAAAAACCATAGCTTACACTTGTCAGTAAAGTCAGTAAAGTAATGCCTTTGTTAGTAAAGTAACGTTTCTGCTTCTTAATAAGCTGTCTAGGTTGGTCATAGCTTTTTTTCCAAGGAGCAAGCATCTGTTAATTACATGGCTGCACTCACCATCTGCAGTGATTTTGGAACCCAAGAAAATAAAGTCTGTCACTGTTTCAATCTTTTCCCCATCTATCTACCGTGCAGTGATGGGACCTGATACCGTGATCTTTGTTTTTTGAATGTTGAGTTTTATGTCAACTTTTTCAGTCTGTTCTTTGCCTTTCATCAAAAACCTCTTCAGTTCCTCTTTGCTTTCTGCCATAAGGGTGGTGTCATCTGCATATCTGAGGTTATTAATATCTCTCTCAGCAATCTTGATTCCAGCTTGTGCTTCATCAAGCCCGGCATTTCCCATGATGTACTCTGAATATAAGTTGAATTTAATCATGGTGACAATACATTAAAAAGTAAAGAAGAAAAGATAAAAGGAAAAAAAATTTTCTCCTTGTGATGAAAACTCTTAACAATACTCTCTAATGGTGCTTCTTTATATCATACAGCAGTGTCAACTATAGTCATTGAGTTGTGCATTACATCCCTCGGTTACTTAATCTTAAAAACGGAAGTTTGCATCTTTTGACCATCTCGCTCCAATTTCACCATCCCCTACATTAAATTCCTCATTGGTTTAGCTCCTCTTTAATGTCTTCAAGTAAAGTATTGACATTTTCTTTATCTAGATCATGTGTGTTTTGCTAGTCTTTTCACCAAACTGTTCAGACATAACAGACCCAGTGTGTCTCTTCCATCCTGCCTACCATCCTGCCTTATGAGCTATGTCCTGGGAGTTTTCACAGTCACCCAAGTCAGCTCCCCTGGATTCTCATCAGCACCGTCCTGGTGACCTGTGGGGCTTTTTGTACATTGTGGCCTCAGGCTGTAGCATCCTTCCCACTGTCTCTCTCTGGCAATGCCTTTTGTACCTGGAATTGGTGTAGCACTCCTGTGGTGTACAGCTCCCCTGGCCACTTCCTTCACACAGTTAGCCAAACCCCAGATTAGCAACATAGAACTCCAGGGCTGCCGTGACTGCCTTGGTCTAATAAACCAACTGAAAGTCAAGAGGCTTCCCAGTCCACCCTCAGGTTCATTGATTTGCTAGACTTAGAGAAACTCCCCTTGAACCTTTTATGCTCACAGAGTATGTTTGGTACAGGATACAGCTCAGAAGAAGGGCCAGAGGAATTCCAATCACGAAGATTCCATGTCTTCAGCGGCTCTTTACCTCCAGGAATCAATGTTTGGCAGTATGTGCACGGAGTGTTGGCAACCCATGAACCTCACCAGAGCCCGGGTATGTAGATTTGTATCGACCTTCGTTACAGAAGCATGACTGACTGAGTTGTTGAACATATGACTCAGTGTTCAGCCTTCTTTCCCTCTACAGAGTGCCAGCTAATAACTCATGGTTCAGCACCCCAAGATTGTAATTACATGTGTGGTCTTTCTGCTGTGATCATTTAATGTTATCTCTTTAGCATAATCTGTCTAGGTTCCCATAATGAGCTCTCTATTGGCATAGAATATAAAGTATGTCCCTGACCAGGGATTTAACCGAGGCCTGGCAGTGAATGTACCAAGTCCTAACTGCTGGACCTCCAGGGAATTCCCCTTTTCCTAGTGTTCTTACAACAGTTGGGATGTCCTTGCTTACAGAAACTGAAAGCACACAGAGCTATTATTACTCTGTCCAGCCATGTCTATAAAATTGTGGTGGTGTGTCCACTCCATACCCTTTATCTCCTCACCTAAACTCTCTTTGAAGGAGTCAGCAGTCTAATGACCGAGGAAGAAGGAAATGAACAATCCTGAGAGTCAGTGGTGGCAAAGCATAAAGACCCAGACGCACTCCTTTCATCTATATTTTTTTCTCACTGAAATGCTAATTTCATTTCTTCTGTGTTGAATTACTAACAGGCCCTGTTTATTGTATTTCTTTCAGTTGACAAAGGAAAACCCAAGACCACAGAACCTACCAGTTGTGAACCAACGCTGTTTGAGGGAGCCTCTCTCCAAGAACTGACACAGAGAGGCCCAGGGGACTCCCAGTTGGGACAAAACAAGGATCAGGATGGGCTGCTGGAAATGCAGGTAGACCACTTTGTACCAGGGATCAACCCCCAGAGGGAGGAGCTTCATGAAAAAATAAGTCCTGAACATGGCAGCTTACGGACAGCTGCTGGTGTGTGTTCAAGGGTCGAAGAGGAGCCGGTCCCTCTAGGGAGTGCTGTTCATGACCATGACTCCTGTGGATCAGGTAAATATCCCATGATTCAGGAAGAGGAAAGTCTCTTCAAATGCAACGAGTGTGGGAAAGTTTTTAACAAGAAACACCTTCTTGCTGGACATGAAAAGATTCACTCTGGAGTGAAGCCCTATGAATGCACTGAATGTGGGAAAACCTTCATTAAGAGCACACACCTTCTGCAGCACCATATGATCCACACTGGGGAGAGGCCCTACGAGTGCATGGAGTGCGGCAAGGCCTTCAACCGCAAGTCCTACCTGACACAGCACCAGCGGATTCACAGTGGGGAGAAGCCCTACAAGTGCAGTGAGTGTGGAAAGGCCTTCACTCACCGCTCCAATTTTGTCTTACATAAGAGGAGACACACTGGGGAAAAATCCTTTGTGTGCAAAGAATGTGGGCAGGTCTTCCGACACAGGCCTGGATTCCTTCGCCATCACATCATCCACAGTGGCGAGAATCCATATGAGTGCTTCGAGTGTGGCAAGGTCTTCAAACACAGGTCCTACCTCATGTGGCATCAGCAGACCCACACTGGGGAGAAGCCCTACGAGTGCAGCGAATGTGGGAAAGCCTTCTGTGAGAGCGCAGCCCTCATTCACCACTATGTCATCCACACCGGGGAGAAGCCCTTCGAGTGCCTCGAGTGCGGGAAGGCCTTCAACCACAGGTCATACCTCAAGAGGCACCAGCGGATCCACACTGGGGAGAAGCCTTTTGTATGCAATGAGTGTGGAAGGGCCTTCACCCACTGCTCCACTTTCATCTTGCATAAAAGGGCACACACTGGCGAGAAACCTTTTGAGTGCAAAGAATGTGGAAAAGCATTTAGCACTAGGAAAGACCTCATTCGGCACTTCAACATCCACACTGGAGAGAAGCCCTATGAGTGCACGGAATGTGGGAAGGCCTTCAACCGCAGGTCTGGCCTTACCAGACACCAGCGGATTCACAGTGGAGAGAAGCCCTATGAATGCATGGAGTGTGGGAAGTCCTTCTGCTGGAGCACAAACCTCATTCGACATGCCATCATCCACACTGGAGAGAAGCCCTATAAGTGCAGTGAGTGTGGAAAGGCCTTCAGTCGCAGCTCCTCACTCACTCAGCATCAAAGGATCCATACTGGGAGAAACTCTGTCAGTGTGACAAATGTGAGAAGACCCTTCACAAGTGGGCAAACCTCTGTCACCCTCCGAGAACTCCTGTTGGGGAAAGACTTTTTGAATGTAAACACAGAGGAAAATCTTTTGCAAGAGAAAGTATCTACTGTGACATCTGATCGTACATACCAA
This sequence comes from Raphicerus campestris, assembly GCA_006410735.1. NCBI lineage: Eukaryota > Metazoa > Chordata > Mammalia > Artiodactyla > Bovidae > Raphicerus > Raphicerus campestris. The sequence goes on from SJYW01008634.1 coordinate 69,687, forward strand.
AGAGAAACCCCTCAAGTATCTTCACTTTGAGAAAACCTGTCAGATCATCCATAGTTGTGTAAAGATCTATTTTAGAAATTGACCCAGCGTGGAGCCTTATTCTGCATCTGAGAATTCATCCTTAAGGGAGAGACCAATGTTTACTGTGCACTAAGGAAAACTTTAGCTGTTTTTCTCCTTGGTTTACACTGTAGTGTTATCTCAGGAATTTTTATAAAAAGAAGATGGAAACTTAGATAAGCAAATGAAATGCAAACACAGTTCCTTTGAGACTTGTCTGTCAAGCTTATGGCACTTCGTCATGGGTTCCTTAGTTTACTTGGGGTGAGTGGAATGTTGTTTCAGTGGCAAAGGGCCTTGACCCTTCGTGGGTCTTGTATATACAGTCATTGTTATCCAGTGTCAGGAGAGTTAAGACAGTTGAGGGCAGGTATTTAAGTAGATAAAAATACACGCATGATAAATGGGCACATTTTATTGTACCAGTCAAGACCATCAGGCTTTAGTTTTTTTAAAAAAACCAAACTGTTCTTTTGGTGGTTTTAAACACCAAACATTTTTTATTGATTAAATCTGTTTACTTAATTTTAGCTCTGCCATAAATCTTAAAATTGGGTAAATGAATCGTTTCTATTATTATTTAAATTGACTTAGCTTTCCTAGTTCCTTGGACTTCCCATATAAATCTTAGCATGCAAAAAAATATTGCTTCAGCATTTATAGAGATTGATTCAAACCTATAGAGCAGTTTGTTCAGAAGTGACACTGTGAACACAGTACATGATATGACACGTCATTAGCATTCTTGGTATTTCATTACCATTTTGTAATTTTCAATAGTGTGGAGTTGCTCAGTCGTGTCTGACTCTGTGACCCCGTGGACTGTAGCCCACCAGGCTCCTCCGTCCATGGGATTCTCCAGGCAAGAGTACTGGAGTGGGTTGCCATTTCCTTCTGGGGATCTTCCCGACCCAGGTATTGAACCCTGGTCTCCCATGTTATAGACAGATGCTTCACCATCTGAGCCACCAGGGAAGTCCTAATTTTCAATAATGCAGGCTCTATAAACTCTTAAAAGTGATTTATAAATGCTTTTTTTTTTTTTTGACCTTGTGTCTTGTAGGATATTAGTTCCCCAACCAGGGGTCACATCCAGGCCAGCTCAGAGTCCTAACCACTGGGGTGGTGGAGTGCCAAGGAATTCTCTGGTGATACTGATTTTTAAACTTTCATTTCCTTTAGGAGTATATAGAAAGATCATTGTTCTGGGGGTGGTATTTTTGTATCTTGTAGCCTTGGCTGAACTCAGTTATTATTTCTAGTCTTTCTTTAGATAGAATCCTTGGTATTTTGTGCATAGAAATGTCAACTGCAGATACTTTTNATAGAAAGATCATTGTTCTGGGGGTGGTATTTTTGTATCTTGTAGCCTTGGCTGAACTCAGTTATTATTTCTAGTCTTTCTTTAGATAGAATCCTTGGTATTTTGTGCATAGAAATGTCAACTGCAGATACTTTTTTTTCTTCCTATCTGTATTTTCATCTCCTTTTCTTAATGCACTTGCTAGGACTTCCAGTATGTTGTTGAGTAGGAGTAGTAAGAGAGGACATCCTTGATTGGTTTCTCATATTAGGGGGAAAACATTCAGTTTTCTCATCAAGTACAGTGTTACAAGTTTTTCTTTTTTCCATAGACTTTCCTGTCAAGTCTGGGAAGTTTCCCTCAGTTATTAATTTGGTGAGATTTTTGTTATGCTTGAGTGTTGAGTTTTGTTGGATGCTTTTCCTCTCATCAGTTGATATGATCATCTGATTTTTCTTTGACACCCAATTGATATGATGTATTACACTGAGTTTTGCATATTGAACCAGCCTTGCATCCTTGGAATAAACCCTACTTGGTTATGGATATTCATTTTAAAATATAAAAGCATTCAATTGGATTGTATTTTTTGAGGAAGTTTTCCTCTAATCTCTTGATTCATGGTATATAGTTGCCATTGTTTGTTTTTAGCTACTATCGTTGTCTGATTTTGGTGTCATGATGATAGTGGCCTCTCAAGTTCTGTTTTTTAGGAAGACAGTGTAATTGTTTTTAATTGTTTTAATGTTTTATAATAGTCCAATGAACCATTTGGGCCTGGAGATTTTCTGAATAATAGTCAATGAATATGGGACTATTGATAGTGTCTTTTCATATTGGATAAATTGGATAGCTGGTCCTCTTCAAAGAAATGTTTCATTTCATCTTAATTTTAGACTTGTTGGAAGTATTCCCTCATTATTTTTTTAACAGCAGCAAGGTATGTACTTATATTCCATGTTATTGCTAATTTTGGAAATAGTCATCTCCTTTTAATCATTGTCAGTCTTCTTAGACATTCACTAATCTTACTGGTCATTTTGAAGAACCAGCACTTAATTGATTTTTTTTCTGTTCCTTTCTGGTTTTGCTGTCACTGATTTCTGTCTCAGTCTCTATGATAGCCTATTTTGTGCTTTGCTCTGGTTGTATTTTGCACTTTTTAATTTTTGAGGGATGCTGAGATGATTGATTCGACACTTTTTGTTTTCTTATGAAGCATTAAGTATGATAAAGTTCTACCACAGCACTGTTCAAGTTTTATCCCACAAGTTTTTATTACAGTTTATTCAGTTCTGAATACCCCTTGGTTCCTTTGGAGACTTCTTCTGTCACTTGTGGATTATTTAGAAGTTTTTTAAATTTCATTTTCTACTGTTTGAACCATTTTCTGGTATAATTTTGTTATTGATTTCTTGTTTGTTTCACTTTTGGTTTAAATTTGTTGAGGTTTGTTTATTGCCCTCGGGTGTGGTATATCTTGTTGAATGTTCTGTAAGGCTTCTTGAAAAGAATGTGTGTTCTGCTGTCATTGGGTGGAGTTTCTGTAAATGTCTGCACAATTTTCTTTGTTGGGATGTTTTTCAGATTCTCTATATCCTTGCTGACTTTCTGTGTAGTATTTCTTGTCATTTGCAGAGAGGAATGATGAAGTCTTGAAGTATAATTAAGAAATTGTAGTGTTTACAGTTTGTATTTTTTAAGTTTTTGTAACAGCAATAGTTGGGGTCATATTTTTTTAATCCATTTTGTCACTTTTAATTCATAAATTTAGATCATCTAAATTTAAAATAGTTAATGATACATTAGTGCGTAAGTGTACCATTTTAATTGGTTTTTTGGTTCTATTCCCTTTATAGTGTTACTCTTGTTTTCTAGTTCTTGTTATTTAGCTTTCCTGTCCTACCTGTGGGTTACTTTAATGTTTTTTAGAATTCTACTTGATCTATCCATAATGCTTTTGAGTATATATCTTAATTTTTTTTTTTTTTTACTGTATGTAGTGTATTACATATACATAACTTAATCACAGACTGTTACCAGTATTTCAGCACTTTGACATATAGAAACCTTGATTTCATTAGGGTTCTTTTACATTCCCTGTTCTTAATATAGTTGTTCTAAATAGTTTCTCATTGTATACTGAGCACCATATTGGATATTGTAATTTTTGCCTCAACTGTCTTAAGAATTTTTTTTAAAACAAAGTTCATGAGAAGTGAAGTCTGTGTATCTCTGATTTTGAAAGGTTGTTGCTGAATGAAAAGATGCTTGGATTCTTGGCTTCCGGAGCAGAAGAATTCAATCCGGGGCCAGAGACAAGGCTTGATTGCTTAGAGCTTTTGTGTAATAAAGTTTTATTAAAGCATAAAGGAGATAGAGAAAGCTTTGGACATAGGCATCAGAAGGGGGCAGAATGAGTACCCCCCTGCCAGTCTTCAGCTGGATGTTATATAGTCACTTGCAGTCTGTTAATGAAAGAAAGGAATGTCTTAAAACTCAGAATAGCACCAGGCCCCCATCCATAAGATGCATTTTGGGATAATCTTGGCACCAGATGATTCATCCCGGGCCATAAAACAATTGACTTGAATCTTGTAGAAGAGCAGATTACCATACAAATAGTTTTGTTTACATAGATTAGGGGAACAATATCTCAGTGTAACACACTGGTTTGTCAAGTAGGTTCTGAGCCATTACGTGGAACCGACTTGAAGACAGAGTGTGGGGTAAATGCATAGTACATTAACGTAGCTTAAGACAAAAATGCATTGGTTAACTCAGGGTTTGAGCATAGTAAACTTCAGTGAAACCAGGTGTCATGATGGCAACACAGTATTTTAAGAGAAACCTCCTTTTAAATTTGTAGAGAGAAGGGAAAAAATACCGCTAGTTGTTTCCTCCTGCCACTTAAGAGAGAAGAATGTCTGACATTTGCAGCCTATTTTCTCTGTTTGGAGACCCCTGGCCTTCCTGCTTGTTACCTGTTAGAAACGCCGCGGGAAGAAAGAGCCACCTCTAAGGACCGTCGATGGAAACCTTTATTGGGCGGTCGCTCTCGGGCAGAACTCCCGGGGGCGAGCGAGCAAGGGAAGGGAGTCTGCGAGGTATGAGGGCTGAGGATGGGGCTTTATAGCCAGGGCTGCCGTTCAAGCCAGGTTCTCCCGTATAAGGTAGGAGGCGCGTGCTGTAGCGGCGGTTGGTGTCCAAGGGCTCCGTGTGGGCACTTGATTGGGCCAGGCCATGGGGTTGGTTCCTGAAAGCTTGGTCCGCTCCAGGTTCCTGTTTGGGCATTGGCCAACCGCCGGGACTGTCCACGACACTTTTCTGGGGCTTTCCGTCGCGACATGCCCGACCTCTCATTAGCCTCTCAGTTTTACATTTCATTGTTCTTTCTCTGTTCTTGAAGTCCCAAGTCGTCTATTAACATTTCCCTTCTGTTTGGCAGGTTTCCTGTGTCTGTTCTTTCTAAAGTATGTCTGCTGTTAATCAATGTTTTTTCCTTCTTCATTTAAAAATGTCTTTCCCCCTTCATTCTTGAAAGATATTTTCGTGGGACATATGATGTGGGATCCACAGTTCTTTTAGGACAAAAGAAAACGTTCCATCTTCTGTGCACCATGGTTTCATATGAGAACTGCCTGTCACCCTGTTGCTTCTTTGTCTGTAAGGCATCCTTTCCGACACATGCTTTCAAAGTGTTTTTCGTTGGGGTCATAAGTTTATGATGTATCCTGGCATAGAACTTTTAGGGTCTCTCCTGTTTGGTGTTTGCTCAGCTTTTTGAGTCATGTGGTGTATGCTCTTGCCAAATCTGGACATTAAATTATTCTTCAAATATTTTTTCAACCTCACATTTTTTTTCTTACTTTAAGGACTCCAGTAACATGAGTGATAATTCTCACGTTTTGTACCATAGGATCCTCAGTTCCTATCTTTTTGTTTTCCCCAGTTTGTATCTGTTGCTCATATTGATTAATTTCACTTGATTGTTCTTTGAGCTCACTGATGCCGTTCTCTCATATAATCTACTATTGAGCTCACCCAGTGAGTTTTCATATTGTTTTTTTAATTTTTCAGTTGTTTGATTTCCATTTGGTTATTTTATATGCCTTCTATATTTTTGCCTAGTTTATAATGCCAAAGAAGGACTCGGAGAAAACAGGCAAAACTGTAGTCCAAAGTCATGATTCTCTGGTGTTTTTGTATTGGGGTAGAACTCCTAAATTAACTACAGGAATGAAAGGCCTTATATCCACAGGTATCTCTGAGAACAGATTTTACAACTAAGGGTGACCTCCAGGTTGTTCAGAGTTGTATTCTCCAGGGAAAGCATGTGTGTAGAATTTCCTGGTTCTCTAAGGNGGCCTTATATCCACAGGTATCTCTGAGAACAGATTTTACAACTAAGGGTGACCTCCAGGTTGTTCAGAGTTGTATTCTCCAGGGAAAGCATGTGTGTAGAATTTCCTGATTCTCTAAGGCTTGTTACGGCCGCAAAGGAGGAGGGTCACTCCCCCTTTAGGCTCACTCTTCCTCCTCGTGACTGAATGTATTCCCCTGCCTGCCCCCAGCTTGTTCAGGATCTCTGTCTGTGCGCTGCGCCTCCTGCACCTCGTGGTCTTTAGCTTCTCCCTCTTAGTGCCCTTCTGGCCTCCTCATCTGTACCGTGAGCCCCATACTGGATGTTGGTGTCATTTTTGCCTCAACTGTCAAATGTGTTCAGTCTCTAGTCTCACCCCTGGGCACTTTCTGCCCCACATGCCCATTGAACATGCCCTTCTTTCTCTCACAAATATCCAGTGGAACTCTTCTGTCCACTGTCCTCACCTCCCTGTGGTATGCTCCGGTGACAACTAAAGAGTGACCTCCACCACGGTCACCTGGCTTGCGCAGTCCTCACAAAGTTCCCATTTGTACCCCTCTGTGCCCACCTCATTATTGGGCCCTTGTGCTGCCCACCCCTCTTTCTCAAGAGTCCTTGGCTGGCTTCTGAACATTTCTGCTCTTTTCCTTAATAGGGTCTGTATTTTCCTTCTATTAAATAGTCCCACTCCCCAGGATGCACGTGTGGCCTTTGTTTTCTTACTTGTGATGTGTTCCGTGAGTGAGTTAATTCCCTGTCAAGGCATTTTATCCACAGGGATCTACAGAGTTCCCCCAGTCTGTGTCTCCAGGTTGAATGTTCCTCACTGGCCGTCCTTCCACACCCACTGTTATATATACGGTGTGCCTGTGTCATGTGACCATGGCTTGGAGCTAAACCTGTCATTAGAACAGCAAGCAAACACTGTTTTATATGTATGAACTCAACTTTTGCAGTGACTATATGGTGGATAGTGTTATCCCCATTTTACAGATAGGAAAGCAAAGGCATAGACAAGTTGAGGAATTTGTCCAGGGTTTCATTATTAGACAGTGTAGGAACTGGGCTTGGAGTTAGCTGACTGCAGAATCCATGCCCCTGACATTTAACCTGTGTTGTCTTTCACAGGATGGAAAGACACTTCAGAGTAGGCCAAACCTTGATCATTTGCAAATTACTTTTTTCGCTTGACATGAATGTTGACCATCCCTTTACAATGCATGAGATACACTAAACTCCCTCTTTAATGGCTGCATAATCTGTTTTAACTGTAGAAGATACAGTTGATTTGTGGTGGCAGGAAGATAGAAAAGGGCTGAGGTTTTCAGTGCCCGTATTCCCTGTGAATCCCACTGCCATCTGCCTTGTTGCCCAGGCCAGATGGACACCTTGCAGCCATTTCCTCATCCCACATCTAACCACTGTCCNTTTAAGGACTCCAGTAACATGAGTGATAATTCTCATGTTTTGTACCATAGGATCCTCAGTTCCTATCTTTTTGTTTTCCCCAGTTTGTATCTGTTGCTCATATTGATTAATTTCACTTGATTGTTCTTTGAGCTCACTGATGCCGTTCTCTCATATAATCTACTATTGAGCTCACCCAGTGAGTTTTCATATTGTTTTTTTAATTTTTCAGTTGTTTGATTTCCATTTGGTTATTTTATATGCCTTCTATATTTTTGCCTAGTTTATAATGCCAAAGAAGGACTCGGAGAAAACAGGCAAAACTGTAGTCCAAAGTCATGATTCTCTGGTGTTTTTGTATTGGGGTAGAACTCCTAAATTAACTACAGGAATGAAAGGCCTTATATCCACAGGTATCTCTGAGAACAGATTTTACAACTAAGGGTGACCTCCAGGTTGTTCAGAGTTGTATTCTCCAGGGAAAGCATGTGTGTAGAATTTCCTGATTCTCTAAGGCTTGTTACGGCCGCAAAGGAGGAGGGTCACTCCCCCTTTAGGCTCACTCTTCCTCCTCGTGACTGAATGTATTCCCCTGCCTGCCCCCAGCTTGTTCAGGATCTCTGTCTGTGCGCTGCGCCTCCTGCACCTCGTGGTCTTTAGCTTCTCCCTCTTAGTGCCCTTCTGGCCTCCTCATCTGTACCGTGAGCCCCATACTGGATGTTGGTGTCATTTTTGCCTCAACTGTCAAATGTGTTCAGTCTCTAGTCTCACCCCTGGGCACTTTCTGCCCCACATGCCCATTGAACATGCCCTTCTTTCTCTCACAAATATCCAGTGGAACTCTTCTGTCCACTGTCCTCACCTCCCTGTGGTATGCTCCGGTGACAACTAAAGAGTGACCTCCACCACGGTCACCTGGCTTGCGCAGTCCTCACAAAGTTCCCATTTGTACCCCTCTGTGCCCACCTCATTATTGGGCCCTTGTGCTGCCCACCCCTCTTTCTCAAGAGTCCTTGGCTGGCTTCTGAACATTTCTGCTCTTTTCCTTAATAGGGTCTGTATTTTCCTTCTATTAAATAGTCCCACTTCCCAGGATGCACGTGTGGCCTTTGTTTTCTTACTTGTGATGTGTTCCGTGAGTGAGTTAATTCCCTGTCAAGGCATTTTATCCACAGGGATCTACAGAGTTCCCCCAGTCTGTGTCTCCAGGTTGAATGTTCCTCACTGGCCGTCCTTCCACACCCACTGTTATATATACGGTGTGCCTGTGTCATGTGACCATGGCTTGGAGCTAAACCTGTCATTAGAACAGCAAGCAAACACTGTTTTATATGTATGAACTCTTAACCTTTGCAGTGACTATATGGTGGATAGTGTTATCCCCATTTTACAGATAGGAAAGCAAAGGCATAGACAAGTTGAGGAATTTGTCCAGGGTTTCATTATTAGACAGTGTAGGAACTGGGCTTGGAGTTAGCTGACTGCAGAATCCATGCCCCTGACATTTAACCTGTGTTGTCTTTCACAGGATGGAAAGACACTTCAGAGTAGGCCAAACCTTGATCATTTGCAAATTACTTTTTTCGCTTGACATGAATGTTGACCATCCCTTTACAATGCATGAGATACACTAAACTCCCTCTTTAATGGCTGCATAATCTGTTTTAACTGTAGAAGATACAGTTGATTTGTGGTGGCAGGAAGATAGAAAAGGGCTGAGGTTTTCAGTGCCCGTATTCCCTGTGAATCCCACTGCCATCTGCCTTGTTGCCCAGGCCAGATGGACACCTTGCAGCCATTTCCTCATCCCACATCTAACCACTGTCCCGTTCTGGTTTTTTTCCCCTAGTAGACACCCAATAGATGTGTGTTTTAGTGAATGGCTATGCACAGCAGGGAATGTTTATCATAATGCTTGGCTTCCTCACAGTGTTTACACAAAGCTGTGTGTATAGTTGCCACCATCTAGAACATATGTTGACCTTGAAGAAAAGCTCCAGAAGCTTTTATGGCCAGATGGAAATCAGGATGAATGATTGTATCGTGTGATCAAGACCACACTTAGTTCAGCAATTTGCTAGGAAGACTCCCAGAACTCATGTTTTGTTAACACTCAACAGCTATGCTTATTCCACCAAAACGATCAGAGCAAACTCAGCCAGGAGAAAATGCCCAAGGACCAGGGGCAATCTGCAATTGTCCTGGCTCAGGGGAGTCACCTGAGATGTGCTCAATTTAAGCTTTTTCAAGGAGGGACAGCCATCGGGTGAAATGTCACATGAGGAAGCTAGCTTGAGACTCGGGGTTTCCTGGGGACTTAAAATATATACCAAATTCTAGACCTCCAGAAGGACAGCAGATCTTTGGCATAAACCATGCTGGTACACAGAAAGGTTGAGCACACTGAGCCACTCATTTGTGGAAATCCTCCAAAACCTAAGGTCTCAAACCACAGCCCAGGGTAAACCTGCTAGCTCAAGAGAATAACAGTCTTGGGCCTGCTCTGTTACATCTTCATAGCAACTTAAATGGAACTAAGATGCTGATGAATACATTCAGACTTCTGTAAAGCACAGTTTCCTAAAAGAGTCATAATTTTGAGGCAAAATCATTATAACCAAAAAAAATTTTTTTAAGATTATCACTAAGCCAAAGTAGAACTTAAACTAGCCAGATTTAATTTAGTGAGGACAACATACAGGGGAAGTCTGGTGACAAGGCCCTTGCCTCTTTCTGAGAACTGATAGACGTGTGTATGTGTGCACACCGCTTGAGGCCATATATATGCACATACATGTGTAGATTCCTAGTACATGTGTATCTTTATAGAAGAACGGCTTCAAGTGGTCTGATGTGCAAATACACCAGCTATTTCCCTTTATAAAGATGTGATGCCAGATCAGTGCTGTGCTTCTGAGGCACGTAGTCAGCAGTTTCTCATCTCTGTTCCTGCTGTTGATACTCTGTGCCTCTGGCTTCAGCAAAGAGAAATAAGCAGTGTTTGCATCATCCAGTGCACCTCACTTGAAACAACTTCCTTGTGGCAGGCTTGGTCACCTTCACCATCTGCGGGGGAGTTTCACCTGGAGCGAGGGGGAGCAGGTGGTTCCTGCAGGGACGGCTTCGCCAGAGAGGTGCTGGAGACAGGCAGGAGCCTGGTCTCGGGGGCATCTCCGCTCCCCGGGTGCTCGGGCTCTGACCCGCAGACTGCCTTTCCCTCTCAGCCCTGGGATGCCCGGCAGCCTCTGGGATGTTCGGTGATGTCATACTTGAGGTTTGAGGGCTGAAGACTTGTCATCTCTGCTCATGGATGTGTCACGCAGCTCACTTTTTAAACGGTCTGAAGTAAAGTATAAACAGGCAACGTACCGGGCCTCCGTCAGCCGCGTCACGGCCACGGGCCCTCCTGTCATACTTCTGACCTCTGGCTTACCTGCTGGGAGACTTTAAAACCTTCCTGGCACTCTCCTCCTCCCCCTTATTTTGGATACTTAACGTTGAAACGTATTTTTATTCTGAAGTTCTAACAAACATTTGGGACCCTGCTGATCCTGTGGAGACTGCTCCTAGAGCTAGCGAAGCTCTCCAGGTAATTTTCCCTGTGGCCTATGCCCTCTGTAGACAAACCAGCTGTTCCAGAGCCAGAGCCCTCAACTGCCTTTATCATATTCCCATGCTTCAAGACCCTTCCCCAGATAACCAGGCAGTTGAGGGCAGCCCTCGCACCTTGAGCTGTGCTGGCATGAACCAAACTAGCAAATCCTGAACCTACTTGGCCTGCCTGCGTCACCAGGCCCGTGCCTCCCAGTGAAGATCACTTTATCTGCAGTCTCTCTACCCTTCCCCTCCACCTCTTTGCCTCTGACTGTCCTCGGGGGTTGCCCTACGTGGCCCCGTGGAGCACAGCAGGCCCTTGTCTTAACTGGAGCCATAAGGAACTCTGCAAAGGCCTCATATCAGGATAGCAAATCCTACCCTTTAAAACAATGCCCGAAAGTGTTAATGAGATGCTAAATACTAAGAATTTAACAAGGCAGATCAGCCACTTTGAGAAGTGAGGGTGCCAGTGCACCCAGCCACGTGTGATCTTTGAGTTGGACAGGTGTGGAGAGCCACAGACAAGGAGAGTGCCAACCAGGGCCTGTCCAGGTGAGCAGGTAGAAAGCAGGTATCCAAGGGGCCAAGATGTTCCTTAGTAAGGTCACACTCAATCTCCCCTGGTGTTGGTATTTTAGGAAGATGGTTTCAAATGCCTCCACAACCCCACACATCAGACGATGACAAAGCGCGACTAACTGGGGGGGCCACAAACTCATTAACGACAACTTAGAGAGTCTCCGTGTATCATTTCTCCCAAGTTTCTGGGCTGTGAAGGAAGAAACACCTCTCGTGTGCTGAGTGCCAAGTCCTGCTACATCCTTTGCTCTCTTGGCCATCTTCCAGCTGACAGGCACCCTCGCCACTCTCCTCCCTCCCCCTGTGCAGCCTCTGTAGTTCCATCATTGAGCAGCTCTCACTGTTGCTTGTTCTCGTGTCATTTCATGTGCTTGTGTTGGGATAAATCACACACGTTTGAAGTGCTTTGCTTGCTCTTAGGCAGTCATCTCCATTTTCCCCACCGCAGAGTGTGCCCATTGTTTGTCTTGCCTGTGACCTCACCTGCCTAAAGCCTGTTTTTCATCTGCTCTGTCCCTCACCCTTTCTGACTTGTCCTCATCCATTGCCCTGAGCGTCCGGCACCACTGTCTTTGCCACATCTCACTTATTCACATCTTTATTCCTCCCTCTTCCTTTGAGGAGGGCCCTTGGGATTCTCTTCGTTTCCTTGTGATAATTGCACTGCACCATTACCTCATCCTTTCTTTTTCCTCCATTTCCCAAACCTCCCTTGTGAACCTCCTTCCTAGAGTCCTGCTGTCCTCATCACCCTGGCCAAGATCAGCAGTGACTCCCATGCTTATATAACATAAGCCCTGGTCTTGAGACTGAAAATCATCTCACTGACCATTCTTGAATACACTGGTTTTTTTAGTTCCATATCATTACTCTTGTTTTCTCCCTCCTTTCTTTTTTTCTTCCTTGCTGACTCATCCACTTCTAGCCACCCATGCAGTTTTGAAATTCCTAAACACTTTTCACAGTCCCTTTTCTTTCTTACTTTGTGGTCTCTCCCTAGGCTTCATCCGCATCCTTCATCCAGCTTCACTTAACTTCATTGTCGTCGTTTAGTCACTCAGTCATGTCCAAGTCATTGTGATCCTGTGGGCTGCAGCGTGCCAGGTTTCCCTGTCCTTCACCATCCCCCAGGAACCTGCTTAAACTCACGTCCATCGAGTCAGTGGTGCCATCCAGCCATCTCATTCTCTGTTGTCCCCTTCTCCTTCTGCCCCCAATCCCTCCCAACATCAGAGTCTTTTCCAATGAGTCAACTCTTCGCACGAGGTGGCCAAAGTACTGGAATTTCAGCTTTAGCATCATTCCTTCCAAAGAAATCCCAGGGCTGATCTCCTTCAGAATGGACTGGTTGGATCTCCTTGCATTCCAAGGGACTCTCAAGAGTCTTCTCCAACACCACAGTTCAAAACCATCAATTCTTTGGGGCTCAGCTTTCTTCACAGTCCAACTCTCACATCCATACATCTCACATGACCACAGGAAAAACCATAGCCTTGACAAACGGATCTTTGTTGACAAAGTAATGTCTCTGCTTTTCAATATGCCATCTAGGTTGGTCATAATTTACTTCCAAGGAGTAAGCGTCTTTTATTCCTTCTTTAGTCAACCATTCACAGGTGGGCTGGGTCAGATTGCCTCTCTGTGAACTGAATAAAGGTACTTCACTTTAACAGTCAGGCTGAGGGGAGGGTTCCCGGAGGGAGGCTATTATGTATGATTATAATAGCAAAAGCAAACACGCCAAAAGAACTGAAAGGTTAAAGTCAAAGAAACAGATCCAACATGGAGCCCAAACTGGCTCTTCTGGGCAACACCCTGGCAGCTTCCTGCAGTCAGTCACACCGGCCCTTTGGTGTGGTACTAGTGGTAAAGAACCAGGCCACCATTGCAGGGGATGTAAGAGATGCAGGTTTGATCCCTGGGTTAGGGACGATCCCCTGGAGAAGGGAATGGTTACACACTCCAGGATTCTTGCCTGGAGAATCCTATGGACAGAGGAGCCTGGCGGGCTCCATGGGGTGGCAAAGAGTTGAACACGACTGAAAGGACTTAGCACACACACCTCCTTATGTCACTGACTTTCTTAACTCAGTCAGAGATTTATAAACATGTTCATTCATTCAGATAGTATACAGTCCATGGAATTCTCCAGGCCAGAATACTGGAGTGGGTAGTCTTTCCCTTCTCCAGGGGATCTTCCTGACCCGGGGATCTTCCTGACCCAGTGATCGAACCCAGGTCTCCCACATTGCAGTTGGATT
>SJYW01008634.1:86336-100338 GCA_006410735.1 Raphicerus campestris
GCTCGGGCTCTGACCCGCAGACTGCCTTTCCCTCTCAGCCCTGGGATGCCCGGCAGCCTCTGGGATGTTCGGTGATGTCATACTTGAGGTTTGAGGGCTGAAGACTTGTCATCTCTGCTCATGGATGTGTCACGCAGCTCACTTTTTAAACGGTCTGAAGTAAAGTATAAACAGGCAACGTACCGGGCCTCCGTCAGCCGCGTCACGGCCACGGGCCCTCCTGTCATACTTCTGACCTCTGGCTTACCTGCTGGGAGACTTTAAAACCTTCCTGGCACTCTCCTCCTCCCCCTTATTTTGGATACTTAACGTTGAAACGTATTTTTATTCTGAAGTTCTAACAAACATTTGGGACCCTGCTGATCCTGTGGAGACTGCTCCTAGAGCTAGCGAAGCTCTCCAGGTAATTTTCCCTGTGGCCTATGCCCTCTGTAGACAAACCAGCTGTTCCAGAGCCAGAGCCCTCAACTGCCTTTATCATATTCCCATGCTTCAAGACCCTTCCCCAGATAACCAGGCAGTTGAGGGCAGCCCTCGCACCTTGAGCTGTGCTGGCATGAACCAAACTAGCAAATCCTGAACCTACTTGGCCTGCCTGCGTCACCAGGCCCGTGCCTCCCAGTGAAGATCACTTTATCTGCAGTCTCTCTACCCTTCCCCTCCACCTCTTTGCCTCTGACTGTCCTCGGGGGTTGCCCTACGTGGCCCCGTGGAGCACAGCAGGCCCTTGTCTTAACTGGAGCCATAAGGAACTCTGCAAAGGCCTCGTATCAGGATAGCAAATCCTACCCTTTAAAACAATGCCCGAAAGTGTTAATGAGATGCTAAATACTAAGAATTTAACAAGGCAGATCAGCCACTTTGAGAAGTGAGGGTGCCAGTGCACCCAGCCACGTGTGATCTTTGAGTTGGACAGGTGTGGAGAGCCACAGACAAGGAGAGTGCCAACCAGGGCCTGTCCAGGTGAGCAGGTAGAAAGCAGGTATCCAAGGGGCCAAGATGTTCCTTAGTAAGGTCACACTCAATCTCCCCTGGTGTTGGTATTTTAGGAAGATGGTTTCAAATGCCTCCACAACCCCACACATCAGACGATGACAAAGCGCGACTAACTGGGGGGGCCACAAACTCATTAACGACAACTTAGAGAGTCTCCGTGTATCATTTCTCCCAAGTTTCTGGGCTGTGAAGGAAGAAACACCTCTCGTGTGCTGAGTGCGAAGTCCTGCTACATCCTTTGCTCTCTTGGCCATCTGACAGGCACCCTCGCCACCCTCCTCCCTCCCCCTGTGCAGCCTCTGTAGTTCCATCATTGAGCAGCTCTCACTGTTGCTTGTTCTCGTGTCATTTCATGTGCTTGTGTTGGGATAAATCACACACGTTTGAAGTGCTTTGCTTGCTCTTAGGCAGTCATCTCCATTTTCCCCACCGCAGAGTGTGCCCATTGTTTGTCTTGCCTGTGACCTCACCTGCCTAAAGCCTGTTTTTCATCTGCTCTGTCCCTCACCCTTTCTGACTTGTCCTCATCCATTGCCCTGAGCGTCCGGCACCACTGTCTTTGCCACATCTCACTTATTCACATCTTTATTCCTCCCTCTTCCTTTGAGGAGGGCCCTTGGGATTCTCTTCGTTTCCTTGTGATAATTGCACTGCACCATTACCTCATCCTTTCTTTTTCCTCCATTTCCCAAACCTCCCTTGTGAACCTCCTTCCTAGAGTCCTGCTGTCCTCATCACCCTGGCCAAGATCAGCAGTGACTCCCATGCTTATATAACATAAGCCCTGGTCTTGAGACTGAAAATCATCTCACTGACCATTCTTGAATACACTGGTTTTTTTAGTTCCATATCATTACTCTTGTTTTCTCCCTCCTTTCTTTTTTTCTTCCTTGCTGACTCATCCACTTCTAGCCACCCATGCAGTTTTGAAATTCCTAAACACTTTTCACAGTCCCTTTTCTTTCTTACTTTGTGGTCTCTCCCTAGGCTTCATCCGCATCCTTCATCCAGCTTCACTTAACTTCATTGTCGTCGTTTAGTCACTCAGTCATGTCCAAGTCATTGTGATCCTGTGGGCTGCAGCGTGCCAGGTTTCCCTGTCCTTCACCATCCCCCAGGAACCTGCTTAAACTCACGTCCATCGAGTCAGTGGTGCCATCCAGCCATCTCATTCTCTGTTGTCCCCTTCTCCTTCTGCCCCCAATCCCTCCCAACATCAGAGTCTTTTCCAATGAGTCAACTCTTCGCACGAGGTGGCCAAAGTACTGGAATTTCAGCTTTAGCATCATTCCTTCCAAAGAAATCCCAGGGCTGATCTCCTTCAGAATGGACTGGTTGGATCTCCTTGCATTCCAAGGGACTCTCAAGAGTCTTCTCCAACACCACAGTTCAAAACCATCAATTCTTTGGGGCTCAGCTTTCTTCACAGTCCAACTCTCACATCCATACATCTCACATGACCACAGGAAAAACCATAGCCTTGACTAAACGGATCTTTGTTGACAAAGTAATGTCTCTGCTTTTCAATATGCCATCTAGGTTGGTCATAATTTACTTCCAAGGAGTAAGCGTCTTTTATTCCTTCTTTAGTCAACCATTCACAGGTGGGCTGGGTCAGATTGCCTCTCTGTGAACTGAATAAAGGTACTTCACTTTAACAGTCAGGCTGAGGGGAGGGTTCCCGGAGGGAGGCTATTATGTATGATTATAATAGCAAAAGCAAACACGCCAAAAGAACTGAAAGGTTAAAGTCAAAGAAACAGATCCAACATGGAGCCCAAACTGGCTCTTCTGGGCAACACCCTGGCAGCTTCCTGCAGTCAGTCACACCGGCCCTTTGGTGTGGTACTAGTGGTAAAGAACCAGGCCACCATTGCAGGGGATGTAAGAGATGCAGGTTTGATCCCTGGGTTAGGGACGATCCCCTGGAGAAGGGAATGGTTACACACTCCAGGATTCTTGCCTGGAGAATCCTATGGACAGAGGAGCCTGGCGGGCTCCATGGGGTGGCAAAGAGTTGAACACGACTGAAAGGACTTAGCACACACACCTCCTTATGTCACTGACTTTCTTAACTCAGTCAGAGATTTATATACATGTTCATTCATTCAGATAGTATACAGTCCATGGAATTCTCCAGGCCAGAATACTGGAGTGGGTAGTCTTTCCCTTCTCCAGGGGATCTTCCTAACCCAGGGATCTTCCTGACCCAGTGATCGAACCCAGGTCTCCCACATTGCAGTTGGATTNTGCTAAAGCTGAAACTCCAGTAGTTTGGCCACCTCATGTGAAGAGTTGACTCATTGGAAAAGACTCTGATGCTGGGAAGGATTGGGGGCAGGAGGAGAAGGGGACAACTGAGGATGAGATGGCTGGATCGCATCATGGATGTGAGTCTGAGTGAACTCTGGGAGATGGTGGTGAACAGGGAGGCCTGGCATGCTGCGATTCATGGGGTTGCAGAGAGTCGGACACGACTGAGCGACTGAACTGAACTGAATGCTCAGTCGTGTCCAATTCTTCGCGACCCCATGGACTGTAGCCCCCACCAGACTCCTGTGTCCAAGGGATTTCACCAGCAAGAATACTGGAGTGAGTTGCCATTTCCTCCTCCAGGTGGATGCCCTAATAATTACCCCCAGAATGTTAATAAGTACTGTGTATAAGTTTGGATTCTTTGGTTGTGAGCAACAGAATCTAACTGCACTACCTTCTGGAAAGAAACGTGAAATGCTCTGAGGGAGTTCCCTGAATGAGTGGAACTGACTTAGAGATAGGAAGCAAGAAATTTTGGGAGGGCTCCAGGTGGGTAATCAAGCATCAGTCATCATCTTCTTGTGGCTGGCTTCATTTCCAGACTGCTTTTTCATTTGTCCCACAGATAATAGAGGAGTTGGCAGATGCTCTGATCTACTGCCATGAAAGGAAGGTGATTCACAGGGATATTAAGCCGGAGAACCTGCTGCTGGGCCTCATGGGTGAAGTGAAGATTGCAGACTTCGGCTGGTCTGTGCACACCCCTTCTCTGAGGTAGGTCCGGTGGGTGCCAGTTAAGAATGATCTAGTTTAATTCATCTCAACTGTAAGACTCAGATACAAACTGAGTTTGTATTTAAATACTGCCTTTTGAAATGCATATTCTAATATATATTTGTTGACCAAAAGAATGGGGTTCAACTATACCTTTTGTTTTAAATCCTCTTAACATATAAGTTTATCAATAAATTTCCATGTAAATACATCAAGAACTATTGTGCCATAATTCCACAAATTTTACTCTATCAACAAAGCATAATTATACATGTATATAGGGCTTCACAGGTGGCGCTGGCTGTAGAGAACCTGCCTACCAATGCAAGAGATGTGGGTTTCATCCCTGGGTCGTGAAGATCCTCTGGAGGAGGGCATGGTGACCCACTCCAGTATTCTTGCCTGGAGAATCCCATGGATAGAGGAGACTGTCAGGCTACAGTCCATGGAGCTGTAAAGAGCTAGAAGTGACTGAAGTGGCTTAACACACACACACATGCACATAAATACATGTACACATATGGCTGAGTCCCTTCCATGTTCGCCTGAAACTGCCACAACACTGTTAGTCAGCTATATGAGTGAAAGTCGCTCAGCCATGTCTGACTATCGCAGCCCCGTGGACTGTAGCCCACCAGGCTCCTTTGTCCATGGAATTCTCCAGGCAAGAGTACTGCAGTGAAGGTTGATATTTCCTTCTCCAGGGGATCTTCCCAACCCAGGAAGTGAAGCCAGGTCTCCTGCATTGCAGGCAGATTCTTTAATTGGCTATACCCCAATACAAAATAAAAAGCTTAAAATTTGGAAAAAAAAATAAAGCATGACTAATTTACTTGGTCTCTCTTGTTGCACCATCAGTTTGTTCCAAATCTTCCTTGTGACAGCTTCCTGGATCATGAGCTAAATATAAATAATTGTAGGAATAATCTCAGGATATGGAATTGATGGGTCCCAGTACTTGTGTTCTCAGAACCCTGATGCATGTGAAAACTTGGTGTTTCCCGATTCCTGTGCCGGGAGGGGACTGTCTGGGCCTGGAAGCTGGGCACGGACAGCTTCTTTTGTACTTTGTGCCCCTTTCTCTACAACCCACTAGGAGAAGGACCACGTGTGGGACGCTGGACTACTTGCCCCCAGAAATGATCGAGGGGAGAACATACGATGAGAAGGTGGATCTGTGGTGTATTGGGGTTCTCTGCTACGAGTTGCTGATAGGAAATCCACCCTTTGAGAGTGCCTCCACTAGTGAGACCTACAGACGCATCCTCAAGGTGGGATGGCCACACTCTGGGCATTCATGCGGGAACTGGTGGGTAGGGCGTGGGGAGGTGGGTGGGCCTGGGGCAGCCTACTAAGATCTAGGACAGTGCCTTGAGTGGATCAAGGAGATTAACCACACTTCTTCTCTGGCCTCATCAGGTAGATTTAAGGTTTCCTCCATCAATGTCTTCGGGGGCTCGGGACCTGATCGCCAAGCTTCTCAGATTCCAGCCCTTGGAGAGGCTGCCCTTGGTCCGGGTCTTGGAGCACCCGTGGATCCGGGCGCACTCTCAGAGGGTGCTGCCCCCATCTGTTCCTATGGCTTTCTGAGCCTCGTCCAGCCCTATCCCTTCGGGATTGCTCATGGAGCACCGTTGGCTCTGGTATCTCACTTGCCTTTTGTTTCTCCTAAGTTGCATCGTTTTATTATCATACTTAATAAAAGTTGAATCATTGTGTTCCAAGTCTCTTTTTAAAGCACCCGTTTGGCTGCGTCTGGTCTTAGTGGCAGGAGCATCTTTCATGGCAGCATGTAGACTCTAGGCTCAGTTGCTCTGCTGCTTGTGGGATCTTAGTTCGCCGATCAGGGATGGAACCTGCGTCCCCTGCATTGCAAGGGGGCCACCAGGGATGTCCCACACAGGTTTTTCGCATGTGTTGGTGTGTGACTGGGTAGAATCTTTATTTCTTGTAGAAACTGTTTCCCATGAGAGCAGCCCTAACTGATGCCCTTCCTGGGTCACAGGTGTTGTGACTTAACCATGCAGATAACCACCCTGATCGTGCACTCAATTCAGTTCAGTCACTCAGTCATGTCCAACTCTTTGTGACCCCATGAACTGCAGCACGCCAGGCCTCCCTGTCCATCACCAACTCCCGGAGTCCACCCAAACCCATATCCATTTTATCGGTGATGCCATCCAACCATCTCATCCTCTATTGTCCCCTTCTCCTCCTGCCCTCAATCTTTCCCAGCATCAGGGTCTTTTCCAGTGAATCAGCTCTTCACATCAGGTGGCCAAAGTATTGGAGTTTCAGCTTCAACATCAGTCCTTCCAATGAACACCCAGGACTGATCTCCTTTAGGATGGACTGATTGGATCTCCTTGCAGTCCAAGGGTGCATTACCTACCCCCTATCTCAGGGGCCCCTAGACTCACTTCACTCTTCCCCAGGTTTTCAGGAGAATGTCCTTTGTAAAACAGGACTAATTAACCCAGTGATCACACACTCCACTCTTTATACTGACATCCAACATGCTGCCATCTTTAAGATAAAATGTGTTGCTGCACATCAATGCCACCCAATTCTCAATGAATTCACTAGCATTTGTGTGGTGGTGTCATATTCTGATTGCATTAGGAAAAACCAATCTCCAGACTCTTCTGAAATCTAACCTCTGCTTGCAGCAATTGCAGAAGTGTTCTTCCAGCCTCCCTGCCACGTCCTTCTCGTGGCAGCTCCTCCCTTCATCTACCAAAAACTGACTGTTGTTCAGTTGCTAAGTCATGTCTGACTCCTTGTAACTCCATGGACTGCAGCACACCAGGTCTCCCTGTCTGTTCTCCACTATCTCCCAGGTTTTGCTCAGATTCATGTCCATCCAACCATCTCATCCTCTGTCACCCCCTTCTCCTGTCCTCTCAGTCTTTCCCAGCATTCAGGTCTTTTTCAGTGAGTTAGCTCTTCAGATCAGATAGCCAAAGTCCTGGAGCTTCAGCATCAGTCCTTCTGATGAGTATTTACTGTTGATTTTCTGTAAGACCTCAGCACCACAATTCGAAAGCAAGAGTCAATATCCAGATTGCCCAGTGGGGAGCTCAATCATGTTCTTTGCTCGTTGCAGGTGCTTTTTTCCCCCTAAATAATTGTTTATTTGGCTGTGGCGGGTCTTAGGGCACTCGGGATCTCTGATCTCCTCCTTGGGGCATGCATCCTCTTAGTTACAGCACGTGGGATCTAGTTCCTCCAATGGGTCCCCTCCATTGGCATCGCCAAGTCTAAGCTACTGGACCACCAGGGAAGTCCTCCACCTATGCAGGCATCTTTTTTACCTCTGTGTCTTCTGACTAAAAAACACTCCATGTAGAGGTTGCCCTGTTATTCCCACCACCATATTCAATATTCTCAATATGAAATGTCCAACAGAGGCGGGACCACATCTCTGTAAGACTAGAACCACTAAGGAAATACAAACAACTCAGCCACTCCTCTGTCGGATGAACAGTCCCATCATTGCAGATTTATCATTTAAATGCTCCAAGGGAATTCCTTAGCGGTCCAGTAGTTAGGACTCTGAACACTGTGCCCAGCCAAAAAAAAAAAAAGAAAGAAAAAATGCTCCAATACGTTGATTCGTGGTTTTTCACCTGCACCGTTAGTGCTGCCTCGCTCCCCTCGAGCTGTGCGCGCTTTCAAGAGGGTTTGATTCGGGGCTTCGGGTCTCCTAAATATTTTACATCGAGGTAGAGCGGCTCTTTTTGCCTTTTCATACTGTTCACGGGGTTCGCCGATTCGATGGACATACGTTTGAGCAAGCTCTGGGAGTTGGTGATGGACAGGGAAGCCTGGCGTGCTGCAGTCCGTGGGATCGCAAAGAGTGGAACACGACCGAGCAACTCAACGCAACTGGGAGCAGCTCTGGAACGCGCTCCACTGCCGGTTGTCTGCACAGAAAAAACTACATTACCCAGAAAGTGCTAAACCGCGCGACTGCGGCAGGCGCTGGGCCAATGACGGCCCAGGGAGGGGACATTTCCTGCAGAGAGGTGGGACTTCCGGCCCCACCGGTGCCTGACGTCATTTGCGCGCGACGGCTCGGTCCACGCCAGCTGTCGGCAGGGGTAAAGCTATTCTGTGGCCTCTTCCAGTGCCGTCTTCGCAAATGAGCAGAAAGGTGGCTTGGGTTCCCTTGCGCGCGTTCGAGCTGGCTGTGAGCCTCCCCGTGACCGGCCACCTCGCCCAGAGCAAGGCACGCGCGGCGGTCGGCTGAACCCGCGCGACTCGCCTCTGTCGCCGCCTCTCCGGGTCCCGCTATCTCCTCAGGGGCCCATGATGGCGGCGGCGTGGATGGACCCGGCGCGGGTGAGTGGACGGTGTTTCTGGCATTGCCGATTCGGAGA
Source organism: Raphicerus campestris (assembly GCA_006410735.1). Lineage (NCBI taxonomy): Eukaryota > Metazoa > Chordata > Mammalia > Artiodactyla > Bovidae > Raphicerus > Raphicerus campestris. The sequence continues at coordinate 94,745 of SJYW01008634.1, forward strand.
GAGCTCCTGAGCTGGGTGGAATTCAGGACAGACATTGAGTTTCTCTGCAGTTGTGTTTGTGTGAGACCAGTGGAGCTGGCTCGTCACTCACTTTATCTCTAGTCCTACAACACGCAAGCCTGAATATACAAATGGAAAACAAATGGCGTATAAATTTGAAACTTTGGCAAATAATCTGCCTAGGAACCCAGCCCGGTTACAGTCAATAACCCAGGAGTCCTGCCCGGTCTAAGTCAGACTTGCCTGAAGTCAAACTCCTATCTCTAGAGAGAGCTTCCAGGAGGAGAAGCAGTGACATTTGTATCCTCGGCCGCAAATGGCCAGGACTTGATTAGTAATTAACCCTTTCCCTAATTCTTTCCCCCACTTCTAACTTAGACCAACCAGAGAAAGCCCATCCATAGGTGCACNAGGGAGGGGACATTTCCTGCAGAGAGGTGGGACTTCCGGCCCCACCGGTGCCTGACGTCATTTGCGCGCGACGGCTCGGTCCACGCCAGCTGTCGGCAGGGGTAAAGCTATTCTGTGGCCTCTTCCAGTGCCGTCTTCGCAAATGAGCAGAAAGGTGGCTTGGGTTCCCTTGCGCGCGTTCGAGCTGGCTGTGAGCCTCCCTGTGACCGGCCACCTCGCCCAGAGCAAGGCACGCGCGGCGGTCGGCTGAACCCGCGCGACTCGCCTCTGTCGCCGCCTCTCCGGGTCCCGCTATCTCCTCAGGGGCCCATGATGGCGGCGGCGTGGATGGACCCGGCGCGGGTGAGTGGACGGTGTTTCTGGCATTGCCGATTCGGAGAGAGCTCCTGAGCTGGGTGGAATTCAGGACAGGCATTGAGTTTCTCTGCAGTTGTGTTTGTGTGAGACCAGTGGAGCTGGCTCGTCACTCACTTTATCTCTAGTCCTACAACACGCAAGCCTGAATATACAAATGGAAAACAAATGGCGTATAAATTTGAAACTTTGGCAAATAATCTGCCTAGGAACCCAGCCCGGTTACAGTCAATAACCCAGGAGTCCTGCCCGGTCTAAGTCAGACTTGCCTGAAGTCAAACTCCTATCTCTAGAGAGAGCTTCCAGGAGGAGAAGCAGTGACATTTGTATCCTCGGCCGCAAATGGCCAGGACTTGATTAATAATTAACCCTTTCCCTAATTCTTTCCCCCACTTCTAACTTAGACCAACCAGAGAAAGCCCATCCATAGGTGCACGCTTAAACAGTCATGGGGGATGCTGTTGGATCATATGCCAGAGAGTTTTGAGTTATTCTTTTATTTAGGTACACCTGCATGTGGGATCACAGTTCCCTAGCCAGGGATGGAACTCGCATTGGGAGCACTGAGTCTTAGCCACTGGACCACCAGGGAAGTCCCCTGTCCCCTTCCTTAGAGAGTTTTAATTAATTAAACATATCATCTGGTAGTCATTGTTGAGGCCCTGGTTAATTTTGTTTCTCTTTACCTACCTGCCCTAAATGTCTCTAGTGATAAGAGTTTATCTAACACCAGAAATGAGTAATATTGCAGGATTCCTATGTATGAACCAGTCAGTTTATTAGGAATTTCCACATCTTTAATTGAAGTATTAACTTAAGAAAACTAATGGGATTCCCTGGTGGTCCAACGGTTAGACTCTGCGCTCTCATTGCCGAGGGCCTGGGTTTGATCCCTGGTTGGGGAGCTAGGGTCCCACAAGCCGAGCAGTGCTGCAAACAAAACAAAACACTTGATATACAAAGATGTGAGCACTGAATGTGTAAGGTGAAAAAACCATGAGCCAATGTCTTGGAGCATTTAAATGATGGGTCTGCAGTAGTAGGGCTCTTCATCTGAGAGTGGGGTGGCTGAATTGTTTCCTTAGTGGTTCTGATCATACAGGGATGTGGTCCTGTGTCTGCTGCACGTCTCAGGAGAATGTACAGAATGTGTCCAGTATATGGTGGTGGGAGTAAGATTAACAAGGCAGAATCTGTGGAGTGTTTTTAGTTAGGAGTCACTGGTGAAAATGATGACTTGAGAGCTGAGGGCTTAGTTGCCTTTTTTTTATGTTTGTTTGTTTGGCTCTGCAGGTTCTTAGCTGCGGCACGTGAACTCTTAGTTGTGGCATGTGGGGTCTAGTTCCTTGACCAGGGATTGATCCTGGGACCTGTGCATTGGGAGTGTGGAGTATTAGCCACTGGACAGCTAGGGAAGTCCTTTTAGTTGCTTTTAGACATGACAATGCTCCCAGCATGGGGCAGGCACCTAGCAGGACCAGTGAAGCTCAGGTGGTTGTTGTTCAGTTGCTCAGCCCTGTCTCACACTTCGTGACCCCATGGGACTGTAGCCTGCCAGGCTCCTCTGTCCATGGGATTTCCCACCAAAGATACTGGAGTGAGTTCCCTTTTCCTTCTCCAGGGATCTTCCTGACCCAAGGATTGAACCCAAGTCTCCTGTATTGGCAGGTGGGTTCTTTAACACTGAGCCACCTGGGTAGCCCCTACTGCTGTTCTTAACATTATTTGTATTATAATTATCACTATATACTCATCCCTCTGACATTGTAGCATCCTTTCTGTCTGCATCTCTCAGTCCTAGTGTTGTTTTCATTGACTTTTGTCATTTTCCAAGTCTCCTGCATAGGAGGCTTCTCTTTTACACTGTGATCACACTTTTCTTTATTGTGCTTTGTAGATTCAGTGGTTTTTTGTTTGTTTTTATTGCAGATTGAAGGTTTGTGGCAACCTTGCATCCAGCAAGTTTTTCGTCATTTGCTTTCCTAGTGTCTTTGTGTCACATTTTGGTAGTTCTTACAGTAGTTGAGGTGTTCCACCCGCAACAAGGTTACAGCTCAAGATGATGATTAGCATTTTTTAGCAATAAAGTACTTTTTAATTAAGGTATCCAAATTATTGTCTTAGACATGGTGCTGTTGCACCCTTAGTAGACCTCAGTATGGCGCAAGCATCGTAAAACTTTTGTTTATTTTTGGCTGCACTGGGTCTTTGCTGCTGGACAGGCTTTCTTGCTGCAGCGGCCAGGGTGACCAGTCTTCGCTGTTGTGTGTGGACTTACTGTGGTAGCTTCTCTGGTTGCAGAGCAGGGACTCTGGGACTCACGGGCTTCAGTAGTTGTGGCACACGGGTCTGCTTGCCCCGAAGCATGTGACATCTTCGTGGACCAGGGATTAAATCCATGTCCCCTGCATTGGTAGGTGGATTCTTAACCACTGGACACGAGGGAAGTCCTAAATGTAACTTTTATTTGCAGTGGGAAGCCAAAAACATCATGTGGCTTGATTTTTTGGAGTGCTGGGGAACCACACTCCCAGTATCTCTGAAGTAGGGCCGTATTGTGGTATGTCCACAACATTGTCCACCTCCCCTTCAGCCCAGTGCAAAGGAGGTGCCCGGTGATGAGGGCCTTGACCTTGCTGCTCCTTTACCAGCGATGCAGAGACAAGCTCTGATCCCACCCAGTCCTCCCAAAGCTGATGCTAGTATCTGTATTTGACATTCCAGCTGTCTGTGACCTTCGATGACGTGGCTGTGACCTTCACCCAGGAGGAGTGGGGCCATCTGGACCCGGCCCAGAGGACCCTGTACCAGGAGGTGATGCTGGAGAACTGTGGCCTCCTGGTGTCTCTGGGTAAGGCCCCCCCGCTCAGCTGTGCGGGCCCCAGCCACCTCCTTCATCCTAGACCCTGGCTCCATCTTGGCTTGTCAGGAAGGACTCAGAAATCCTCCCTCCCTCCTGCTTCCTCACAGCTTCACTCATGTTTGAGATTCACCTCCTATTGCCTCCTGTCTCTGTGTCTCTTTGAATAAAGTTCCCCTTTGGCTCTTAGAAAGCAGTGGAAGGAAATGAATGTTCTTCAGAACCCAAAGGCAGCATTTCCAGTCGGGCCACATGGGACTGAAATAGGAGAACCAGGATTCTACCCTGGCTTCTGGGTCTCCCGTTCTGGCTTCTTTCTTGGGCTTTGCTCAAGTCCGTCTTTTCAGAATGGTTTTTGTACCCCAGCAAGTTTGACAGGAGTGACCACCCCAATCCCTGCTCTCCGAGGCTCCCAGATTCTTGTTTCTACTTCTTCCTATGTTTATATTGTTGCTCTTTCTCTGCCGCGGGGCTCTGGGTGGGGGTGGTGGTGTCTGTGAGGCGGAAGTGACCACCTGAGCCTCTCAGCCCAGGGCCCGGCACAGACCAGCCTCTGTCTGAGGTTCCTGTTTCACGTTCCAGAGAGGGAGCGGACCGGATGAGACTGGTTCCCAAGCGTCCCCTACAGCCGAGTGCACAGGATGCGGGTGACAGGCTGTTCTCCAGGAAGAGGGTGCGGCCGCCGGGGCCCCAGGAGACCTTTGCCTTCGGTGCCAGCAGGTGCTGTCTAACCGCAGGGTCTCGGTCAGGGGGCTTCTCTGTCCTCCTGCGTCTTCACGGGTGCCTCATGTTCACCCAGTCTCGGCCGGGATCGTCTGCTGGTCGGAGAAGGAGAAGCTGGGAGAGGAGTGCTGCGTCTCGGCACGTGGCGGTTTTGTGCCCAGGAGACATCGGGCAGCGTCTGCAGCCGCATCTGCCTGTCACCTGTGTGGCTGGGTGGTCCCGAGGTCTGGTGATGAGTCCAGAGATGCCCCTCAGCACCAGAGGGTGGACACAGCCCCGCTCAGCCGAGGATGACACAGTCCGCACGGGCTGGAGAGCCACGGTGGAGAAACAGCAGCTCGGGGACGGTCCCCTCAGGCCTCTCCGTTTGAGGGAAGGGAGGGCTGTAAAGCCAGGGCTTCGGTGAGACAGGCCTGCTCTTAGAGACCTGGGATTGTGTTCTGCGTCAGTGAGAGGAGGTTGAACAAAATCAGGAAAAGCTTGACATTTAGATATTTTATAACAAAATTAAACAAATAAAAATGGCCACCATCGAGCCCCGATCCCTCCACCGGGCTCCCCAGGCTCTCCCCGCGCTCAGGGCTCCGGTCACAGTGGGCTCTTGCTGTTTCCGCACATACTTGATGTATTTGCCGCAGGCCTGTGAGGTGCTGTTCTGTTTCCTGGTGGGTGTTCTTGAGCATTTCAGCTTTTCACGTGGCCACCTCTTCTCTGCACATGGCCACCTTGCTTCCTCACCAACTGTTTCCTGACCACAGACTCTCTTAGCAGCCCCTCCCCATCTCACTAGCTCTCCCCTGTCACCTCATTTATATCCTCTAAGCCAGCAGTTCTCCTTCCCCGGGGGCACTTGGCCCCATCTGGAAACATAGGTTGTCACCACTGGGATGGAGTTGCTACAGGCACCTGCTGAGTGAAGACCCGGAGCGCCTCCACACATCCTTACACTGTGCAGGGGAGACACATTCTCTCCCCTTCTCAGCAAAGAACTTTCTGGATCTGAATGTTGGTTGTCCAGAGGCTGAGAAGCCCCGTTTCTGAAGGCTCATGGACATTTCATCAGGGGCTCTGGGAACTACCCTGAGGAAGGCCTTCGTTTATTGTTTTTCCTGCCTCCTGATTTTTTTAGGGAAAATCTGGTTCAGTGCTTAACCCTTCTTCCCCCAGGTGTTGCTGGATTCCCCTCTTCAGCAGGGGGCATCCCTGAGCAGGCCCGCTGGCCCTGAGCCCTCACTGTTCCATCCCT
>SJYW01008634.1:100628-116703 GCA_006410735.1 Raphicerus campestris
AAAAAAAAAAAAAAGAAAGAAAAAATGCTCCAATACGTTGATTCGTGGTTTTTCACCTGCACCGTTAGTGCTGCCTCGCTCCCCTCGAGCTGTGCGCGCTTTCAAGAGGGTTTGATTCGGGGCTTCGGGTCTCCTAAATATTTTACATCGAGGTAGAGCGGCTCTTTTTGCCTTTTCATACTGTTCACGGGGTTCGCCGATTCGATGGACATACGTTTGAGCAAGCTCTGGGAGTTGGTGATGGACAGGGAAGCCTGGCGTGCTGCAGTCCGTGGGATCGCAAAGAGTGGAACACGACCGAGCAACTCAACTCAACTGGGAGCAGCTCTGGAACGCGCTCCACTGCCGGCTGTCTGCACAGAAAAAACTACATTACCCAGAAAGTGCTAAACCGCGCGACTGCGGCAGGCGCTGGGCCAATGACGGCCCAGGGAGGGGACATTTCCTGCAGAGAGGTGGGACTTCCGGCCCCACCGGTGCCGGACGTCATTTGCGCGCGACGGCTCGGTCCACGCCAGCTGTCGGCAGGGGTAAAGCTATTCTGTGGCCTCTTCCAGTGCCGTCTTCGCAAATGAGCAGAAAGGTGGCTTGGGTTCCCTTGCGCGCGTTCGAGCTGGCTGTGAGCCTCCCCGTGACCGGCCACCTCGCCCAGAGCAAGGCACGCGCGGCGGTCGGCTGAACCCGCGCGACTCGCCTCTGTCGCCGCCTCTCCGGGTCCCGCTATCTCCTCAGGGGCCCATGATGGCGGCGGCGTGGATGGACCCGGCGCGGGTGAGTGGACGGTGTTTCTGGCATTGCCGATTCGGAGAGAGCTCCTGAGCTGGGTGGAATTCAGGACAGGCATTGAGTTTCTCTGCAGTTGTGTTTGTGTGAGACCAGTGGAGCTGGCTCGTCACTCACTTTATCTCTAGTCCTACAACACGCAAGCCTGAATATACAAATGGAAAACAAATGGCGTATAAATTTGAAACTTTGGCAAATAATCTGCCTAGGAACCCAGCCCGGTTACAGTCAATAACCCAGGAGTCCTGCCCGGTCTAAGTCAGACTTGCCTGAAGTCAAACTCCTATCTCTAGAGAGAGCTTCCAGGAGGAGAAGCAGTGACATTTGTATCCTCGGCCGCAAATGGCCAGGACTTGATTAGTAATTAACCCTTTCCCTAATTCTTTCCCCCACTTCTAACTTAGACCAACCAGAGAAAGCCCATCCATAGGTGCACGCTTAAACAGTCATGGGGGATGCTGTTGGATCATATGCCAGAGAGTTTTGAGTTATTCTTTTATTTAGGTACACCTGCATGTGGGATCACAGTTCCCTAGCCAGGGATGGAACTCGCATTGGGAGCACTGAGTCTTAGCCACTGGACCACCAGGGAAGTCCCCTGTCCCCTTCCTTAGAGAGTTTTAATTAATTAAACATATCATCTGGTAGTCATTGTTGAGGCCCTGGTTAATTTTGTTTCTCTTTACCTACCTGCCCTAAATGTCTCTAGTGATAAGAGTTTATCTAACACCAGAAATGAGTAATATTGCAGGATTCCTATGTATGAACCAGTCAGTTTATTAGGAATTTCCACATCTTTAATTGAAGTATTAACTTAAGAAAACTAATGGGATTCCCTGGTGGTCCAACGGTTAGACTCTGCGCTCTCATTGCCGAGGGCCTGGGTTTGATCCCTGGTTGGGGAGCTAGGGTCCCACAAGCCGAGCAGTGCTGCAAACAAAACAAAACACTTGATATACAAAGATGTGAGCACTGAATGTGTAAGGTGAAAAAACCATGAGCCAATGTCTTGGAGCATTTAAATGATGGGTCTGCAGTAGTAGGGCTCTTCATCTGAGAGTGGGGTGGCTGAATTGTTTCCTTAGTGGTTCTGATCATACAGGGATGTGGTTCTGCGTCTGCTGCACGTCTCAGGAGAATGTACAGAATGTGTCCAGTATATGGTGGTGGGAGTAAGATTAACAAGGCAGAATCTGTGGAGTGTTTTTAGTTAGGAGTCACTGGTGAAAATGATGACTTGAGAGCTGAGGGCTTAGTTGCCTTTTTTTTATGTTTGTTTGTTTGGCTCTGCAGGTTCTTAGCTGCGGCACGTGAACTCTTAGTTGTGGCATGTGGGGTCTAGTTCCTTGACCAGGGATTGATCCTGGGACCTGTGCATTGGGAGTGTGGAGTATTAGCCACTGGACAGCTAGGGAAGTCCTTTTAGTTGCTTTTAGACATGACAATGCTCCCAGCATGGGGCAGGCACCTAGCAGGACCAGTGAAGCTCAGGTGGTTGTTGTTCAGTAGCTCAGCCCTGTCTCACACTTCGTGACCCCATGGGACTGTAGCCTGCCAGGCTCCTCTGTCCATGGGATTTCCCACCAAAGATACTGGAGTGAGTTCCCTTTTCCTTCTCCAGGGATCTTCCTGACCCAAGGATTGAACCCAAGTCTCCTGTATTGGCAGGTGGGTTCTTTAACACTGAGCCACCTGGGTAGCCCCTACTGCTGTTCTTAACATTATTTGTATTATAATTATCACTATATACTCATCCCTCTGACATTGTAGCATCCTTTCTGTCTGCATCTCTCAGTCCTAGTGTTGTTTTCATTGACTTTTGTCATTTTCCAAGTCTCCTGCATAGGAGGCTTCTCTTTTACACTGTGATCACACTTTTCTTTATTGTGCTTTGTAGATTCAGTGGTTTTTTGTTTGTTTTTATTGCAGATTGAAGGTTTGTGGCAACCTTGCATCCAGCAAGTTTTTCGTCATTTGCTTTCCTAGTGTCTTTGTGTCACATTTTGGTAGTTCTTACAGTAGTTGAGGTGTTCCACCCGCAACAAGGTTACAGCTCAAGATGATGATTAGCATTTTTTAGCAATAAAGTACTTTTTAATTAAGGTATCCAAATTATTGTCTTAGACATGGTGCTGTTGCACCCTTAGTAGACCTCAGTATGGCGCAAGCATCGTAAAACTTTTGTTTATTTTTGGCTGCACTGGGTCTTTGCTGCTGGACAGGCTTTCTTGCTGCAGCGGCCAGGGTGACCAGTCTTCGCTGTTGTGTGTGGACTTACTGTGGTAGCTTCTCTGGTTGCAGAGCAGGGACTCTGGGACTCACGGGCTTCAGTAGTTGTGGCACACGGGTCTGCTTGCCCCGAAGCATGTGACATCTTCGTGGACCAGGGATTAAATCCATGTCCCCTGCATTGGTAGGTGGATTCTTAACCACTGGACACGAGGGAAGTCCTAAATGTAACTTTTATTTGCAGTGGGAAGCCAAAAACATCATGTGGCTTGATTTTTTGGAGTGCTGGGGAACCACACTCCCAGTATCTCTGAAGTAGGGCCGTATTGTGGTATGTCCACAACATTGTCCACCTCCCCTTCAGCCCAGTGCAAAGGAGGTGCCCGGTGATGAGGGCCTTGACCTTGCTGCTCCTTTACCAGCGATGCAGAGACAAGCTCTGATCCCACCCAGTCCTCCCAAAGCTGATGCTAGTATCTGTATTTGACATTCCAGCTGTCTGTGACCTTCGATGACGTGGCTGTGACCTTCACCCAGGAGGAGTGGGGCCATCTGGACCCGGCCCAGAGGACCCTGTACCAGGAGGTGATGCTGGAGAACTGTGGCCTCCTGGTGTCTCTGGGTAAGGCCCCCCCGCTCAGCTGTGCGGGCCCCAGCCACCTCCTTCATCCTAGACCCTGGCTCCATCTTGGCTTGTCAGGAAGGACTCAGAAATCCTCCCTCCCTCCTGCTTCCTCACAGCTTCACTCATGTTTGAGATTCACCTCCTATTGCCTCCTGTCTCTGTGTCTCTTTGAATAAAGTTCCCCTTTGGCTCTTAGAAAGCAGTGNTCAGGAATCCTCCCTCCCTCCTGCTTCCTCACAGCTTCACTCATGTTTGAGATTCACCTCCTATTGCCTCCTGTCTCTGTGTCTCTTTGAATAAAGTTCCCCTTTGGCTCTTAGAAAGCAGTGGAAGGAAATGAATGTTCTGCAGAACCCAAAGACAGCATTTCCAGTCGGGCCACATGGGACTGAAATAGAACCAGGATTCTACCCTGGCTTCTGGGTCTCCCGTTCTGGCTTCTTTCTTGGGCTTTGCTCAAGTCCGTCTTTTCAGAATGGTTTTTGTACCCCAGCAAGTTTGACAGGAGTGACCACCCCAATCCCTGCTCTCCGAGGCTCCCAGATTCTTGTTTCTGCTTCTTCGTATGTTTATATTGTTGCTCTTTCTCTGCCGCGGGGCTCTGGGTGGGGGTGGTGGTGTCTGTGAGGCGGAAGTGACCACCTGAGCCTCTCAGCCCAGGGCCCGGCACAGACCAGCCTCTGTCTGAGGTTCCTGTTTCACATTCCAGAGAGGGAGCGGACCGAATGAGACTGGTTCCCAAGCGTCCCCTACAGCCGAGTGCACAGGATGCGGGTGACAGGCTGTTCTCCAGGAAGAGGGTGCGGCCGCCGGGGTCCCAGGAGGCCTTTGCCCTCGGTGCCAGCAGGTGCTGTCTAACTGCAGGGTCTCGGTCAGGGGGCTTCTCTGTCCTCCTGCGTCTTCACGGGTGCCTCATGTTCACCCAGTCTCGGCCGGGATCGTCTGCTGGTCGGAGAAGGAGAAGCTGGGAGAGGAGTGCTGCGTCTCGGCACGTGGCGGTTTTGTGCCCAGGAGACATCGGGCAGCGTCTGCAGCCGCATCTGCCTGTCACCTGTGTGGCTGGGTGGTCCCGAGGTCTGGTGATGAGTCCAGAGATGCCCCTCAGCACCAGAGGGTGGACACAGCCCCGCTCAGCCGAGGATGACGCAGTCCGCACGGGCTGGAGAGCCACGGTGGAGAAACAGCAGCTCGGGGACGGTTCCCTCAGGCCTCTCCGTTTGAGGGAAGGGAGGGCTGTAAAGCCAGGGCTTCGGTGAGACAGGCCTGCTCTTAGAGACCTGGGATTGTGTTCTGCGTCAGTGAGAGGAGGTTGAACAAAATCAGGAAAAGCTTGACATTTAGATATTTTATAACAAAATTAAACAAATAAAAAGGCCACCATCGAGCCCCGATCCCTCCACCGGGCTCCCCAGGCTCTCCCCGCGCTCAGGGCTCCGGTCACAGTGGGCTCTTGCTGTTTCCGCACATACTTGATGTATTTGCCGCAGGCCTGTGAGGTGCTGTTCTGTTTCCTGGTGGGTGTTCTTGAGCATTTCAGCTTTTCACGTGGCCACCTCTTCTCTGCACATGGCCACCTTGCTTCCTCACCAACTGTTTCCTGACCACAGACTCTCTTAGCAGCCCCTCCCCATCTCACTAGCTCTCCCCTGTCACCTCATTTATATCCTCTAAGCCAGCAGTTCTCCTTCCCCGGGGGCACTTGGCCCCATCTGGAAACATAGGTTGTCACCACTGGGATGGAGTTGCTACAGGCACCTGCTGAGTGAAGACCCGGAGCGCCTCCACACATCCTTACACTGTGCAGGGGAGACACATTCTCTCCCCTTCTCAGCAAAGAACTTTCTGGGTCTGCATGTCAGTTGTCCAGAGGCTGAGAAGCCCCGTTTCTGAAGGCTCATGGACATTTCTTCAGGGGCTCTGGGAACTACCCTGAGGGAGGCCTTCGTTTATTGTTTTTCCTGCCTCCTGATTTTTTTAGGGAAAATCTGGTTCAGTGCTTAACCCTTCTTCCCCCAGGTGTTGCTGGATTCCCCTCTTCAGCAGGGGGCATCCCTGAGCAGGCCCGCTGGCCCTGAGCCCTCACTGTTCCATCCCTTGGCTGCATTTTCAGGCTGAATCATCATCACCTTGTCAGCCTCTGGGTTTCCGTTTCCCGCTTACCAGGGCTGTACAGGAATCCCTTTTTGAAGGGACATGAGGAACCGAAAAGTGCGTCACTAGTAGCACCGGTGTTACTCTGAACGCTAGTCAGAGCTCACCCTGGTCGCTGACCGCACAGCAGGCCTGATCTGGGCACTGTTCTGCTCCTCCCGTATGACCCTTGGGCTCGCCTGGCCCTCAGCAAAGTCAGAGGAGCTTGGCTTCAGTGGTGAGCCTTGTACAGTGGAACCTTAACAGTAAGGAACGTATAACTTCACTTCATGCAGCTGTCCTCTGTGGGGTTCCTTTGATGTAAAAATCCTTTTTTAGTGTAATATTGATGGCAGTAGGTGTGACCATATCACGGTGCAGGAGTCTCACTTTGATTATTTTCTCACCGTTCATGAAATGCTGAAGTCTACTGAGTCTGCCCCTCTCTGGCCCTGCTCCCGGTGGTTGCATTTCTGTGCTCACATCCCTCCCTCACAGCTGCCCTGCACTTGGTCTCAGAATGCTGGCCCCACTCAGGTGTCTGCTGTTTGCAGGGTCAGAGCCAGACTCTGGTGCTCAGTCCCTGCTTTGCACCTTAAAAACTGTGTGGTCCTGGGCAATTACAGACCCCATCTGGGCCTCAGGGTGCTCCTTGGTAAACTGGAGTAAGGTGGAGTTTATGTCCCAGGACTGCAACAGGGGAAAGTGGGTAACTTTCTGGAAAGGGTTAGAACAGTGCCTTGAGTGACCAGGTTTTGTGCAGAGTAGCATGGGAACCTCACCGCCACCACTCCTGTTGTTACTTATCAGGATTGTCACCATCTCAGGCCTGGACTCAGCACGTTCGGAAGCAGGCTTGTGTAGCTTTGTGGTAGAACAGCACAGAGAGCCGAGAGGGTTAGGCCTGGGCTCCGTGTTGGCCCAGCTGTTCACCAGTTGTGGGCTCTTTGGTAGATCACATTATCTGCCTGATTGTTGCTTTCTGTATGATTTTTATCTTTAAAATGGTGCTACTCACAGACTCAGAAAACAAACTTATGGTTATGAAAGGGGAAAGCAGGTGTCAGTTCAGTTCAGTTGCTCAGTTGTGTCCGACTCTTTGCAACCCCATGAATTGCAGCACACCAGGCCTCCCTGTCCATCACCAACTCCAGGAGTTCACTCAGACTCANCATAGCTTTATTTTTAAATGGTACTTATATACCTTTTTGTACATAGAGGGAAATGAAAGATGCAGGGTCATACAGAGTCAGCCCAACATTCCAGCAGTTTTGCCCTTATCAAAACCATGATTTTTTCTGCATACCTTTCCCACAAATAATATTGTGTACAGTATCTTATGGCCTTGGAGGCCTGTGAACATTTTATGACCCTTTTTGATAAAGGCTGCTCAACCAAAAAACTTATTTTCCCTCAAAGTGTTTTTTCTTTATATTTTTTATCTATGTCAGCCTCAGAAAGTGCCAAACAGAGTTACATTTTTCACAGAGCAAAGGTGCAGTGGGTTACAATAAAGATCCAGTTAGCTCAAAAGTCTCATATGGTTAAATTGAAGGCTACACTTGTTTTTCTTGCATTTTCACAATGTTAACTAATACATTCCCAGGTGCACAGTGGATAAGAGATATGGGAACTTAGCAACAAGCCTTGGCCCAGTAATGAAATCCTACAGCAGCACTAGCACCAGTCTAATAACTTTTAACTCTTTCAAAGGCTCTGTGTTTTAGGTTTTCCGTGCCTCTCACAGTTGGGAGGCNGTGGATAAGAGATATGGGAACTTAGCAACAAGCCTTGGCCCAGTAATGAAATCCTACAGCAGCACTAGCACCAGTCTAATAACTTTTAACTCTTTCAAAGGCTCTGTGTTTTAGGTTTTCCGTGCCTCTCACAGTTGGGAGGCTGTAAATAAATATATGCATAGCTGTAAGTGTCTGGATATACCTGCCAAGCAAACTAAAATGCTAACAGAGGGAGTTTGATTTGAAATATTCCTCTCATGTCCAGGAGACTTAGTAGCTATAGCCCTAAGTTGATTTTCTCCAGAGAAAGGTGGTCAGGGTTAGCCCCCTGTTAATCTCAGAGGAGTTGGTGAAAGTCATAAAACAGTAAAACAGACAGATTCTGGTTTTGGGGTAGATGCTCGAGAAAGCCTAGGGAGCCCCTTGAGTTCTGAAGCCGTGCTTAACAGTTCTCTTCCACGTGACCCTGTCATGGGTGAGGTCTCCCGTGGCGGCTCTCAGCACGTGTGTTTCCTGGGCTCTCTCCCGTGGCGGCTCCCAGCACGTGTGTTTCCTGGGCTCTCTCCCGTGGCGGCTCCCAGCACGTGTGTTTCCTGGGCTCTCTCCCATGGCGGCTCTCAGCACGTGTGTTTCCTGGGCTCTCTGTTGTTTTTCCATTGCCTGTTTGTCTTTAGTTTGGGTTTAGTTTGTCTTTCTTTTCCTGCTAAAGTTGTTAAGTTAGCCTGTTGACTTGAGATCTTTTTTGTTTTTCACTGAAAGTGTTTATAGCTACAACTCTCCCTCTTAACAACTGCACTCACTGCATCCTGTAAGTTTTGGTATTTTATTTTGTTTTCATTAGAAACAAATCATACTGTGTTTAATATCTTTTGAAATCTATTGAGATTTAATTTGTGATTTAACCTGTGGTCTGTTTTGGAAAATGATCCATGTATGCTGCTGCTGCTGAGTCGCTTCAGTCATGTCCGACTCTGTGCGACCCCATAGACGGTGGCCCACCAGGCTCCCCCGTCCCTGGGATTCTCCAGGCAAGAGCGCTGGAGTGGGGTGCCGTGTCCTTGTATGCTTGAGAAGAGTGTGTATGCTCTTGTTGTGTAGAATGCTCTGTCTGTACCTGTTAGATACAGTTGGTTTATGTTACGTCTTCTGTTTCTTCACTTACCGTTGGTCTGGCTGTTCTCGTCATTATTCAGAATGGGATACTGAAGTCTCCATGTTTCCTGTAGTGTTGTCTCTCTCTCTCTTCCATTCTTTCATTCTTTGGTTCATGTATTTTGATCTTCTTTCATTATATAGTTGTTTACAATTATATTTTCTTGCTGTTTTATAGCTTTTACTTACATAGTATCTTTCATTGTTGCTTGTAATCTTTTTTGATTTAAAGTCTGTTTTGTCTGATTTTAATGTAGACAATTTTGTCTGCTCTCTTTTTGTTAGTATTTGTACAGAATCTTCTTCCACCTTTTGACTTTCAGTCTGTCTGTGTCTTTGTATCTGAAGTGAGTCTCTAGTGGAAAGCATATAGTTAAAGAGTTTAACCATTTACATTTAAAGTGATTGCTGATATAGAGAGACTTCTGTCATTTTGATATTTGATTTCTATATGTATTCTCATTCTTGCTTTATAGTCTGGTGTTTAGTTGATATTTTGTAGTGACACATTTAAATTCATTTCTCATTTCCTTCTGCATAGGTTCTCGAGGTATTTATGGCTATCATGGGATTATGTTTGATGTATGTATTAAAGTTTTAACATTAATATGATTTTATACCAGCCTAACTTCAGCAGCAACAGAAATCCTTTACAGCTCTGTCATTACCCCTTTCAAATGTTTGTGTCACAGAATTACATCTTTATATGTTGTACACCTAGAAACTTAAAACTAGTAATTCTTTTAAATGTGTTAGTCTTAAATTTCTAGGAAGCTACACATGGACTTAGAAACTAAAGTTATAATAATACTAGCCTTTAGGTTAACAATTTAAAAAAACAATCTTCTAAATCATGTAAATACACAATGTAGAGTTACAATATAATTCTTTTATAACTGCCCATGTATTTACTATTATAAAGCTCTTTATTTCTTCATATGGCTTTGAATTACTGTCTAGTGTTCTTACATTTCACCCTAGAAGTCTCCCTGAAGAATTTCTTACAAAGCAGATCCAGTGGTAACAAACTCCTCCAACTTTTGTATATTGAGATGTCTTAATTTCTTCCTTGCTCTTTTGAAGGACAGTTTTGCCAGATACAGGATTCTTACTTGATGCTTTTTGTTTCTTTGTTTTACACTTGAATATATTGAACCACTGCTTCGTGGCCTCTCAAGTTTCTGATGAGAAATCTGATAATCTTATTGAGAATCGCATGTATATAACAGGTTGCTTCATACTTGCTATACTTTTTCTTTGGGTTACAGAAGTTTGTTTACAGTTTGTTCAGTGTGTGTCTGAATTTATTTTTCTTGGAATTCATTGAACTTCTTGGATGTTTCATCCATTTTGGGACGTCTTCAGCTCTTCGGATACTCTCTTTGATCCTTTCTCTCTTGTCTTCCTGGGAATGTCTCAGTGAGTATGTGGGTTCATTACGTGTATCACAGGTACCTTAGGCTCTATTCACTATTCAATCTTTTCTTTTTGTCTGTTAGACTCAATATTTAACATTATTCTGTCTTCAACTTGGCATATTATTTCTTTTTTCTATATAAATTTTCATTTGAATCATTCCACTGAGTTTTTCACTTTAGTTAATGAAGTTTTTGCTCCTGAATTTCCTTCTCATTTCTTTCACTCTCTTTTTTTTCTGACTGCACTTTGTGGCTTGTGAGATCTTAATTCCCTGACCAGGGATTGAACCTGGGTCCCTGGCAGTGAGAGCCTGGAGTCTTAACTACTGAACCTCCAGGAATTCCCTCTTTTTCATTTCTTTTTAGATTTTCTTTCTTTGTATTGATAGTTCCATTTTGTTTTTACCTAGTTTTCTTGACTTTCTCTGTATCTNAAGTTATAATAATACTAGCCTTTAGGTTAACAATTTAAAAAAACAATCTTCTAAATCATGTAAATACACAATGTAGAGTTACAATATAATTCTTTTATAACTGCCCATGTATTTACTATTATAAAGCTCTTTATTTCTTCATATGGCTTTGAATTACTGTCTAGTGTTCTTACATTTCACCCTAGAAGTCTCCCTGAAGAATTTCTTACAAAGCAGATCCAGTGGTAACAAACTCCTCCAACTTTTGTATATTGAGATGTCTTAATTTCTTCCTTGCTCTTTTGAAGGACAGTTTTGCCAGATACAGGATTCTTACTTGATGCTTTTTGTTTCTTTGTTTTACACTTGAATATATTGAACCACTGCTTCGTGGCCTCTCAAGTTTCTGATGAGAAATCTGATAATCTTATTGAGAATCGCATGTATATAACAGGTTGCTTCATACTTGCTATACTTTTTCTTTGGGTTACAGAAGTTTGTTTACAGTTTGTTCAGTGTGTGTCTGAATTTATTTTTCTTGGAATTCATTGAACTTCTTGGATGTTTCATCCATTTTGGGACGTCTTCAGCTCTTCGGATACTCTCTTTGATCCTTTCTCTCTTGTCTTCCTGGGAATGTCTCAGTGAGTATGTGGGTTCATTACGTGTATCACAGGTACCTTAGGCTCTATTCACTATTCAATCTTTTCTTTTTGTCTGTTAGACTCAATATTTAACATTATTCTGTCTTCAACTTGGCATATTATTTCTTTTTTCTATATAAATTTTCATTTAAATCATTCCACTGAGTTTTTCACTTTAGTTAATGAAGTTTTTGCTCCTGAATTTCCTTCTCATTTCTTTCACTCTCTTTTTTTTCTGACTGCACTTTGTGGCTTGTGAGATCTTAATTCCCTGACCAGGGATTGAACCTGGGTCCCTGGCAGTGAGAGCCTGGAGTCTTAACTACTGAACCTCCAGGAATTCCCTCTTTTTCATTTCTTTTTAGATTTTCTTTCTTTGTATTGATAGTTCCATTTTGTTTTTACCTAGTTTTCTTGACTTTCTCTGTATCTTTCTTTAGCTCCTTGAGTTTTTATAAGATAGTTGTTGCAGAGCCTTTGTCCAGTAAGTTTTCAATAGATTTTTTTTTTAACAGATTTTGGAGGGCTTCCAGACATTAGCTACCATGTCATCAGACTCAGCCTCTTGGCACTGATGTTTGGCAATATATGCATGGAGTATTGCCAACATAAGAATTCCACTGACTCTCATTACATAAACACAACTGATTAAGTCAGTGCCCGTGTGACTCAGTGCCTTGCCTTCCCTTTGTCTGTTCCCTAGTTGCTATCTTATGGCTCAAATCTTAGCCTTCTGATCATATAGTTGGACTTTCAGGTTTTGAAAGGAGTCACCTCTTCAGCAAAAGCTGTCTGGACCCACATGAGTTATTTATTTGCATAACTATCCAGTCTGGAATTGACTGTGACTTTTTCGAGCACCCCATCCCCTCATACAGCCACTCCTCTGGGCCCCTCTTTCAAGGTTTTAACAGGCCAAGATTAGGAGAGAAATAAATTGTTATCCTGGGATTCAGAGGTAGGGAAACATGGCAGACATAGAGGCACTATTTTCATCGTCAGTTTTTACACTGAAATATTGATCTTCCATGCTGGCACTATTAACAGGTCTTTCTGTATGTTGGATTCCTTTCAGGTGACAAAGGAAAACCCAAGACCAGAGAATCTACCACTTCTGAGCCATCCCTGTTTGAGGGAGCCTCAGTCCAAGAACAGCTAACACAAAGAGTTTCAGAGGACTCCCTGTTGGGCCAAATCAATGATCAAGAAGAGCCACTGGAAGGGCATGAAGGATGCTTGAGACCAGGGGTAGAACCCCAGAATGGGAAGCTCCCTGGGAATCCAAGCTGTGTACATGGCAGCTTAGGGACAGCTGCTGGTGTGTGTTCAAGGATTGTAGAGGAGCCAGTCCCTCTAGGGGATGCTGTCCATGACCATGACTCCTGTGAATCAGTTAAAGATTCCCAGATTCAGGAAGAGGAAAGTCACTTCAAATGCAATGAGTGTGGGAAAGTTTTTAATAAGAAACGCCTCCTTGTTCGACATGAGAGGATTCATTCTGGAGTGAAGCCCTATGAATGCACAGAGTGTGGGAAAACCTTTAGTAAGAGCACTTATCTCCTTCAACACCACATGGTCCACACCGGAGAGAAGCCCTATAAGTGCATGGAGTGCGGCAAGGCCTTCAACCGCAAGTCGCACCTGACACAACACCAGCGGATTCACAGTGGGGAGAAGCCCTACAAGTGCAGTGAGTGTGGAAAGGCCTTCACCCACCGCTCCACTTTTGTTTTGCATAACAGGAGCCACACTGGAGAAAAACCCTTTGTGTGCAAAGAATGTGGAAAAGCCTTCCGAGATAGGCCGGGTTTCATTCGACATTACATCATCCACAGTGGCGAGAATCCATATGAGTGCTTTGAGTGTGGCAAGGTCTTCAAACACAGGTCCTACCTCATGTGGCACCAGCAGACCCACACTGGGGAGAAGCCCTACGAGTGCAGCGAATGTGGGAAAGCCTTCTGTGAGAGCGCAGCCCTCATTCACCACTATGTCATCCACACCGGGGAGAAGCCCTTCGAGTGCCTCGAGTGCGGGAAGGCCTTCAACCACAGGTCATACCTCAAGAGGCACCAGCGGATCCACACTGGGGAGAAGCCCTATGTGTGCACTGAGTGTGGAAAGGCCTTCACCCACTGTTCCACTTTTATCTTACATAAAAGAGCCCACACTGGTGAGAAACCTTTTGAGTGCAAAGAATGTGGGAAAGCCTTTAGCAATCGGGCAGACCTCATTCGGCACTTTAGTATCCACACTGGAGAGAAGCCTTATGAGTGCACGGAATGTGGGAAGGCCTTCAACCGCAGGTCTGGCCTTACCAGACACCAGCGGATTCACAGTGGAGAGAAGCCCTATGAATGCATGGAGTGTGGGAAAACCTTCTGCTGGAGCACAAACCTCATTCGACACTCCATCATCCACACTGGAGAGAAGCCCTATGAGTGCAGTGAGTGTGGAAAGGCCTTCAGTCGCAGCTCGTCCCTCACTCAGCACCAGAGGGTTCATACTGGGAGAAACCCTGTCAGTGTGACAGAAGTGGGAAGACCGTTTACAAGTGGGCAAACCTCAGTCAACCTTCAAGAACTCCTATTGGGGAAAGACTTTTTGAATGTAACCACTGAGGAAAATCTTTTGCCAGAAGAAACATCTTACTCAGAATCTGATCATTCATACCAAAGAGAAACCCCACAGTTTTCTTCCCTATGAGAAAAACTATTGCAGGATATTAATTATCATCTAAAGACTCATATTGGAAATTGACCAAACCTAGAGCCTTATTCTGCATGTGAGAATTCATCAAGGAGAGAGGCCCAGTGGTTATTATGCACTTCCATCTTACTTCTTAGTTTACATTTCACTATTATCTCAGGAATGTTTTTTAAAAACAGAAGGGAGAGACTTAGAAAATGAACGGCAAAAAGTTTCTTTCAGACTTCCTTGCCAAACTGGCACTTTGTCATAGATTTCTTAGTTAACTGGTAGGAAGAGAGTTTTGTTTCCATGGTAAAGAACCTATACCATATGTCTTGTATATACAGTCATTGCTATCCAGTGTAAGGTGAGCTAGGTCTGGAACCTTTCATTGAACGTTTTCTTGTTCTAAAACATTGTCTCTATTCTTAAGAAGCTTAAATTTTGATTTGAGCCACTACTTTTATATTTAAGGAGCTAAGAATTCAGATATGAATGGACATGTTGTTTTGCACCGTTTAAGACTATTTAGGCTTTTATTTTTTAAAGACAGACCTTTTTTTATATGGTTTTAAAGAGCTAATACTCAGACTTTTTCTTGGTCCTGTACTAATCCTGGTTGACTGACTGCTATAGTTGTATGGTAAGTCTTTTAATTGGGTAAAGTGATTCCTCTTTACCCAGTTCAGTCTTCTTATTTAAAACTTCAGTCTTCTTAAAACTGATTTAGCATTCTTATTATTTTGAATTTCCATAAAAGTTTTATGTAAGTTTTTACTAGAAAAATTGAATTTTGAAAGAAATGGAGTTAAATTGGCAGAATAATATGTTTAGAGTTAGCATGTTTGCTGTCTTGAGTCTTCCAGTTTATGAATGTATTATGTCTGTATATTTATTTGCTATCTTTTGATTTATTTCATTATTGTTTAATAAGTCTCAATAATAGGTCCCATACAGTTTTTATAAGATTTATATATAGATGTGGGCTTTTTGTTTGGTTATTTTTAGTAATTATAGATTGCATTGATTTCAAAATTTTCAACTTCCATATAGTCTTTAGTGTATATATATTTTTCATATCCTACAAGCTTGCNTTTCCTATTTTTTTCAGATGTGTATAAGAGACAGATATATAGATGTGGGCTTTTTGTTTGGTTATTTTTAGTAATTATAGATTGCATTGATTTCAAAATTTTCAACTTCCATATAGTCTTTAGTGTATATATATTTTTCATATCCTACAAGCTTGCTATTTCTTTTGATAGAATGCTTGGGATTTTCTACATAGAAATATCATCTGCAAGTAGAGAAGTTTTATTTCTTTCTTCTCATCTGTATACCTGTCATTTCCTTTTCTTTTCTCATTGGACTAGCTAGGACTTCCAATATGATTTTGAATACTAGTAGTGAGAAAACATGTCCTTGGCTGGTTCCTGATATTAGAAGAAAAACATTCAGATTTTCATCATAAACTATGGTGTTGTAAGGTTTTCTTCATAGAGCTTCCTTTATCAAGTTTAGAAAGTTTCCCATATTCCTAATTGGCTGAGAATTTTTTGTTGGCTGTGAATGAGTATTGAATTTGTTAAATGTTTTTTTTTTTTAATCAACTGATAGAATCTTGTGTTTTTTTTCTTCTGTAGCTTGTTGTTATATATTACATTTATTTGAGTTTTGAACGCTGAGCCAGGCTTGTATCCTTGGAATAAGCCCTACTTAGTCATAGAGTACAGTTAATTTTATATATATTACTGTACTTAATATTCTGCTATTTTGTTGAGGAAGTTTTCCTCTCATGAGTGACAGTGGTACGTATTAAGTAGTTTTATTTATTTCTTTTTTTTTCCTTCCTTTTTCCATTGTCATTGTCTGAGTCTGGTATCTAGGTGATTCTGGCCTCTTAGCATGTGTTGGAAGGTGTTCCATTATTCGGAAGGCAGCGTCTGGCGTAGCATTGGCTGGTGTGGTCTTTTAGTGATTGGTGGTGTTCTCCAGTGAGCCATTTAGTTTTGAAGCGTTTCCTTTTGAATGCTTCTGAATTACTTATTTATTTTATTTAATACGTATAGAACTACTCAGTTTCTATCTCATACTGGATGCCTTTTCATAGTTTATCTTTTTCTAGAAATTGTCCTATTTCATGTAAATGTTCTTATTTGTTTAAAGAGTTCCTTTATTATCGTTTTGATGGCAGTAGAATATGTATTTATAACCCATATTTTATTCCTGATGTTGGAAATGTGTTCTCTTT
>SJYW01008634.1:121516-187669 GCA_006410735.1 Raphicerus campestris
TTTGGTACTACTTTCCTCTGCAGTTTCTTGAGGTGGGTGCTTAGGTTATTGATTGAGGTTTTTTTTTCACTTTATTTATATAAGCATTAAATTCTATACGTTTCCCTCAGCACTGTTGCAGTTTATTATGTTCTAATTACATTTCATTCAAGTCTAAATATTTCTTTATTCAAGACTGTCTGTGTAACCCATTGATTATTTAGAAGTATGTTGTTTAATTTTGCAGTTTTGGAGTATTTTGTGCTTTCTTCTTGTTTTTGATTTCATTTGTTTTATATTTGATTTGGCTATTTAAATTTGTTGTGGTTTGTTTTATGATCCAAGATATAGTCTATCTTGAATGTTCAATAAGGCTGCTGGGAAAGAATGTGTATCCTACTGTCATTGGGTGGAGTTTGTATATTTGAGTTCCCGATCCTGTTCATTGATGATGTTTTCCCAATTTTGTCTGCTGATTTCCTGCCTCAAATTTCTATCAATAGCTGAAAAGGGGGGTGTTGTCCTGCAGTTTAATTCTAGAATTGTCTCTTACTCCTTTAAGTTCTATCAGTTTTCACTTCATGCATTTCAAAGCTCTGTTACTTGGTACAGATGCATTTAGGATTGCTATGTTATCTTGGTGTATTGACCCTTTTATCATTATTCTGTGTTTTCTTTTTGCTCCTGTGAAATTTTTTTGCTTTGAAGTATACTTTATCTGATATTAATATAGTCACTATTGAGATTTTTGGTTAATGTTTGCATGGTTTATATTTTTCCATAATAATTATATTTTCAACCTTATCTATATTGTTACATTTCAAGTAATGTAATATGTGAATATTGTGAAGAGTATATACTTGCCTCATTTTTTAATGTCCATGTTACTGATTTCTTTTTAAAAATTGGTATGTTTATGTCATTCAAGTTTAAAATAATTATTGATATTTTCAGGGCTTACAATTACATTTTATGATGTTTTTGTTGCCCTGTTGTTTGGTTTTGGGAGGTACTTTTTGTTTGTTTTGCCTTCTTTTGAGTTTCTTTAAAGTTAGGAATTCCACTTGATAGATCTGTGGTGTTTTTGAGAATATGTTTTGTTTTTTAGTGGTTACTTTAGGTATTATACATACATAACTTATCAGAGTGTACAGTATCAACATTTTAGCACTTTCACGTATAGAAACTTACTTCCATTGGGTACGTTATTCCCCACTCTTTAATATAACTGTCTATAAAGTATTGCCTTTTTGTATGCTGAGCACCATATTGGATTTTTTTTTTTTTTTTGCTTCAGCTGTCAAACCACTTTTGCAAAACTCATAAGAAGCAGTCTGTTTACTTTTACTCATTACATTGTTCTTTTCTTCCTTTTTAAAATCCCAGGTTTCTTCCATTAACAATTTTCTTTGTAAATTTTTTACCCCAGGAACACCTGTAGCCTGTCTTTTGTGGTAGGTTTTCTGGTAACAGATGTTTTTGTTTTCCTTCTTCTAAGAATGTCTTTATTTCTCCTTCATTCCCAAAGGATGTTTTTGTGGGCTGTAGGATTCAGGGTCAACAGTGCTTTTCTTTTAGTACTTGAAAGGCAAGTCATTTCCTTTGTCTTCTGTGGTTTCCGATGAGGAATCTGCTGCCATTTGACTCATTATTTCTGTATCTGTACTGTGTCCATTTTGTCGAGCACTTTCAGTGCTCTATCTTTGTATATAGCGTTCAGAAGTTGGATCATGATGCAATCTGCCATAACATTTGGGGGCTTTATCCTGCCTGGTGTTTGCTTAACTTTTAAAATTTCGTAGTATAGGCCATTTTGNAATTTTGTCTGCTGATTTCCTGCCTCAAATTTCTATCAATAGCTGAAAAGGGGGGTGTTGTCCTGCAGTTTAATTCTAGAATTGTCTCTTCCTCCTTTAAGTTCTATCAGTTTTCACTTCATGCATTTCAAAGCTCTGTTACTTGGTACAGATGCATTTAGGATTGCTATGTTATCTTGGTGTATTGACCCTTTTATCATTATTCTGTGTTTTCTTTTTGCTCCTGTGAAATTTTTTTGCTTTGAAGTATACTTTATCTGATATTAATATAGTCACTATTGAGATTTTTGGTTAATGTTTGCATGGTTTATATTTTTCCATAATAATTATTTTCAACCTTATCTATATTGTTACATTTCAAGTAATGTAATATGTGAATATTGTGAAGAGTATATACTTGCCTCATTTTTTAATGTCCATGTTACTGATTTCTTTTTAAAAATTGGTATGTTTATGTCATTCAAGTTTAAAATAATTATTGATATTTTCAGGGCTTACAATTACATTTTATGATGTTTTTGTTGCCCTGTTGTTTGGTTTTGGGAGGTACTTTTTGTTTGTTTTGCCTTCTTTTGAGTTTCTTTAAAGTTAGGAATTCCACTTGATAGATCTGTGGTGTTTTTGAGAATATGTTTTGTTTTTTAGTGGTTACTTTAGGTATTATACATACATAACTTATCAGAGTGTACAGTATCAACATTTTAGCACTTTCACGTATAGAAACTTACTTCCATTGGGTACGTTATTCCCCACTCTTTAATATAACTGTCTATAAAGTATTGCCTTTTTGTATGCTGAGCACCATATTGGATTTTTTTTTTTTTTTTGCTTCAGCTGTCAAACCACTTTTGCAAAACTCATAAGAAGCAGTCTGTTTACTTTTACTCATTACATTGTTCTTTTCTTCCTTTTTAAAATCCCAGGTTTCTTCCATTAACAATTTTCTTTGTAAATTTTTTACCCCAGGAACACCTGTAGCCTGTCTTTTGTGGTAGGTTTTCTGGTAACAGATGTTTTTGTTTTCCTTCTTCTAAGAATGTCTTTATTTCTCCTTCATTCCCAAAGGATGTTTTTGTGGGCTGTAGGATTCAGGGTCAACAGTGCTTTTCTTTTAGTACTTGAAAGGCAAGTCATTTCCTTTGTCTTCTGTGGTTTCCGATGAGGAATCTGCTGCCATTTGACTCATTATTTCTGTATCTGTACTGTGTCCATTTTGTCGAGTACTTTCAGTGCTCTATCTTTGTATATAGCGTTCAGAAGTTGGATCATGATGCAATCTGCCATAACATTTGGGGGCTTTATCCTGCCTGGTGTTTGCTTAACTTTTAAAATTTCGTAGTATAGGCCATTTTGAAAAATTGGGAAATTTTCAGTTATGCTTCAGATAGTTTTTTCAGCCCCTCTCTTTCAGGGGCTCCAGTAACATGAATGTTCTTGTTCTTACATAGGACCCTCAGATTTGTACCTTTTGTTTCCCCAGGGTGTTTTTCTCTGTTGCTTATATTAATTAATTTCCATTGAGCTCTCTCTGAGCTCACTGATTCCTTCCCTCTCACATATAATCTGCTATTGAGTTCACTCAGTGAATTTTCATTTTGGATTTTTAATTTTTCAGTTGTTTGATTTTCTGCTTTGTTCTTTTATACATCTTCTCTTTCTTTGCCTAGTTTATGATGCCAAAGAAGGACTCAGAACACAGCAAAACTTGTAGTCCAAAGTCATTGGTCTCTGGTAGTTTATCTTAATTATTAGAAAGCCTAAATTACCTGGAGGAGTGGAAGGCCTGCTGTCTTCTTTGTTGTCATCCATGAAGAGTTCTCAAGAAAATAAAACTGGGCGACCTTCAGCTTGTTCAGGTTCTGTTCCCCAGGGATGATTTGTGTGTAAGATTTCATTGCTTAGTAAGACTTGTTACGACCTGAAGAGTATGGGCTACTCCTCTTCCACGGTCACTATTCCTCTTTGTGGGCGAACACATTCCCCCAATTTGCCAACGTGTGTAGCACCTCTGTCTTTCTTTTATGCCTCTGTTTTTGGTCTTTAACTTCTCCCTCTTAATTCCCTTCTGTGTCCATAATCTGTACCTGTGTTCCTCACCCCTAGGCACTTTCTGGAGAAGGCAATGGCACCCCACTCCAGTACTCTCACCTGGAAAATCCTGTGGATGGAGGAGCCTGGTAGGTTACGGTCCATGGGGTCGCTAAGAGTCCGACACAACTGAGCGACCTCACTTTCATGCATTAGAGAAGGAAATGGCAACCCACTCCAGTGTTCTTGCCTGGAGAATCCCAGGGACGGGGGAGCCTGGTGGGCTGCCACCTATGGGGTCGCACAGAGTCGGACACGACTGAGCGACTCAGCAGCGGCAGCAGCAGGCACTTTATGGCTCACTTGTTCACTGAGCTGTGCCCTTCTCTCTTCTCTCTCAGACACACGCTGTGTGACTGTTCACTACCTGTCCTCACCTCCTCACATCCCTTTCACATCTGTGACAACTACAGGATGATTTCTATCATGGTCACCTGGCTTAAACAGGTCTTAGAGTTCCCTTTTGTCCTCTTCCGCCTACCTCCCAGCCCCCTTTGGACTGCTGCCCACCTCTCTGACTTAAATGTCCTTCCCTGGTTTCTCAGTTCTTGCTCTTCTTCAGAGAATCTGTCTTCAGCCCCTGTTCAGTATTAAACTGTGTGCTTCCCGGGTTTCATCCAAGGCCACTGTTTTCTCACTTGCGATGTGTTCCATGAGTGAGTTAATTCCCACTGAAGGTATTTTACACTCGGCGAGCTACAGAGTTCCCCCAAATCTCTGTCTCCAGCGTGAATGTGTCTCATGTCTGTTACCCACCGTTCATAACTCCACACCTTCTGTGTGTCCATACAGTCACTTGGCCAGAATCATCACCATGAGGATGCACCCATAAAAACTGTAGGAGCAAGCAAACACATGGTATTACTGTGCATCCACCACTGTCTGGAATGTTTAAACGTCAACTCTTAACCTTTCTAGCATGATGTGCTGGGTAATATTACCCTCATTTTACAGTGAAAACTGAGGAATAGAAAGGTTAAGGAATTTGCCCAAAGTTGTACTGTTGTTACAAAGTATGAGGTTAGGGATTGGAGGCCATTTAGGCTGGCTACAGAGTCCATGCCCATATCCCTTCCCCAGATTCCTTCATACAGTATGAATCCTTGTTTTCCTGGTCACTACTCATTTTTACTTAAGTGGATCATGTGTTGATCTCTGACCCCCGTTTCTCATTCTGCAGTACATCTTGGCCACCCTTTCAGTTTGAGTGTGAAACCATATTCAGTCATCAGTGCTGACATCATCTCATAACTTTGTCAAAGATATAGATAATCTCTTGAGTTTGAAGTAGCAGAGAGATCAAAGAAGGCTAAAGTTGATTTGGTTGTGGACACTGTTTGAGGTGCCTGAGAAACATCTCAGTGAATCCCGCTGTCTCGTGTCTGGTTGAGCAAGCCACCTTACAGCCGTTTTTCTTTCATCATCCTCGCCTCCAGCCACTGTCCAACTCGGTTCCTTTAACCTTTCTGTTTCCCTCATTAGACACATGAACATTTTTGCTTCCTTCAATATATGTGTGTGTGAGTGAATGGCCACACACAGCAGTGTATTTTTATATTGGTTGCCTCTCTCCCTCACACAGTGTTTACACAAAGCTGTGTATATAATGGGCACCGTGTATGACATAATGTTGACCACAAAGAGAAACCACATGCGCTTCTATGAACAGAATGGTTAGACTTAAGAGTCATGATGAATGACTGTTGAAAGTCCTCAAGATTATCCAAGTTATGATTATTAGGAAAACATCGAAGAACTCAGCATATTATCATGCTTAACATTGATGTTTTATGACAGCAAAAGATTACAAAGCGATCTCAGACAAGGGGAAAGGTACAAGGATTGGAGTCCAGAGGAAGCCAGGAGCAAGCTTTAGGAGTTCTAGTGAAGTTGCTGTCATGTCCGACTCTGTGATCCCATTGACTGCAGCCTACCAGGCTCCTCCATCCATGGAATTTTCCAGGCAAGAGTACTGGAGTGGGTGGCCATTTCCTCCTCTAGGGTATCTTCTGAGCCAGGGATCAAACCCAGGTCTCCCTCATTGCAGGCAGAAGCTTTACCGCCTGAGCCACCAGGGAAGCCTTAGGAGTTCTGAGCACTTGGTTTAAGTTGTGTCAGTGAATTTCAACAGCGTGTGTGAAATGGCTCCTAGGGCAGCTCATTAGAACCTCGGAGCCCAGTATTTTTATTGGGCACTCTGCTTGGAAGATAACATTTTTGACCTTCAGAAGCATAGCAGGTCAGCAGCAAAATACAGACAGTACCTGTACTGAGCCATTCATCCTTTCTGGGCATGATAGCAAATATCCCAAAGTCTAAGTCCCTAAACTTTAGCCAAACTGTGAAGTTCAAAGGATAGCACCGCATGTTAACTCATTTTCACAATGACTTAAATGATACCAAAATAGGGAAGAAGTTCAAATTTCTTTAACAAATACTAAGCAAATACACTTTGCTATGACAAAAGTAAGTCATAGCTTTGAGGTGAAGGTTTAAATATATATAAATCATTGTAACAATAGTTATATCACAGCAGAAATTCTTACATGCGTTCAGGATTTAATGATGACAAAATATACAGAATATCTGGTGAGAAAAAATCATGCCTCAATAAATCTTTTATCTATTTAGATACATTGCCAAGTGTTTGACTTGCAAATATTCCCTTTATTTGCCTCTCTTTACAGAGATGTTAGCAAGCGGGTTAATGCCGTGTATTTCCACTGCACATATGTCAACAGTTCCTCCTCCTTCCTACTGTTGAAACTTGCAGCGTTTGACTTCAAGAAAGAGAAGATTAACGAATATGGGGTCATAATTCCTGCATTGTTAAATGTGCATAACTGGAGATTAAAGACTGTGTTGTTGCAGGCTTAGTCAAGTTCATGGACCTGTGTGTTTTACTGAGATGATCATGGGAGTGTTTTTTTCAGCTGGGAGGGCCCTCTACAGAGACGTGATACTGGAGACCTATACGAATGTGGCCTCTGGTTGTACATGCCGCTGGTCCCCTTTGTACTCAGGGTCTGACCCATAGATCACCTTTCCTGTCTCAGCTGTGGGATGCCCCGCAGCCTCCGGGGTCAGTGACATCATCCTTGAAATTTGATGGTGAAGGATTTGTAATCTGTTCACAGGTATGTTACATACCTAACAATTGAATAGTGTAAGCTAAATTATAAATGGGTAACTTACTTTGCCTTCCTTGAAGCAGTGTCAAGAGCATGGGCCTCTAATCAGATCACCTCATTATACCTCTGTCCTTGTTCTAACCAGGTGGATGGCTTGAAGGAAATTTCTGTCTACTGCGGTTTTTAATTTGGAGACCCATGTTTTAAGCATATGTTTGTTGTTTTTGTTTCCCCCCTGCCTATTTTTTGGTCTCTGCCTCTATTGATTGTTTCATTGACTGCTGGGCCTCAGCAGCTTCCTGGATGTTAGTTCCCAGACCAGGGATCAAACCTGGACCCTCTGCACTGAGAGCACAGAGCCCTAACCGTTACACCACCAGAGGATTCCAAGACTGCCCCTTTCAGGGCTAGCCAGTTCTTAGAGGTAGCAGACTACTCTTAGGGGCTATTCCTTTCATCTGTAAATCAAACAATCCCAAAACCCCTAATAGAAACCCCTTCTCTTTCTGACTCTTACCCCTCAGTAGACTATACTTCTCATCCCCTAACGGCCTGTGCCAGGCAAATAAGGACGGCCTCCATGCTCCAAGGCCTGACGGTATTCAGACTAGCCAATACCAAGCCGTTTATCCTGCCTTGCCTCGCCTTTCCTGTGGAAAACAAGTTCTGGATCGCCCTTTGTTTGCTTCTGTGCCCTGACCCGCCCCGGTCTTCCCCGTCGGGCCGTTTGCGATGTTCCCCGTCTCAAGTTTTTAGGGATCCGTGGAGCACGAGTTTGCCCCCTTGTGTCAGTTATTACCATTTCTGTGTATCTTACTGTGGTAGATTAAACAGTTCCTGGGTATATTTCTAGAACACGCACGAAACATATTACAGCTTCCTCGTAAGGGCCTACAAGGCTCTACACAGGAGCCTGAAAGTGATACTGGGGATGAACACAGCGGCAGATGACAGAACTCCAGGGTCAGGACCCGAGTGTCACGTTCCTTTCCGGTCTGCACGGAAGAAAACTACGTTACCCAGAAGTGAGAGCGCCGCGTGCTTGCGCCGGCTCTGGGCCAATGACAGCTGAGGGTGGGGGCGGGAGTTCCGGGCCTTTCATGGCTTGCGTCATCAGCCGGTGTCCCGCGCGTGCCTGGGGCGTAAGGCTGGGAGAGCCGGCGGCGCGTTTCCCCCGCGGGAGCTGGGGAGGCCGCTGAGGAAGCTGCATCTCGCCTCCGCGTCGGTCAGTGTGCGAGCCTGACGTGCGCCCCGGGTCCTCCGTCACGGGGTGACTCCCGAGCCCGCCGGAGCCGACCCGTCGCCACAGCTCTGCGCCGGGGCTCCTGAGGCTCGGAGAGCGAGGCCGGGGCCCGCCCTAGGCCGGATTCGGCGGCGGGCGGTGAATCCTGGAGCCGCCTCTCTGGCCCCACGCTCTCCACAAGGCCCCGCGATGGCGGCGGCGTGGGTGGACCCGACGCGGGTGAGTGGACAGCGGTTTCAGCATTGCTGGTTCGCAGAGGACTCCTGGGCAAAGAGGAGGCTACGCAGCCGTCGCGTTGCTCATTGTGCTTGTTTATTTGCAACAACCGGCTTGTCATGTATCCTCAATCTTAGCACCTTGCCGGGACTCGGTCAGGTGTGTCATTGCGTGAAGGATAAATGAGGCTTTTGAGGTAGAAATTGCTAGGCAGTCAGTGTAGAACTGTGAGACTGTTAAGGGACCAGACCTGAGCCATGCATGACAGGCTCAACAAGCTATACTAAGCCTAAGATTCAGATTCTTGTAAAACCTGAGTCATGATTCCGGGAAACCACACCCTGGGAAAGTCCCACTGGCGCCAAACATGAGACAGTCAGAATTGGGATTTTGATTCAAACCCGAGCTACTGAGATTTTGTGATTTGTGTGATTTGACCAGTGAGATTTTGTGGTGTGTTTGATTTGAAAAATCCCGCACGCGTGCATGAACTAACCAGTTGCTGTTTGCCAACTCTTCTGTTGCAACATTTGAACCGGGCTAAATGTATAAATACTGCTGTAATCCAGAGCTCCGGGCTCTTATCAAGACTCCACTGCGCTGGATGAGACGGGAGCCCTAGCTCGAGCTAGCGGTGGACGTCTTATTCTCTCGGTTCTGGGATCCAGACTCTGGGCGTAACGAGACCTGGGTCTTGTTTTCAATAAACATCTCGCAACCCACTCCAGTACGCATGCCTAGAAAATCCCATGGACGGTGGAGCGTTGTAGGCTACAGTCCTTGGGGTTGTAAAGAGTCGACTGGGGTTGCAAAGAGTCGGACATGACTGACTTCACTTTCACTTTCCGTTACCCTAAAGCTAAACCCTTTGTCCGGAATTCCTGGAAATGTCCTTAGTCTGATAAATTATCAGCACTCAGATCCAGGGAAGTAATTAACTTCTGTTCCATATGCCTGACAGCAAAACAACTGGTGATCATTAATCTTAAACCCATACATCTGATCCATTGTAAAATGGCCAGGAGGCATGAAAAAGGGTGTCGACTTAATACGAGGAGCAAGAGAAGCCGTAAAGATGTTAAACATTTTGACCTTTAAACTGACTGGTCACAAAAAATGTATTTTAAGGACAAGATCCAACCAAAAATGTACAGATAAAGCGCTCAGTTCGGTTCAGTAGCTCAGTTGTGTCTGACTCTGCAGCCCATGGACTGCAGTACACCAGGCTTCCCCGTCCATCACCAACTCCCCGAGCTTGCTCAAACTCATGTTATGGTGATGCCATCAAAACATCTCATCCTCTGTTGTCCCCCTTCTCCTCCTGCCCTCAGTCTTTCCCAGCATCAGGGTCTTTTCCAATGAGTCAGTTCTTGGCATCAGTCGGCCAAAGTATTGGAGTTTCAGCATCAGTCCTTCCAATGAACACCCAGAACTGATTCCAGAATGGACTGGTTGGATCTCCTTGCAGTCCAAGGGACTCTCAAGAAAGAGTCTTCTCCAACACCACAGTTGAAAAGCATCAATTCTTCGGCGCTCAGCCTTCTTCAGAGTCCAACTCTCACATCCATACATGACCACAGGAAAAACCACAGCTTTGACTAGACGGGCCTTTGTTGGCAAAATAATGTGTCTGGTTTTGAATATGCCATCTAGGCTGGTCATAAGGTTTCTTCCAAGGAGTAAACGTCTTTTAATTTCATGGCTGCAGTCACCATCTGCAGTGATTATGAAGCCCCCAAAAATAAAGTCAGCTACTGTTTCCACTGTTTCCCCGTCTTTTTGCCATGAAGTGATGGGACCAGATGCCATGATCTTCGTTTTCTGAATGTTGAGCTTTAAGCCAACTTTTTCACTCTCCTCTTTCACTTTCATCAAGAGGCTTTTTAGCTCCTTTTCACTTTCTGCCATAAGGGTGGTGTCATCTGCATATCTGAGGTTATTGATATTTCTCCCGGCAATCTTGATTCCAGCCTGTGCTTCTTCCAGCCCAGCATTTCTCCTGATGTACTCTTCAAATAAGTTAAATAAGCAGGGTGACAATATACAGCCTTGATGTACTCTTTTTCCTATTTGGATCCAGTCTGTTCCATGTCCAGTCCTAACTGTTGTTTCCTGACCTGCATACAGGTTTCTCAAGAGGTAAGTCTCTGGTATGGGACCACTGCATATACAAAATTAAATTTGTTTTAATTTTAGGTACTTTACTAAAGTTTGAGATANCAGTCTGTTCCATGTCCAGTCCTAACTGTTGTTTCCTGACCTGCATACAGGTTTCTCAAGAGGTAAGTCTCTGGTATGGGACCACTGCATATGCAAAATTAAATTTGTTTTAATTTTAGGTACTTTACTAAATTTTGAGGTACTTTAACTTCAAAGAATGTGTATCTTATATGTGGCTGACCATCATCAGTTCAGTTACTCAGTTGTGTCCAACTCTTTGCGACTCCATGAACTGCAGCACTCCAGGCCTCCCTGTCTATCACCAACTCCCGGAGTTTACCCACACTCACGTCCATTGAGTTGGTGATGCCATCTAACCATCTCATCCTCTGTTGTCCCATTCTCCTCTTGCCTTCAATCTTTCCCAACGTCAAGGTCTTTTCAAATGAGTCAGCTCTTCGCATCAGGTGGCCAAGATACTAGAGTTTCAGCTTCAGCATCAGTCCTTCCAATGAACACCCAGGACTGATCTCCTTTAGGATGGACTGGTTAGATGTCCTTGTAGTCCAAGGGACTCTCAAGAGTCTTCTCCAACACCACAGTTCAAAAATGTCAGTTCTTTGGCACTCAGCTTTCTTTATAGTCCAACTCTCAAATCTGTACATGAATACTGGAAAAACCATAGCTCTGGTTAGGCAGACCTTTGTCGGCAAAATAATGTCTCTGCTTTGTACTATGCTGTCTAGATTGGTCATAGCTTTTCTTCGAAGGAGCAAACATCTTTTAATTTTAATGGCTGCAGTCACCATCTGCAGTTATTTTGGAGCCCCCCAAAATAAAGTCTGTCACAGTTTCCTTTGTTTCCCCATCTATTTGCCATGAAGTATTGGGACTGGATGCCATCTGTGATCTTAGTTTTTTGCCAGCTTTTTAGTCTCCTCTTTCACTTTCATCAAGAGACTGTTTAGTTCCTCTTCGTTTCTGCCATAAGAGTGATGTCATCTGTGTATCCGAGGTTACTGATATTTCTCCCAGCAATCTTGACCTAGGTTGTGCTTCACCCAGCCCAGGATTTCACATGATGTACTCTGCCTAGAAGTATTTAACTGCCTATTTAAGTATTTAACTGTATAATTAACAATATACAGCCTTGACATACTTCTTTCCCAATTCGGAACCAGTCTTTTGTTCCATGTCCAGTTTGAACTGTTGCTTCTTGACCTACATACAGATTTATCAGGAGCCAGTAAGTTGGTCTGGAAGTCCCTTCTTTTTAATAATTTTCCACAGTTTATTGTGATCCACATAGTCAAAGGCTTTGGTATAGACAATAAAGCAGAAGTAGGTGTTTTTATAGAACTCTCTTGCTTTTTCTGTGATCCAGTGGCTGTTGACAATTTGATCTCTGGGTCCTCTGCGTTTTCTAAATTCAGTTTGAACATCTAGAATTTCTCGGTTCATGTACTGTTGAAGCCTGGGTTGGAGAACTTTGAGCATTACTTTGCTAATGTGTGAGATGAGTGCANGAGACCCAAAGAACGAATAGTAAGCTAGTTGGAGCAAACTGGGAGAAAACAGCCTTCCAGCTGACAGGACAGCACTTGCGAAGGCCCTGAGGTCACAGAGGGGTGTGACTCCTGGCAGCCAAAGCTCAGGCTCCTGGATTTGCGTTGCCCTGTCCCTGAGCACAGAGGCGGACGGGTGAGCATCTGCCTGGCGACGACTGGCGGGTCCTGGGCCCTGCCTTAGGATCTGCGGGGCGCCTTCTGTGTGGGTCCCGGTTCCTCTGCCAGCAACTTTTCTGCGTCCCTGACCCCCTCATTTGTTGATGTGTGTTTGGCTGCACATGGCAGACCAGCTTCAAGCAGTCTGTGCCCCAAAGGAAATGTATCATGTTGTCTAAGAAGCTCAGAGGTGATGCTGGCTCCCAGGCGGAGGGTGCCAACTCAGGTGCCTGTTTCTCCACATCCTTGCTCAGGCCAGTTGCCTCACAGACATCGCAAGATGCTTCCCGACATGGGTCACCTGTGGACCTTAGCTGCCGTCTGTGGGACGATGGAGACCAGGCTCCACAGCCTGCCAGGTTGGCCGCCAGCATGCGGGGAGCATTTAAGTCCACTGGTGCTTGGCCTTTCCCCACAGACTTTGACCTATNATGGGTCACCTGTGGACCTTAGCTGCCGTCTGTGGGACGATGGAGACCAGGCTCCACAGCCTGCCAGGTTGGCCGCCAGCATGCGGGGAGCATTTAAGTCCACTGGTGCTTGGCCTTTCCCCACAGACTTTGACCTATTCTGTGCTGGTAACGGGACATCCTGGGTGTCCTGGTATTCAGGGAGGCAGTGGAGGACCCTGACTCCGCTGAATTAGGTAAAGTCTTCAGGAAGTGGTCTGAGCGGTGCGGGGTTCTGGGGATGGAGATCAAGGAGGGGTCCTGTCTGTGCAGCTGGCAGTCACATCTGCCGTCTTTGGGGACTGAGGGTGGTGTTCTCACATGTTTCCCAGGCGCAGGGTTCTGTTTGCCTGCAGGGGAGCAGCCACCTGTTGGGGTCTCTTCCAAACCCTGCAGTCCTGGTCTCGGTTGAGAAGCTTCTTTCTTCTTCCCACATATTCCCCACATTCTCTTATTTTCTCTGTGAACAGGATGTCCTTTGCCCGAGCCAAAGCTGATCTCCCCAGCGGAGCCCGGCCCTGAGTCGCAGACATCGAGGAGAGGGCCTACCGCCAGCTCCTGCTTGGGTGAGTATCCACAGCTGGCCAGGGGGTCACAGCAACGTGCACACCTCACGGGGCCGTGGCCCGTCCGCCATGTGAGAATGCTCTTGTCACGGCTGCCCTGGGCGCAGGGCATCCCTGCGGCCTCTGAGCCCATGCTTGCCCTACCCTGTGACGCTGCTGGGAGGTGTGGGCTGTGTCAGGTGAGTTCAGGCTCTCGGCTGCATGAGCTTGGGCTTAAAGACGAGGTGTAACCCAGCACACAGCCTGCGGTCCAGGATGTTCCGTGGTCTTTGTATTTTGTGTGTGAGTTTGGCCAAGGTAAACCTAGCTGCTCGAACAGGCATTTTCCCGAGTCGCCGTGGCACAACGTAGGGGGAAGTGTTCTTCTTGAGCCAAGGACCACGTGGGTCCGTGGGCATCTGTGAGCAGGCAGTTTTTCAGGGACCCGGCTGCCTCCTGTCATTCGGGTGGGCCCTCCAGGGTTCCTGGCATCCTCCAGCTGGCGGAGGGGAGACAGAGAAGAAGGCAAAGTGTCACAGCCGCTCCCAACACGGTGTTTTCCCTCACATTCCACTGACTCGAGACTTGACCTTGTCATCTGGTACCCGGGGCTGGGAAGAGAGGCTGAGTGTGTCCACCGAGAGGAAAGACATGGTTTGGTGAGTGTGGTTTGTTACACTCTGTCCGGTCCTGGAAAATTGGAGTCGTCATGGTTTCTGCCTCACTGGGTGGTTAGAGAACGTAATAGATGGTGTGTGAATTGCTCCGCACTGGGCCTGCCCGTAGAGTGGCTCAGCAGACGTGAGCTGCTGGTGCCACGGGACTAGTGCTTGTGAGTCAGGGCAGTGTCTCACGTTTCCTCCTGGACAGTAGGAGCTGTTCCCGCCTTCACCACCGTCNTGAGTGTGGTTTGTTACACTCTGTCCGGTCCTGGAAAATTGGAGTCGTCATGGTTTCTGCCTCACTGGGTGGTTAGAGAATGTAATAGATGGTGTGTGAATTGCTCCGCACTGGGCCTGCCCATAGAGTGGCTCAGCAGACATGAGCTGCTGGTGCCACGGGACTAGTGCTTGTGAGTCAGGGCATGTCTCACGTTTCCTCCTGGACAGCAGGAGCTGTTCCCACCTTCACCACCGTNGTCACTCCCGTGCCAAGCGGCCAGATGCACCCCCTTGCTCTCGTCTTCTGTCCTCTTTGCCTAAACCTCAAGGCACCTCACACTCAACATGCCCGAGAGAGAGCTCGGACCTTGCCCATTCCTCCTGCCTCGCGTGCAGGTCAGGAGGCGGGCGCCTCGGACGGCTCCTCGGCACCCATCTCCACCAGCGCCTCCACCCAGGAGGCACCAAACCCTGTCCGTTCCGCATGCACATCTCTAGCGCATCACCTCCACCCGCTGTACGAGGCCCGTCCCCACACTCTCAGGCCGGGCTTGCGGCTTCTGCCTGGGTGGTGCCAGCAGGCCCCTGGCTGCTCTCCCTGTGTCTGCTCTGTGCCCCTTTGTCTGTCTGTCCTGTCTCGCACATTGACCCCCACAGCCTCTCCCCAGCCCCCGAGGTCTCAGCTCGTCTTCATGTCAGAAACGGCCTGGCCCCTGTGCTGCTCCACCCTCACCCCTTCCGTCACTGAGTGTCCTGTGTGTGGCTGCCATGCTCGCTGCCCACTGGCTGCTCTTCCGCACGGCAATGTCTGTGTTCCAGCACTGCTCCCTCGCCCTCTCCCTCCGCGTTTCCACACGTCTCTTCTCTGTGCCTGAGTCTCCACTGCTGCCCGCATGCAGGGTCATCTTTCTGTTCTTAAATAACTCTCCAGGGTTAACCCACACATTCGTGGTCTCACGCCTTCAGCCTGCATGCTTCCTGGTTAGGTCCCGGCGTGCATGCTGGGCTAATCCATGTGCAGAGTTAAACCTGACTGACTGGCGTTTGGGCCCTGTGTCTGGCTCTCGACTGTGCACGGCATAGGCGGCGTGTCATTTCATCTTCACAGCAGTCCTACAAGACAAGTTCTCGCTTTAGCTTTAATTTTCAGAAGAGGAAAATGAAGGCCCATGACATTTGAGTACCTTGCCAGATGCCATAAAGCTAACATTGAGTTCTTTTGGAATTCAGGCCTAGCTTTTATGGTCAGAGACCGTGATACTCACATGACCTCTAACTTCTGCTCGGTGGAGTCCAGGCACAGGTCTCACTTCATTGTTCTCTGGGCTCATTGTCATCACTGATTCATGAATGACTTGACCAATTGATGTAGGAATGAAATTATTTCTCTGCTCGTTTGTTTCTTTTTGAACATAATGCACTTAACATCCCTAGGCTCCAGTATGAGAACCTTGCTCATCCCCTCCTGTCTCAGCGTGGCCTGCTGTAACAAGAAAGCCACAGCCCAGGCAGCTCAAGCAGCAGACTTTTGTGTCTGTCAGTTCAGGAGTCTGGGAAGAGCTGGATCAAGGTACTGGCAGATCCCGGCTGAGGAGGGCCTGCTCCTCTGTGTGCAGATGGCAGCTTTCTCGTTCTGTCCTCATGTGGCAGAGAAAAGGANGGCACCAAACCCTGTCCGTTCTGCACGCACATCTCTAGCGCATCACCTCCACCCGCTGTACGAGGCCCGTCCCCACACTCTCAGGCCGGGCTTGCGGCTTCTGCCTGGGTGGTGCCAGCAGGCCCCTGGCTGCTCTCCCTGTGTCTGCTCTGTGCCCCTTTGTCTGTCTGTCCTGTCTCGCACATTGACCCCCACAGCCTCTCCCCAGCCCCCGAGGTCTCAGCTCGTCTTCATGTCAGAAACGGCCTGGCCCCTGTGCTGCTCCACCCTCACCCCTCCCGTCACTGAGTGTCCTGTGTGTGGCTGCCATGCTCGCTGCCCACTGGCTGCTCTTCCGCACGGCAATGTCTGTGTTCCAGCACTGCTCTCTCGCCCTCTCCCTCCGCGTTTCCACACGTCTCTTCTCTGTGCCTGAGTCTCCACTGCTGCCCGCATGCAGGGTCATCTTTCTGTTCTTAAATAACTCTCCAGGGTTAACCCACACATTCGTGGTCTCACGCCTTCAGCCTGCATGCTTCCTGGTTAGGTCCCGGCGTGCATGCTGGGCTAATCCATGTGCAGAGTTAAACCTGACTGACTGGCGTTTGGGCCCTGTGTCTGGCTCTCGACTGTGCACGGCATAGGCGGCGTGTCATTTCATCTTCACAGCAGTCCTACAAGACAAGTTCTCGCCTTAGCTTTAATTTTCAAAAGAGGAAAATGAAGGCCCATGACATTTGAGTACCTTGCCAGATGCCATAAAGCTAACATTGAGTTCTTTTGGAATTCAGGCCTAGCTTTTATGGTCAGAGACCGTGATACTCACATGACCTCTAACTTCTGCTCGGTGGAGTCCAGGCACAGGTCTCACTTCATTGTTCTCTGGGCTCATTGTCATCACTGATTCATGAATGACTTGACCAATTGATGTAGGAATGAAATTATTTCTCTGCTCGTTTGTTTCTTTTTGAACATAATGCACTTAACATCCCTAGGCTCCAGTATGAGAACCTTGCTCATCCCCTCCTGTCTCAGCGTGGCCTGCTGTAACAAGAAAGCCACAGCCCAGGCAGCTCAAGCAGCAGACTTTTGTGTCTGTCAGTTCAGGAGTCTGGGAAGAGCTGGATCAAGGTACTGGCAGATCCCGGCTGAGGAGGGCCTGCTCCTCTGTGTGCAGATGGCAGCTTTCTCGTTCTGTCCTCATGTGGCAGAGAAAAGGAGCAAGCTGTCTCGTCTCTCTTCTTGTAAGGACGCTAATCCCATCTCAGGAGCCCTCCTCTCTCCAACCTTGTGTTCTCGTGCAGGGAAGCTCCCTGGTTCTGGAAGACTCTATGCGTCTGTTCATTCTCTTTCCTAAGGCTGAAAGAAACTCCTGATTTTCTCTATACTGCAGCTTCTACCACATCCGTAGGTCTGCCCTTACCAGGAAGCCTCCGCAGCCCATCCTGGCTCCCATCGGGGCAGCACTAGGTGCCCCTTCCCTGGCTCCCCTGTGCATAGCACCGTGAGGGGTTGTGGTTTGGAGCAGACTCGTCACACGCAGTGTCATCATCCCTCTGTCTGCCCGCCGTGTCTCCAGACATTCTGTCCCCTGTCCATACTCTCCCCCTGGGGGCATACCCTCCCTTTAAAATTTTCAAGAATTCAAACAGGAGAAAGAAGGAAATTGCAGACCTGAGTTTCAGAGACCTGAAAGGACAGCGGGCTGAAAAGACGGCCGCTGTCTTCGTCTTGTTCTCACTGACGTGGTCATTTAGTTTCTCCTACACTGCCTCACTTACGGGCCTGTTTGTGTATTGCCTTCCCTCCAGGTGACAACACAAAACCTGAGGCCCCACAGCCTGCCCCTTCCCATCCAGCCTCATCTGAGGAAGTCTCGCCCCAGAAACGACCGACTCAGCGGGCCTCAGGGCACTCCCAGCTGGGGCAAACCGAGGATGGGGATGGGCCACTGGAGACGCAGGAAGGTCCCCAGGGGCCAGGGCCAGGCCCCCAGGGGAAGGAGCTCCCTGGAAAAGTGAACCCTGGTCATCGTGGTTTAGGGACAGATGACTGTCTGCCCTCGAGGACTGCACAGCAGCGAGTCCCTCCAGGAGACATTCTCTATGAACAAAAGTCATGTGGGCTGGTGAAAGGACCCCTGACTCATAAAGGGAACTTTCCCTGTAAGTGTGGGGAATGTGGGAAAGCTTTCAACACACATGACTTCCTTGTTCTACACGAGCAGCTTCACTCTGGAGTGAAGCCCTGTGGATGCACAGACTATGGGGGAGCCTTCAGCGCGAGCACACACCTCCTCCAGCACCACCTGATCCCCACCAGGGAGAGGCCCTACGAGTGCAGCGAGTGTGGGAAGGCCTTCCACCGCAGCTCACAGCTCACGGCGCACCAGCTGATCCACACCGGGGAGAAGCCCTACGTGTGCACCGAGTGTGGAAGGGCCTTCATCTACTGCTCCACTTTCATCTTACATAAAAGGGCCCACACTGGAGAGAAACCCTATGAATGCAAAGAATGTGGGAAGGCCTTTAGCAGTAGGTCAAGCCTTAACCGACACTTCACCATCCACAGTGAAGAGAAGCCCTACAAGTGCACGGACTGTGGGAAAGCCTTCAACCGCAGATCATACCTCAAGAGCCACCAGCGGATTCACGGTGGAGAGAAGCCCTACACATGTGTGGAGTGTGGGAAGGCCTTTTGGTGGAGCTCAAGCCTCTTTCGACACTCCATCATCCACACTGGAGAGAAGCTATGTGAGTGAAGTAAGTGTGGAAAGGCCTTCAGTCGCAGCTCATCCCTCACTCAGCATCAAAGGGTTCCCTCATCAGAGGGAAGCCCTGTCTCTGTGACAGATGTGGGGCGACTCTGCACACTTACGTCATTCCACGTTTAGAGTTGAAACTCTAAGAACTCTTTCTGGGGAAAGACTTCTGCATGTAACCCCTGCTGCTGCTAAGTCGCTTCAGTTGTGTCCGACTCTGTGTGACCCCATAGACAGCAGCCCACTAGGCTCTTCTGTCCCTGGGATTCTCCAGGCAAGAATACTGGAGTGGGGTGCCATTTCCTTCTCCAGTGCATGAAAGTGAAAAGTGAAAGGGAAGTTGCTAAGTCGGGCCCGACTCTTAGCGACCCCATGGACTACAGCCTACTAGGCTCCTCCGTCCATGGGATTTTCCAGGCAAGAGTACTGGAGTGAGGTGCCATTGCCTTCTCCTGTAACCCCTGAGGAAAATCTTTTGCCAAGGAAACATTTTACTCAGAATCTGATCATTTATATCAAAGAGAAATCCCCTCATTTTTCTTCTCTGTGAGAAGACCTATTTGCAGGATATCAGTTGTCATCGAAAGAATCATGTTAGAAATGGTGTCAGCCTAGAAACTTAATTCTGTATCTGAAAATTTATGTGGGAGAGTGAGCCAATCTTTATTGTGCACTTAGCAAAGCCTTCAGGCACATCTTCCTCAGTTTACACTGCAAAATTATTTCAGGGATATTTAAACAAAAGAGGAAGAGGCATGGAAGAGAAGAAGAAATGCAGACACAGCTTTCAGATTTCCATGACGAGCCTGTGGCAGTTTGTCATCCCTTAGTTTATCTGAGGTAAGAGGAGTGTTGTTGCAGAGATCAGAGGACCTCGTTCCTTTTATCTTGTATACACATGTGGGTGCTGTCCACTGTCAGGAGAGTTAAACAGTTGAGGGTGCATCTGAAAAGCTTTACTGAAAGTCACATTTGCTTCTGTAGTAGCTCAGACAGTAAAGCATCCACCTACAATGCAGGAGACAGGTTCGATCCCTGGGTCGGAAAGATCCTCTGGAGCGGGAACTGGCAACCCACTGCAGTATTCTTGCCCAGAGAATTTCATGGACAGAGAGGCCTGGCAGGCTACAGTCTATGGGGTTGCAAAGAATCAGACACGACTGCGCAGCTAACACACACACATTCTCCAGCATGGTCTCAAGGCTAGAGTAGCCTGTGTCTTCATGAGAGATATGAAGGCTTGACTTACAATACACTTTTCATATTTAAGGAGATAAAAATGTATGTATGAATGAACCCATTTTACTGAAACAATTGATATTTTTGAAACATAATGTGTCATGTGTCTCTAACCAGCTGACACTCATACTTATTCTATTTATCTTTTTATTTGTCTGTAGGGTG
The DNA here is from genome assembly GCA_006410735.1 of Raphicerus campestris. Taxonomy (NCBI): domain Eukaryota; kingdom Metazoa; phylum Chordata; class Mammalia; order Artiodactyla; family Bovidae; genus Raphicerus; species Raphicerus campestris. The sequence goes on from SJYW01008634.1 coordinate 141,554, forward strand.
AGGAGGACAGTATAACTGTGCAGCCTTCCCAGATGAATCCCAGTTCTCCCCTCTGATTCTTCCTTAGAGAGGCTTCACGAACACTCCAGTGATTTTTCTAGAGATTGAATTGCAGCCACCACAGAACAAAACACACAGCTAAATTAAGCTAAATGATAGCAGTACATTCAGAGAAGGAATCTCATTTTTAATCTTACAAAAGATTGTGTGAAGATTCACTGTCAAGTAAAGTGGCTAGAATTTTGCCGATTGAAATGAGCTTGTGTCAGTACAGGGGCAGGTGAGTTCCACAGGCGTCGCCATCGGCTTAGTCCCAGTGTAAGGGTGAAGGACTAAGATCATTTGTCAGGGTATTTTGAGATTCCTTCCTTTTATTTTTTTAAGCAACATGTGATAGTATTATTATCTCACGTTAAGAAATGTACTGTACAGAAAGACATAAAAAGGATCATGTATTCACTCGGAACCCTTCTCGGGCTTTCCAAATGACTGCATGTCAGTTTTGCATGGCCGCTGTAGGCCATGTCATTTCTGTTGTGTGAGTCCGTGGCGTTACTGTGAAGGCCGCTCTTCGTGCTTTCCATGTCTTGTCTAAGAAGTCCTCAGCAAGCTCTAGGTTCTTAAATCTCGGATGCATACTGAGTTACGTTTTGTATTAACTGTGCAGTTGAGGTTGTGTTTTTGCTGCCTAAGGATGTTCAGTTGTTCTGGCACCGTTTGAATAGTTGAAAAGACTATCCTGCCTCTTGAACTGAACTTGGAAAAAAAAATCTGTTGGGCATATTAATTTTTGAACTCTTTCTGAGTTCTTTATGTTATCCTATTGATCTGTGTGTTTAAACCTCTGCCAATACATTATCTTGAATACTATAGCTATCATTAAACCTTAACATTGGATAAAGTACTTCCATCTTCTTTATAGTTTTTAAAATTAATTTAGCTTCCCATGTCAATTTTTCCTTTGGTTTTCTGTATGAGTTTTAACATGTGCTGGTCTATATATTAAAAACATCTTGTGGGATTTTTATAGAAATTCTATTAATCTATGGATCATTTTTGGTGAGATTTGGCATATTTATTATGTTGAGTCTTCCACTCCATGAACATGATGTCTCTTCCTTTATTTGGATCTCTGATTTATTTAATAAGTGTTTTATAATTTTCAGCTTACAGATCCTGAGCATATTTGTTAGGTTTTTATTGAGTTGTTAACTTCACTGTTATCATTGTCATTACTGTTACTGAGAAATAGAATTAATTTTTATATGTTGACTTTGTATCCTGTGCCCTTGCTGGACTCATTCATTAGTTCTAACAAGTTTGTTTGTTGGCAGATTGCTCAGGATTTTCTTCATAAGCAATAAGTTACCTATTTGCAGCTCAGCTCAGATGGTAAAGAACTTGCCTGTAGTGCAGGGGGCCCAGGTTCAATCACTGGGTTGGGAAGATCCCTGGAGCAGGAGAGTGGCAACCCACTCCAGTGTTCTTGCCTGGGAAATCCATGGAGAGGGGAACTTGGTGGGCTACAGTCCCCGGGGTCACAAAGAGTTGGACACAACTGAGCGAATAACACCTGCGAATGGTGAACGTCTTATTTCTCCTTCCTTAGGTGTATCCCTTTAATTTCCTTTCTCTTTCTTTCTTCTGCTAGCTAGAATTTCCAGTACAGTGTTGAACAGAAATGAAAGAGGACACCCATGTCTTATTCTTAATGTGAAGGGGAAAGCATTCAGTGTTGCTTGACCATTAAATAAGATGACAGTTGGGTTTTTATATAGATGTTTTAAAGCCGAGTTTGGAAGGTTTCCCTCCTAATATGCAAAGAGCTTTCATTATGAATTGGTGTTGAATTTTGTCAAATACCTTTTCTCTTTCAGCTGATGTGATCATATGACTTTTCTTCTGTAGCTTGTTTATATGATGGATTGTCTGACTGGATTTGAATGTTGACCCAGCGTTGCATTTCTGCAGTAAACCCTGTAGTTTATGGAACACACACACACACACATTCCTCTTGCCAGTATTTTGTTGAGAAATTTTATGCGTAAAATTGAGGATATTGGCCTTTTTTTTTTTTTTGGCACTGCTGTCTGAATAATACTGGCTTCCCAACATGAACTTTGAGTGTTTCTCCCTTTTCCCCTCCCAGCCTGGTTGAGATTTTTGAGAGTTGTTTTTTTTCCTTCTCTAAATATTTGATAGAATTCTCTGGTGAAACCATTTTGGCCTGGAGATTCCATTTAATGGAATTCATTAACTGCACTTCATGAGAATATGTAGGGATGTCATTAGCTTTGATACATTGTAAAGTTTCAAGTTGAATATCTTACAATGATTTAAAACCAGCAAAATTATGCTTTGAATAGTAGGACTTGGACACTTTAAAGGACCATAGAGACCCTCTTCAATTTAATGATTAGAAAACTCAGGTGCAGAGAAGGCAGGTGACTAGTGCAAGCCCATATTCTCAAGATAAGGCCAGATGGTGTCCGTTTCTCCTAGCCTGTTGGAATTCTGCCCTTTATACTGCTTATAAAAGCCCTATCCAGTTGGCACTGAGGATGTGATTATTTTCAAAAAGCACATTTTGATGATCTTTGCTTCCTTCAGGCATAGTTTATTCTGTAACAGTTTTAAGCACATCTTTAGATGTTTTCATTCAGATCTTCTGTTACTAATCTGTGTCCTGTTTTATTTCATCCTATGCAAATTATATTTATCTTTTTATGGTCTTGTGTATTGTCAGTTTTATATATATTTATTTTGTGCTAAAGAGAAAACATCCTGCGTTTAGTGTATGCAGTTCTATATGTATCTATCAGGCCAGATTTATTCATCTTGGTGTATGAACCTGGTAGAACCTTACCAATGTTATTCCTAACTTATAAGAATAACTGAAATAGCATTAAGATGTTTCAATTTATTTATAGATGTAGCTTTTTATTCTTAAAGTTGTTCTACATAAATCGATGTTTAAGATTGTACACAAAGTTTAAAATGTCTTCCTGCTATTTTCTTTCCTGAATCTATTTTTCAGATGCAAATACACACTTTTGTATTTTGATTTTATTTAATAACTAATATATTTATTTTCCACATTTTTATTTGCTTTATCTCTGTAACGCATCTTCAAAACTGATTTATAAACTGAATATTGCTGGATAGTTTTCAGCCTACTAAAAACTACTGACAAACAATTCAAACATTTATTACATATACATTTCATGTGATAGCTGGCATATTTGATCTAAAATGCATCTTCCTATTGTTCTTTTCAGTTCTGTGTCTTACACATTCTTTTAAAAATTTCTGTAGATTATTTACATTGTAAACTTCACTTTTAGTTGGTAATGTATATACTTCTGTTTTATTAGTGTTTAAGCTTATACATGTCTTTAACACAAGAAAGTATAAGGTAATATCTTAATCTTTTGCGCGATGCAGTGGATATTATTGAGGATCTCATGGTAATTCCATTGTCCTCCACAAGATACTGCTCGCGTTTTACAGACAATGAACTGACTGCGCTTATTCGCAGGTGCCCTTTTCTGGGCTCTTCGGTCCTGTCACTGCAGACCTTTTGCCTGGGATTATTTTCCTCTGGCCTTAAACGCAGTTCATTGGAGCGTAGCTGCTTTGCAGTGTTGTGTTAGGTGTGGGTTAGTTATCTGCTATTTCATTCTCTTTTTGAGAAACATTTTCAGTACATCCTTCCACTGTGTCCTGGGCCTGCTATGTTGTATGTGACTGGAGGTGATTTATTTTGTGTTAATAGTTTCCTGGTATTAAGGAACAGTATTTGAACATGGTACAAGAACAACAGATCCTCGAAATTCTAACAGGCTCAGTAATTCGATAGGGTTTTGAGTTGTTGGAATAATGAAAGGATGACTGTGTAGAATGCATAGGAGAAATAGTACGTCTGGTAACCAAACTGATGGATTGCAGCATAAACTGACCAGATGACTAACAGACCCCACTGTCTCTTTGGCTGCCTGGGAGGTCAGCGTGTCCCCACTTTCCTTAGCAGTCAACCCTGGGATTGTGAGTGGGTTGTGGCCAGATGAACACATGCAGAAGTGGTTGTGGCTGCGTGTCTTCATTGTTCTTGCATTTGTGCACCGTTCTGGGAATCTCCTCAGTGGTTCTCAGTCTCAAACCTCTCCGGGACTTGGTGCTCCCTCGGGTGCTGTAGGTTCAGAAGGTGTGTTGACGGCAATGATGTCTTGATGAGGACGGTTCCTCATGACCTGAAAAGCCTCTGAGCTTCCAGCTGGGCCATCTCATCATGGCATATGTGTACCCAAGTCTGCCAGTCCTTAGGGTCAGAAGAAGAGGACGGGAGGGCAAGAAGGAGGCCCAGTTACTGATGATATGTCATCATGTCATAAACGTGGAACCGTCAACTCCACTCCACTGGGACCTGAGCGCACTTAGTGTTGGTGTTCCCAAGATCAGACTCTTACTGGTGGTAATGCAACTCTGGGCATCCTGGCTACCTGTAGTTTAAGAAGTCTGTCTGCTCTTTAAGAGATAACTAAATATGGATAGAAAAAAAGGCCTATGCAAAATAGTACATACAGACGTGTGCTCTTTATGTAAAGCATTTAATCAGTACCTGAGAGTTTGAAAAGTTTGAAAGTCTAGTCGCTCAGTCTTGTCTGACTCTTTGCATCCCCATGGATTGTAGACTACCAGGCTCCTCCGTCCATGGGATTTTCCAGGCAAGAGTACTGGGGTGGGTTGCCATTTCCTTCTCTAGAGGATCTGCCCAACCCAGGGATCGAACCCGGGTCTCCCACATTGTAGGCAGGCACTTTATCATCTGAGCCACTAGGGAAGTCCTGAGAGGCTACTTGCCAAGTCAAGGAATCATGTTTTCATAAATAATGCCAACATTCTTGCAAAGAGGCATCCATGGCTTAGCCTTTCACAGCCTTGTACGTGAAAGTGTCTGCAATCCCATGGACTGCAGCCAGCCAGGTGCCTCTGTTCATGGAACTCTCCAGGCAAGTATCGGGTGGGTTGCCATTCCCTTCTCCGGGGGATCTTTCTGACTCAGGGATCGAACTTGTGCCTCAGGCCCGCATTGCAGGCAGATTCGTTACCATCTGAGCTATCAGAGAAGCGCCCTTCTCCAGGAGATCTTCCCAATCCAGGGATCGAACCTGGGTCTTCTGCCCTGCAAGTAGATTCTTTACTGTCCTATCCACCAGGGAAGCCCCATGTTAATACTAATAACAGTAGTAATGTTCAGTCAGTCGTGTCCAACTCTTTGGGGCCCCATGGACTGCAGCACCCCAGGCTTCCCTGTCATTCACCATCTCCCGGAGCTTGCTCAAACTCGTCCCTCAAGTCAGTGATGCCCAACCGTCTCATCCTCTGTCATGCCCTTCTCTTGCCTTTAGTCTTTCACAGCATCAGGTCTTTTCTAATGAGTCGGCTCTCTGCTTCAGATGGCCAGGGTATTGGAGCTTCAGCATCAGTCTGTCCAAGGAATATTCAGGATTGATTTGCTTTAGGATTCACTGGTTTGATCCACTTGCAGTCCAAGGGACTTTCAAGAGTCCTCCAACACCACAGCTCAAAAGCATCAGTTCTTCAGCGCTCAGCCTTTTTTATGGTCCAATTATTAAATCCATACGTGACTGCTGGGAACGATTTTGAACCAGTCTGTTGGTCCATGTCCATTGTCTGTTGCTTCTTGACCTGCATACAGATTTTGCAGGAGGCAGGTAAGTTGATCTGGCATTCGCATCCCTAAGAATTATCCATAGTTTGAGAACTCAGCACCAGTCCGAGTTCCTCATGCCCTGCGTCTGGATGGAGCCCTAAGTCCTGCAGATCAGAGAAGGCGGGGCATTGCCCCCAGGCCTATGGCAATTTGGGCACTCTCCTTTAAGAGGAAGCCCCGCCCTCTATTAGGAAAAGTGAAGCTACGTTATCTCCCAGTCTCTCCTCGTGGTGCCGAGCGGCCATCGCCAAGGAGACGGGAAATGGCGCACGCGCGTGGGCACAGGCTGGCAGTTAACTGTGTTGCACAGAAGCATCCTGCCACCGGCACTTCCGCCTTCACCCGTGGGCCAATCACGACCCGGGAAGGGACGTTCCCGGCGGCTTCGGGGCGGGAGTTCCGGTCTCGTGGCGGCAGAGCCTCCTTCCGGGAGCGGTTGCTGGTTGAGAGGCGACCACGTGGAGCGGAGCGCAGCTCCGGGACCGTGTCTCTAGGGCCGGGCGTGGAAGGCGGGCGAGATAACGGGCCTGGCTCCGCACCCCATCGGAGCCGGGACGCCCCAGCTCCGGCTCCTTCGCCGTGACACTGTCCGCGTCTATGGGACAGGAGACTTCGCGCCTGGCGTTTGCCAGGCTCCGCCACGACTGCACGTTTCTGCAGGCCTCCACCCGCGCTCCGCCGCCAGGGGCCGAGGACGGCGGCCTGGGCCTTTCGGGCATTTGACGTCATCTTTTTGGTTGTTGATTGACTTCATTTTGTAGCGAGGTTCGGAGTTGGAGGCGCGGCCCGAGGTGGCCCTGCCCTGGGCTCCCGCCTCTCGGGGCCCCATTGCGCCCGCTGTGTCCCGTGGCAGTGGCAGGGGCTGCGGCACTGATGAACCCGGCGCAGGTGAGCGGAGGGTCCCCCAGAGCCACGCCCCTGGCCATCGCTGCTGGTGTTTTTCCTGGGACTCTGCCTTCCCTTCTCCCGGTTCTTGGTCGCGGGTCTCTGAAGGGAGTCACTTCTGGGTAGGGTACCGAATTCAGGCATATGAATAGATTTCTAAAATGACAACTAGGCGGGTAAATTTCGGCACCATGTGCCGACTCGGGTGAGCTAGAGTTGGGAGTGACCAGGGTCTACATCGTGCCTTAGGGGAACAGAGAGCACCCAGGCTGAGGCCAGGCCTGGAATGACAGCCAGACGAGCTAGACCTCCCTTCTGAAAGTTTGGAGAGAAGGTGGAGGTGATTTAACACGTTTTGTTACGTAGGTTTCCTCTGGCTGCACAGAGGAGGCTGTGGAAGTGAGGGAAGAGGCAGGGAGCCCTGGGAGGATTGTGAGCCGATAGCTTTCAGATCCAAGTCCTGGGACCTGGTGGGAGAAGGTAAGCGCGAGCTCACCTGGGAGGTCCAGTTTGAATGCCACCAGGACAGCAGGCTGGCAGGAGAGTTTGAGGTCCGTCATACTGTACTTGGCTTAAGAAGTATTTTTTTCTGCCCACCTGCCTGGCTTCGCTCTGGGCTGCACACAGTAATCAGAGGGAAAAGAGAGAGCAACTAGCAGTGTGGTGCGAAGTGGGGCGTCTCCTCTGAGTTGGGAGGCTGGGGAAGAGAGGGACCTGGGGTGCTCTGGAGAGAGATGCTGCCTGCCAGCTTATCTATCCCCATCGTGGCAGGGCAGTGTGACCTTCGAGGATGTATTCGTGTATTTCTCCCGGGAGGAGTGGGAGTTGCTAGAGGAAGCTCAGAGGCTCCTGTACCGCGATGTGATGCTGGAGAACTTTGCACTTGTGTCATCGTTGGGTAAGTCCCTCTCTGAGTTATCTGTTGCTACCTGGCAAATCACCCCAAAGCTTAGTGCACTGAATAGACGAACATTTATCTTACAGTTGCTTTGGGTAAAGAATCAGGCATATTCTACTTGGGTACCCCTAGCTTAGGGTCTTTCATGACCTTGCTGGCAAGCTGCCCAGGGTTTCCATCAGATCTGAAAGTTCAGCTGGTGGTGAATCTCCCTTCAAGGTCATGCACGCGATCAGGAAGCTGTTGGACGAAGCCCTCCCTCAGTTTCTTGCCATGCTGTGTTCTCCTTAGGCAGGTCACAAGGCAGCTGATTTCTGAGGTGACGGGCAAGAGACAGAATCCCAGAGAGAAACTGATATTTTTACAGCCTGCCCTCGGAAGTGCCATCCCACAGTGCTTCATTATTTTCTAATGAACAAAATTATTTTCTATTCATTATACAGTAGTGTTTAAACCCAGCCAGCACTGGGACGTGATTCCCAGTTTCCTGAGCTGAGTGTTGTTTTTTCTTACGGGCAGTTCTCGGTGTCTCAGTTCTGTCACAGCGCAGCTTCTTTCCTTGTTCCCTGGAGTAAGAGTGTGAGTCCCAGGGCGAGGGGCACCTCCCTCCTCTCCCAGAGCCGCCCCAGCCTCTGCTGCCGGGGGCTTTGAGATGAAGTATTTGGGGGTGAGAAGTCTTGCAGTCTGCCCCCGACATGCCAGATCTCTGGCCTCTCTGTGCCCTGGGTTCTGGCCCATTCCTCCATCTTCTCTGTGAAGGGGGTCTCCCAGGGTCACTGCTGGCCCCTCATCAGCTGTTCTTTCCCATTAGGACTTGCAGTTTCCAGGTCTCATGGGGCCACCCAGCTGGAGCCGGAGGGGAGCCTGGGGTGCCTGAGGAGGTAGACACTGCTCCGGGCAGAGCAGAGAAGACCTGGAGGAGGCCCAGGCCTGGTGAGCAGAGAGCCTGGGCATCGGGGCTGGCTTTGCTTTATAACAGCAATTTGTGCTGCGTCTGTAGCGTCTCCTTCCCCGTCTTTGATGCTTTGCTCATTGGTCACTTATGCTCTGCCCTTAGGTACCTGTCTGTCCCACCCCCCTTTCTAGTCGCACATTTTATCTGACCTCTTGCTCCTCCATGCAGCGCTCCACAGCATTGGGTTTCTCTTAACATGTCATGAGATGTGCACATATCCTTACATGTTCCTTAAACACTATCAGGCCAGATATTCAGTTCTGGGCCAGGTTTGATATTCTGTCAGGCCAGGTTTCTCTGGCCCTGGCTGGACCCTTTTTCACAGCACTCACCTGGCACAAGGAACCAAGAGCCTTGCTTGGAGACCATCTGCATGGTGTGGTTCAGAGTGCCCTTGGCCACACTGCCCCATCCTGGTATCCCCTCCTCTGAGGTTCCCTTGCTCTGTAACAGTCAGAGGCCCCTCCTCCTCCCCATGTGAGGCCCACAGACCCATTGCCAGTTGTATCAGACGTACATTTGTTACTGGAGGCCACCAACTGAACGTGCGCTTCAGCCACATCTGTCTTCCTGCAGGTTGTTGGCACGGAGTGGCAAGTGTGGCTGCACCTTCTGAGCAGGGGGTTCCTGTGAGCCAGCCACAGATGAGAACTGCCCAGGCTGAGCCCTCCACCCACACGGCTCACCCCTGTGACATGCATGGCCCAGTCGTGAAAGACAATTTGGCCCCTGGCTGAGCCACAGGGAACTCCCAGCAGCTGAATCATGGGGAGAGATTTCGGGTGCAGTGTAAACCTTGACCAGATGCAGAAGTGGTGGAATGGAATCTTCAGAAGAGGAAACCCAGGCTTCATTTGTAAAGCACTACAGATCCTGTACATCAGAGACAGCCTTCACTTGCAGAGAGGGTGGCGAGAACTTCCCAGCCAGCACCTGGCCCCTCGCCATGGTGAAGCCATCTGGAGAAGCCAGATGGGCATGTTGGGAGCTTATTCTCTGCTGTCATCGCCTCGGGGTCCTTTTGGGTATTGGATTCCTGTTGGGCCGGAAAGCACAACTGAAGCCATAAAGCCTTCTGCCTCTCAGTGGCCCTTGGAGGGAATGTTGCTCCAGGATCAGTTGACTCTGGAACTCTGGGTTGGAGCAAACTAGAAATCAGAAATGCAGGAAGGGCCCCAGAGCCCAGGGACAGTTTCCCACAAGGAGAGGCTTCAGGAGGATGAGCTGTGAACACAGTGGTGTGACACCAGGGGACAGTCTGCACTCCAGCAGCTACTGGAGCAATCCTCTGGTGGATGCTTTTCATGAACAGAGCTCACATGCACCAGGGAAAGCTCCCGTGATCTACACAGGCAAGAGTCTCTGCAAGTGGAGGAAAATGTGGGATGGTTTAGCAAATGTTGCTGTGCCTTCTCCTGAGGGTGGGCCCAAGACAGCAGATGAGGGCTTATGCTCAGCAGAACCGCAGGAGTGGCCAGGCTTGTGCAGCAAAGGCGCATCCACCCTGAGAAGCCTCATAAATGCAGAGAATGTGGGAAAGTATCTTGTATCTGCTCTGCTTTGTTCCAAGGAGCATTTCCTACTCCAGAAACAGTCATGCTTTGAGTGCAAAGTATGTGGGGATACCTTCTGTGACAACTATTTTTCACTCATCATGTGAGGGTCCTCACGAGAGAGGACCCCAGAGTACAGTGAATGTGGAAAGGCCTTCATTCACCCTTGTTTGTCTGGCCTAATAGGATCCATGCTGGAGAAAAACCCTTTGAGTATAAGAATATCAGAGAGCCTTTTGTTAGAGTTCCTCCCTGATTCCATATGGGAAGGCTTACATGAGGGAGAAATGTGAATCTAGTGAATGTGGACAGTCCCTCTGCCTTCATTCATTCCTTAGCAAGCCTCAGAGTGTTCACACTGGGGGGAAACTGTGAGCGGAAGAAATGGGCCAAAGCCTTTGCCATGTGAACTTGTCTCAGGCACTATCAGACAACTCATACTGGGGAAAGACCTTTTGAATGTAACTCCTGGGGAAAATCTTCTGAACAGAGGAAGCCTCGTACTCTGAGGAATTATACCAAAGAGAAATAAGTGTTCGTATTGAGAGGGTAACAGGCAGGAAGGCCAGGGGTCTCCAAATGGAGGAAATAGCCTGCAAGTGTCAGACATTTTTATCTCTCTTAAGCGGCAGGAGGAAACAAACTAGCAGTATTTTTTCCTTCTCTATACAAATTTAAAAGGAGATTTCTCTTAAAATTCTGTGTTGCCATAATGATACCTGGTTTCACCTGAAGTTAACCAAAGCCTTTTTCTTATGGAAGTGTTTATCTTAAGCTATGCTAATGTACTATGCATTTACCCCAAACTCTGTCTTCAAGTTGGTTCCACCTTTTGGGCTCAGAACCTACTTGATAAACCAGTATGTTATACTCTGATATTGTTCCTCTAATCTATGTAAATGAAACTATTTGTATGGTGATCTGCCCTTCTTCAAGATTCAAGTTAATCATTTTATGGCCCAAGATGCACCATTTGGAGCCAAGATTATCCCAAAACACATCTTAGGGTGAGGGGCCTGGTGCCATTCTAAGTTTTGAGACATTCCTTTCTTTTGTTAACAGACTGCTGGTGACTATATAGCATCCAGCTGAAGACTGGCAGGGGGGCACTCTTTCTGCCCCCTTCTGATGCCTATGTCAGAAGCTTTATCTCCTTTATACTTTAATAAAACTTTGTTACAAAAAGCTCTGCGTGATCAAGCCTCGTCTTTGGCCCTGAATTGAATTATTCTCCTTCAGGGTCCAAGAATCCCGGTGTCGTAATTCAACAACAACCTTTCAGTATGCTGTGAGAAAATCTTCTGAGATCAGTTATCACTTATTGTCATTGGAAGAGTCATATAGGAAATTGGTCCATCCTAGGAGATTGCATCTGAGGATTTATAAAAGAGAGAGAACCAGTGGCTACTGTGCAGTTTTAAAAATCTTCAGCCATAGCTCTATGCTTAGAATGCACCGAAAAATATAACAGGCAAATAAATGTATTTATGACTTTTTCTCTGATTTTCCTGAGAAACCAATGACAGTTTATTGGCTGGCTTTTTTTGTTGTTTTTGGGTGGCAGAGGAGGTGTTTGAGAGATTAAACACCTGAATTAATATGCACTGTGTGCCACGCCACACCAGGAAAGCTGGAAGCTTGAGAACATCTCTGCAAATGTTACTTGTTACAAAACATCATCTTAGGTGACACCTTGATTTGTGAAGCCTTTAAAACTTAAGATACAAAAATGTTGTCTAGACATAAGGACGCACTTATGAATGGGTACATTTTACTCCTAAAGCAGTTTAAGGCTTCATTTTTATTTATCCATTAATTATCGAGATATAATTGACATACAACTAGGTACGTTTAAAATGTACAACATATTTATCTGATATATTTACACTGTAGTGTGACTGCCATTGTAGCATCAGTCAGCCTTTGTTAGGCCACAGAATTATCATCTCTTCTAGTGGTGGGAACAAATAAGATATCATCTCTTGGCAGGTTTAATGTTTATAATATAGTTTTATTGTCTGTAATCCCTGTACTTTATGTTGGATCTCTCGGAATGATTTGCCTGTGAGTTGTAAGTGTATGCCCATGAACATCATCTCACCCACCCCCTGACCGCACCCCCTCCTTTGGTAACCATCACTGTAACGTTTTCCAGCTCAGTTTTTGGTTTTGTTTTGCTTTTTCCACATATAAGGGATATTATACAATATTTGATACATATCACTTCGCATAACATCCTCAAGGTCCATCTGTATTGTTGAAAATGGCAGGATTTCCTTTTCTCTCAAGGCTGAGTAGTATTCCATTGATGTATATATGTTTTTATTCATTTATCTGTTGATGGACATTTTGGTTGTTTCCACATCTTCGCTATTGTGAACTATAATAAACATGGAAGTGCTCCTGTCTCTTTAATAACCTGTTTTTTTTTTAATCTCCTCTGGAGCTTGAGGATGATATTAACTGGGATTGCAACTTGTCTGCACCATGCCCACCCCCAACCACAGGGCCTTGGTCGTGTCACTTAGGCTTGGGCTTGAGTATTTGTGTGTATAAAATAGAAACCCTGGTTACAGAGAGTCAGGAGACCAGCAGGAGGGAGCTCACACCCTGCCGCTGACAGCAGAACCCAGCAGGAAGGAGAAAGGTTCCTCTTCTTTCAGGAAAAGACGCAGTTAAGGAAAAGCCCTGGACTCTCTCCTGATTCACTTTTCCCCTCTGTAAAAGTGTTCTCCTCTTGCTGTGCAGGTCCTTGTTTGGTGGCATGCCATTATTGCAGGCTCCAATCAGAATTCTCAGTTGATCCTGTATAAGCCCCTCTTTGCTGGAGAAATAGCTGGCAGTCTCCATTTTAGGGGAACAGTGTTCAACAGGTAAAACCTGGAGTTCAGAGGTGAGTATCAGACTGGCTGCCTGCTCCCCAGGGCCCCCTGAACTCTGCTGTCCCGCTTCCAATCACAGCCCTTCCATGGCATGTAATTTGAACCTGAGATACAGATAGAAATCAGCCCACATGTTGAATTCTAGACAGAGGGAAGGAACCTCCTGTGCAGTGATGGGGAGTGGGGCACGTGCTGATCTGAGGCACGTCAGAAATTGAAAGTTCAGTGTAGGGGGTTCTGAGGCTAGGGTCTGGGCACGGAGGTGGCTCACCTGAGGGGCTTGTCAGTGGGGTCTCCCAGAGAAGGTGCGTTCTGCACTGAGACAAGCCGAGGGCACATATGTTCTGCAGGGATGCTGTTCCAGGAGCGCCCAGCTGTTTGCGAAGCCCTCGTGGCAAGACTCCCTGAGGGTGGCGAGGCTAGTGCTGAGCAGGAGATGTGGGTCCAGCATGGACACCTTGCCATGGGCACCCAGAGGCAGGCACACTCAGAGAAGCCGTGGGACTTACAGAGACTAGCAGGAGACTACACCATCACACGTAGGGTTCCACAAAAATGCAGACATGCAACTTGGACACATGCGGGACACAAACTCCTATGCAGATGTACACACGGATATCCACCAGGACACAGACTAGAGAGGATGTATATATACTGACCAAAGACACACACTCGTGAAAACAGACACAGGACACCCAGATACGTGTGCTCACAAGTCCCATACATACCATGAACAGTGCTCACAGGGATGTGCATGTACAACACACAGATGCATCCACTGGCACAGATATGTACACGCAGACATGGGCACTGGTGTGCAGAAGGAGACGGAGACACCCAGGGAAAACTGAACACACACACAGGCTCCACAGGACGCAAGGAAGCAGGAACGGGTACACAGAGGGGCACAGGGGAGCCGCAAAGGTAGACAGCTTTGTACAGCCACGATGACAGACATACAGATGGTTGTACTTGAATAGGTAGAACCATCCAGAGACAAACAACAGCTCACTCGCTCACATACACACACATTTACATGGGCATTCCCAAATGCAGATAATCAGATGTATACACATAGAATGTGATATTAAACATTTAACTCTGCTCTAAGAAAAAAGTGCATCTAACGAGATGGATGAAACTGGAGCTGATTATACAGAGTGAAGTGAGCCGGAAAGAAAAACACAAGTACAGTCTACTAACGCATACATACGGAATTTAGAAAGAGGGTAACAATAACCTTGTTTGCGAAACAGCAAGCGACACAGATGTATAGAACAGTCTTTTGGACTCTGTGGGAGAGGGAGAGGGTGGGATGATTTGGGAGAATGGCATTGAAACATGTATAATATCATATATGAAACGAATCGCCAGTCCAGGTTCAGTGCAGGATACAAGATGCTCCGGGCTGCTACACTGGGACAACCCAGAGGGATGGGATGGGGAGGGAGAGGGGAGGGGGGGTTCAGGATGGGGAACACGTGTACAACCTGTGGTGGATTCATGTTGATGTATGGCAAAACCAATACAATGTTGTAAAGTAGCCTCCAATTAAAATAAATTTATATTTTAAAAAGTGCATATAGATTATGTAAGTTGATTACAAATTTTATTGATACAAAGGGTGTGACATCCTTCCCAGGTGCTGCACTGGTAAAAATCCGCCTGCCAGGGCAGGAAATACAGGAGATGTGGATTTGATCTCTGGGTTGAGAAGATTACCCAGAGCAGGAAATGGCACCCCACTCCAGTATTCTTGCCTAGAGAATTCCTTGGACAGGGGAGCCTGGAGGGCTACAGTCTGTGGGGTCAGAAACAGTCTCAGCATGTCCCAGTCATGCTCAGATGTGACTGAGTAGTTGCTCGCAATGCAGTTTACAAATGTAATGGTACACCCAGTGGTTTCTGTTGCAAATTCCACAAGCCAATTAATTAATTAATTCTTACATAGTGCTTTCATTAATTTCAATTTTAACTCTTTGTGTCAAGATTAAATTTCAACATATGTATATATTAGAAATAAGCAAATACAATTCTAAGCATATACCCATTTAAAATGAGGACTTTTTTTTTCTCCCAGATATATATACATGAAAGTTTACAAGTTTATTGATAACAGCCAAGAGGTTGAAACAACCAACCCAACCATCAGTAGGAACGTGCTTAAATAAACTGATCTGGTCACATGAATGAGGATGTAAGAGTGTAGAATATACGAGATGAAGAATAAAAATAGGCATCCAGTGATCTAATCAATATTTTGTGCTAGAAAACTGGCTACTTGTTCCCCAATACTCTTTTCTCCTTCTGGACACCCAGGAGGATAGGCATGTCCCACCACCTTCCCTAACTTAACTTGGAAGCATGCAAATAAATTTTGGCCAATGGAAATGGGCTGGAGTGATTGTGAAAAATGTTTCTTCAATTTATCTTCTCATTTATACTCCTTCCTGGGGTACCTCTGTGGACCTCAGTAGTTCCAGTTGTCACACCTCCCCAGGAATTATTCCTTCTGTGGGAGCTGTAGTTCCAGGTGGTGGAAAGATGATATCTTGAAGAGGACCATATTCCATGACCTTGAGCCACTAGATATCAGGCTGGGCCACCTGACGATCATACATTAGTACCAGGTCTGCCTGCTGAGGGTTATGGTGCAAGGCAGGAGGAGCCTGAGTTTGTTCTTCTGAATTAGGCATGAATGATTCTTTTGTCATCTGACACAGTGAACCATGATATGAAACTATGTTAACTCCACTGCCCATTTAAGTCTAATAGAAATTTTGATACTTCAACGTTTTGAATTATATAGTCTGTAGAAATGCATGTTTGACAACAGACCCAGTAGTTTATGACAATTGCCTACATTTATTATAGTTTTAAAAAAAGAATGAACTTACAGGTATACAGCTGTGATCTATGCAAAATGTTTGCCATTACCTATAATGCTACTTGGTGAGTCAAGACTGATTGTATTTGTACTTTGAAAAATATGATCAGTGATTCTGCAAAGAGGAGCCTCCGACATCCTCCTCTAGCTGTATGTGTAAGAAATTGTGGTCATGATGAATAGTAACAGTAACAGCTTGTGTGTGTTCAGCACCAGGTCTTGTGCTAAGCACTTTTCATCTCACTTCCCATTTGGAAAGTATTTTCTCATTTTAATTGCTGTAGTTGGGGTAAGGAGGTGGTCATGACTTTCAATTCCCACACCCAGGGTTTTTGTGTCAGAAAGTGTAGGTTGGATCCCAGAATGTGCTTTTTGAGCACGTTCAGAAGGGATGCTGAGCCCGTTTTGGATATCAACGAATAGAAGGAACATTTCATGTTACTACATGAAGACTGCACAAGAGAGGGGTATCAATCTTTTATATATATATATATATACATATACTTTTTTTTTTTCCTTTTGGCCACGAGAGTAGCTTGAGGTTCGTAGTTCTCGACTAGGGATTAAGCCTGGGCCCCCTGTTGTGGAAGGGCAGAGTCCTAACCCACTGGGCCACCAGAGTATTCCCTTCCATCCATTCAATTTAAATCTCAGTCTCCAAAACTCCCAAGAGGTGAAGCAGCTCTCCTAGGGTGAAAGAATGCTCCACCTGCTGGAGACGTCGGAGGACGCCGCTTTCCTCCATGTCATCACAGAAATCCGGGCGCGTCGCCTTTATGGGGAGGTCGGGCGCTTCCCGGATGGCTCAGAGGACTATGCAGGAGACCCGGGTTCAGTCCCTGGGTCACGAATTCCCTAGAGGAGGGAATGGCAACCCACGCCAGTAGTCTTGCCTGGAGAACTCCATGGACAGAGGAGCCTGGGGGGCTACAGGCCATGGGTCACAAAGAGTCGGATCCGACTGAGAAACTGACACCTTCTAGAACTTAAGGACGTAACTTTTCTCGGACCCTTCTCGCTCCACCTGCCTCCACGCAGCTGTCGGGGACAACCAGAAATCGGCCTTTTCCCTGGTTGGATGTGGGCCACAGCCTCCTTCAGCCTGAAGTCCGTTTTGCGGCGCATCCGCTCTGCGCCAATGGCAGCCCAGAAGATGCGCGTTTCCGTGGGCCCCTTCAGACGGAGGCGGGACTTCCGGCGTCGCGGTCGTGACGTATTTTGCTGGTGCCGGGAACGTCTGAGTGGCTGCGGAAGCTGCGAGTCGGCCTGGGCTGCGCTTTCCGTGCGACGTTTGGGAAGCGACGAGGAAAGGCCGGTAATAAGGTTGGGGCCTCCGTCCGCGCCCTTACTGCGAGCCACGGTCGCCGCCGGGGGACGGGCCGCCTAGCGCGGAGCAGGGGGCTGGGGCTGGGCGCCTCCCCAGGCCTCCGCGCTCGCTCTCCGTCCTCGTTCGCTTCCGGAGGCGGCACCCGGAGCCTGTGCGCCGTTTTGGACCAAGAGGAAACCACGGCTCCGGGCTCGACCATCGTCCAGGGCCCACCGCACCCACGGTTGTGCGGGTCCCGCTGCTCCCACTGCAGTCGCGTTCTCGACCTGGTTCTGCTCACAGGACCCCATGGCGGCCGCGGCGCTAATGAACTGGGCTCAGGTGAGTGGAGGGTCCCGCAAGCCCTCGCCGACTCAGGTGTGGGGGATGTGTTCTCAGGCTTTCCGAACTTGGCCTTCGTCGCTCCCCTCTCTGAGTAAGAAGGCGGTGAAGGGCGGTCATTGACGCTGGATACGTGGGGAGGATCCCGTTCCCAGTGTTGACGGGATGAGGTGTGAAATGGTTTCCAGGGCTTAGGAGCCCCCAGGTACCAACACTTGGAGGTGAGGTTGGATTAGGTATGTTCTGGAAACGGCAGTCGCTGCGGTTATGTGTGTTCCGAACAGAGAGCAGGCAGTCAGAAGTCGGACTGGAATGGCAGTCTGGGAAGCTGGAGCTCTGTTCCAACGGTGATGGGAACCACGTAAGGTTTATAACAGAGAAGGGAGGTGATACGACGTTGGGTGTTAAAAGGCTCCCCTGGTAGCACAATGGAAAGACTGGGGAAGCCTGAGGGTGGGACGTGAGACCAGGAGGGTGTCGACTGCAATATTCCAAATGTGTTGATTGTGGGTGACTAGAGTGGTGGCTGTGGACGTTAGAGAAGTGTGTGAATTTTGTATGTTTTTAAAGTAGGGCCGATGGAGGTTTTCTGATGAGACATATTGATGTTCTGGGACTCTTCACCTGTCCTTCTCTCTGCGCTTGAGTCTGGGGACCTTAAAGGAGGAGTCCTTTCTAGCCCAGCGCCCTGAATCTAAGCCAGGAGTTACATGAAGAGATTCCTGCTTTGGGCAGCCAGTAGAGGAAGACTGGACTGGTGCATTAGACTCAGGAACATCTTATGCAAATGCTTAGAGGTAAGATTGAGTTGCAAGTCCTTAAGGAGCCACGGGTCTTAGTTCTGTCTGTTGAAAAGGGTCAGGAGTCGGGCAAGAATGGCAGGCTGAGGAACTGGGCTTCTTGTTTTGAAGGTGATGAAAGACATGGGCTTCCCAGATGGTTCAGTGATGGTCTGCCTGCAGTGTAGAAGATGCAAGAGGCACGGGTTTAATCCCTGGGTCAGGAAGATCCTCAGGAGGAGGGAATGGCAACCCATTCCCAGTAGTCCTGCCTGGGAAATCCCTTAGACAGAGGAATCAGGCGGCTGCAGTCTTTAGGGTCCCAAAGAGGCAGACTTAACTAAGTGACTGGACATGTGGCATGCACAAAAGACATGGCAGATTTGGAGCAGCAGAGAGATGCCCCGAATCAGATCCTAACAGGCTCCCTCTGGTTGCTGTCTGGCTGAGAATGGAGTGTGGGCGCGAGGGAGGTGGCTACTGCAGTGGTCCACAGAAGTGTTGATGGTGGCAAAGAAAGTCCCAGCTGGGCACTGAGGACTGGGTGTCTTGCTCAGGCACCAGGGTGGCAGTGGTGCCTGTCAAACACAAAGGAGTCCTTCCCGGATGCTGTGTGCAGAGCAGCTTCAAGGGTGGGGTGTGCCTTGGAAGTGTGGACTGGAAAGTTTTCAGTCTTAATGGAAGAGGACCCCAGATATGAGGAAGGTGTGGTTCAGAGTGATGTACATGGTGGGAGGAGCATGGACTGATGGCCTTAAAGTTGTTTCTGGGAGGCCTGGTCAGGAGGACACCAGCGGGAGAGTGTTTGGTGCCCTTCTTGCTGGACTCGTGACTTACATAGTCTTTGTCTGCCCATCTGCCTGATTTTGCTCTGGGCTGCACACAGTGATCAGAGGGACAGGAGAGGGCAGCCAGGAGCGGTGTCACGGCCAAGTATCGCCTCCGAGTTGGGAGGCTGGGGAGCAGAGGGGACGGGGTGGGAGGTGAGTGGGGGCCCTGGGGAGTCCTGTTGGGTATGGGCTCAGCTGTCCCCTTCGTGGCAGGGTGGTGTGACCTTCGAAGATGTGTTCGTGTACTTCTCCCGGGAGGAGTGGGAGCTGCTGGAGGAAGCTCAGAGACTCCTATACCGCGATGTGATGCTGGAGAACTTTGCACACGTGGCCGCTTTGGGTAAGTCCCTGTTTCAGTTACCTATTGGTACATGTCAAACTACTCCAAGAGTGAGTGACATAGAACAATTAAAAGGCCTTGTGTAAGTTTCAGTGGGTCAGGAACTCGCTCAGGGTCTGTCATGAGGCTTCAGTCACGCTCCCAGCCGAACTGTTCTCATCTGAAGGCCATTCTTGGGAGGATCTCACTCACAAACTCGTGTTTTGTGTTTCCAAGAGGTCGTTTCTTGTGGCTTGTTGGACTGTGTTAGTTCCGTGCTGGCTGTTGGTCAGAGGCCCCCTGGCTTCCTTGTCACCCTAGCCTTTCTGTAGTGCATCTCACAGCAGGGAAGGAACCTTCTCTCTGAGCAGAGATAATGTCCAGGACGGTAGCTGGTCTTTTTCTAACCTGACCTGGAAACAATGATCCCATCATTTTTTCCTGTTCTTTTCTGAGAAATGGGTCAGTCAGTGTAGCCTCCGGTCAAGGGAAGTGGCTCATGCAAGGGCAAGAACACCAGGTGACAGGTCTTCCTGGGCCATCGGAGAGGCTGCCTGCTGCAGGCCCGCACGCTTGCTGCGTTGTCCTTGGGTTCGGTTTTTCCCTGGTGCCCTGGGGGCAGCTCTTCCTGTCCTGCCAAATCAGGGGCTCTTCCCCCTCCCATCTTGGTTCCCAGGGAGGGGCTGTGGATGCCCAGGCAGAGCCGTGGTGGTGTCCCTTCCCTGAGCAGTCTGACACCTGCTGCACAAAGCCATTCTCGATCAGGTTAGGAGTTCAGGGCTCTGGCTCACAGTTCTTGGGGACGGACTGTGCCAGGAGATGCAGGTGCTGACATAGTCACTGCTTGTGGAGGGCTTAGGGGTGTTCTGGCGAGTCTGCCTTCGAGTTTTTGTCTTTTAACATTTTCCCTTCTCTGTGGGATGGGTCTGTCTGNTATATATATATATATATACATATACTTTTTTTTTTTCCTTTTGGCCACGAGAGTAGCTTGAGGTTCGTAGTTCTCGACTAGGGATTAAGCCTGGGCCCCCTGTTGTGGAAGGGCAGAGTCCTAACCCACTGGGCCACCAGAGTATTCCCTTCCATCCATTCAATTTAAATCTCAGTCTCCAAAACTCCCAAGAGGTGAAGCAGCTCTCCTAGGGTGAAAGAATGCTCCACCTGCTGGAGACGTCGGAGGACGCCGCTTTCCTCCATGTCATCACAGAAATCCGGGCGCGTCGCCTTTATGGGGAGGTCGGGCGCTTCCCGGATGGCTCAGAGGACTATGCAGGAGACCCGGGTTCAGTCCCTGGGTCACGAATTCCCTAGAGGAGGGAATGGCAACCCACGCCAGTAGTCTTGCCTGGAGAACTCCATGGACAGAGGAGCCTGGGGGGCTACAGGCCATGGGTCACAAAGAGTCGGATCCGACTGAGAAACTGACACCTTCTAGAACTTAAGGACGTAACTTTTCTCGGACCCTTCTCGCTCCACCTGCCTCCACGCAGCTGTCGGGGACAACCAGAAATCGGCCTTTTCCCTGGTTGGATGTGGGCCACAGCCTCCTTCAGCCTGAAGTCCGTTTTGCGGCGCATCCGCTCTGCGCCAATGGCAGCCCAGAAGATGCGCGTTTCCGTGGGCCCCTTCAGACGGAGGCGGGACTTCCGGCGTCGCGGTCGTGACGTATTTTGCTGGTGCCGGGAACGTCTGAGTGGCTGCGGAAGCTGCGAGTCGGCCTGGGCTGCGCTTTCCGTGCGACGTTTGGGAAGCGACGAGGAAAGGCCGGTAATAAGGTTGGGGCCTCCGTCCGCGCCCTTACTGCGAGCCACGGTCGCCGCCGGGGGACGGGCCGCCTAGCGCGGAGCAGGGGGCTGGGGCTGGGCGCCTCCCCAGGCCTCCGCGCTCGCTCTCCGTCCTCGTTCGCTTCCGGAGGCGGCACCCGGAGCCTGTGCGCCGTTTTGGACCAAGAGGAAACCACGGCTCCGGGCTCGACCATCGTCCAGGGCCCACCGCACCCACGGTTGTGCGGGTCCCGCTGCTCCCACTGCAGTCGCGTTCTCGACCTGGTTCTGCTCACAGGACCCCATGGCGGCCGCGGCGCTAATGAACTGGGCTCAGGTGAGTGGAGGGTCCCGCAAGCCCTCGCCGACTCAGGTGTGGGGGATGTGTTCTCAGGCTTTCCGAACTTGGCCTTCGTCGCTCCCCTCTCTGAGTAAGAAGGCGGTGAAGGGCGGTCATTGACGCTGGATACGTGGGGAGGATCCCGTTCCCAGTGTTGACGGGATGAGGTGTGAAATGGTTTCCAGGGCTTAGGAGCCCCCAGGTACCAACACTTGGAGGTGAGGTTGGATTAGGTATGTTCTGGAAACGGCAGTCGCTGCGGTTATGTGTGTTCCGAACAGAGAGCAGGCAGTCAGAAGTCGGACTGGAATGGCAGTCTGGGAAGCTGGAGCTCTGTTCCAACGGTGATGGGAACCACGTAAGGTTTATAACAGAGAAGGGAGGTGATACGACGTTGGGTGTTAAAAGGCTCCCCTGGTAGCACAATGGAAAGACTGGGGAAGCCTGAGGGTGGGACGTGAGACCAGGAGGGTGTCGACTGCAATATTCCAAATGTGTTGATTGTGGGTGACTAGAGTGGTGGCTGTGGACGTTAGAGAAGTGTGTGAATTTTGTATGTTTTTAAAGTAGGGCCGATGGAGGTTTTCTGATGAGACATATTGATGTTCTGGGACTCTTCACCTGTCCTTCTCTCTGCGCTTGAGTCTGGGGACCTTAAAGGAGGAGTCCTTTCTAGCCCAGCGCCCTGAATCTAAGCCAGGAGTTACATGAAGAGATTCCTGCTTTGGGCAGCCAGTAGAGGAAGACTGGACTGGTGCATTAGACTCAGGAACATCTTATGCAAATGCTTAGAGGTAAGATTGAGTTGCAAGTCCTTAAGGAGCCACGGGTCTTAGTTCTGTCTGTTGAAAAGGGTCAGGAGTCGGGCAAGAATGGCAGGCTGAGGAACTGGGCTTCTTGTTTTGAAGGTGATGAAAGACATGGGCTTCCCAGATGGTTCAGTGATGGTCTGCCTGCAGTGTAGAAGATGCAAGAGGCACGGGTTTAATCCCTGGGTCAGGAAGATCCTCAGGAGGAGGGAATGGCAACCCATTCCCAGTAGTCCTGCCTGGGAAATCCCTTAGACAGAGGAATCAGGCGGCTGCAGTCTTTAGGGTCCCAAAGAGGCAGACTTAACTAAGTGACTGGACATGTGGCATGCACAAAAGACATGGCAGATTTGGAGCAGCAGAGAGATGCCCCGAATCAGATCCTAACAGGCTCCCTCTGGTTGCTGTCTGGCTGAGAATGGAGTGTGGGCGCGAGGGAGGTGGCTACTGCAGTGGTCCACAGAAGTGTTGATGGTGGCAAAGAAAGTCCCAGCTGGGCACTGAGGACTGGGTGTCTTGCTCAGGCACCAGGGTGGCAGTGGTGCCTGTCAAACACAAAGGAGTCCTTCCCGGATGCTGTGTGCAGAGCAGCTTCAAGGGTGGGGTGTGCCTTGGAAGTGTGGACTGGAAAGTTTTCAGTCTTAATGGAAGAGGACCCCAGATATGAGGAAGGTGTGGTTCAGAGTGATGTACATGGTGGGAGGAGCATGGACTGATGGCCTTAAAGTTGTTTCTGGGAGGCCTGGTCAGGAGGACACCAGCGGGAGAGTGTTTGGTGCCCTTCTTGCTGGACTCGTGACTTACATAGTCTTTGTCTGCCCGTCTGCCTGATTTTGCTCTGGGCTGCACACAGTGATCAGAGGGACAGGAGAGGGCAGCCAGGAGCGGTGTCACGGCCAAGTATCGCCTCCGAGTTGGGAGGCTGGGGAGCAGAGGGGACGGGGTGGGAGGTGAGTGGGGGCCCTGGGGAGTCCTGTTGGGTATGGGCTCAGCTGTCCCCTTCGTGGCAGGGTGGTGTGACCTTCGAAGATGTGTTCGTGTACTTCTCCCGGGAGGAGTGGGAGCTGCTGGAGGAAGCTCAGAGACTCCTATACCGCGATGTGATGCTGGAGAACTTTGCACACGTGGCCGCTTTGGGTAAGTCCCTGTTTCAGTTACCTATT
This sequence comes from Raphicerus campestris, assembly GCA_006410735.1. Lineage (NCBI taxonomy): Eukaryota > Metazoa > Chordata > Mammalia > Artiodactyla > Bovidae > Raphicerus > Raphicerus campestris. The sequence continues at coordinate 165,002 of SJYW01008634.1, forward strand.
GGTACATGTCAAACTACTCCAAGAGTGAGTGACATAGAACAATTAAAAGGCCTTGTGTAAGTTTCAGTGGGTCAGGAACTCGCTCAGGGTCTGTCATGAGGCTTCAGTCACGCTCCCAGCCGAACTGTTCTCATCTGAAGGCCATTCTTGGGAGGATCTCACTCACAAACTCGTGTTTTGTGTTTCCAAGAGGTCGTTTCTTGTGGCTTGTTGGACTGTGTTAGTTCCGTGCTGGCTGTTGGTCAGAGGCCCCCTGGCTTCCTTGTCACCCTAGCCTTTCTGTAGTGCATCTCACAGCAGGGAAGGAACCTTCTCTCTGAGCAGAGATAATGTCCAGGACGGTAGCTGGTCTTTTTCTAACCTGACCTGGAAACAATGATCCCATCATTTTTTCCTGTTCTTTTCTGAGAAATGGGTCAGTCAGTGTAGCCTCCGGTCAAGGGAAGTGGCTCATGCAAGGGCAAGAACACCAGGTGACAGGTCTTCCTGGGCCATCGGAGAGGCTGCCTGCTGCAGGCCCGCACGCTTGCTGCGTTGTCCTTGGGTTCGGTTTTTCCCTGGTGCCCTGGGGGCAGCTCTTCCTGTCCTGCCAAATCAGGGGCTCTTCCCCCTCCCATCTTGGTTCCCAGGGAGGGGCTGTGGATGCCCAGGCAGAGCCGTGGTGGTGTCCCTTCCCTGAGCAGTCTGACACCTGCTGCACAAAGCCATTCTCGATCAGGTTAGGAGTTCAGGGCTCTGGCTCACAGTTCTTGGGGACGGACTGTGCCAGGAGATGCAGGTGCTGACATAGTCACTGCTTGTGGAGGGCTTAGGGGTGTTCTGGCGAGTCTGCCTTCGAGTTTTTGTCTTTTAACATTTTCCCTTCTCTGTGGGATGGGTCTGTCTGGGCCTTTCATTTGCCCTGCCCTTTTTTTTTTTAATTGGAGTAGGGCTGATCCAGAATGTTGTTATTTTCTCCCCCCCCTTTTTTCCCACAACTTCCACCTTCCAGATCCCATGTGGTCGCCCAGTGGCAGATAGGCAGAAAGCACCGGGTGCTTGTGGGTGGACCTGACTCCAGCCACACTGAGAGGCCAGAGAGAGCCTAGCACTGCCACACAGGAACTGAGAGAACCATCCGGAGGCAGGGTTCACGTTGTACCGTCAGCCTGTTCACCAGTGTTTTCTTGCCAAGGCCCTCAGCAGCACCTCACTTCTCCCCTTCCTCAGCATCCAGTGCGCTTGGGGTTTCTCCTCTGTCTTCCTTCCCTTGGCTGTTTTCCCACCTCTCTGCCCTCTGTCACTCGTTCTCCTCAGCTTACTCCGAAATGCTCTGTAACACTGGCTGCTTTAACATGTCACAAGTTGTGCACATGTCTGGAAGTAGCCCAAAAGAGCCACCTACTTACTTGCCATTAGATTTTCCTGGGCCTGGACACAGCCTTCTGCGCCAGGCTCACCTGACACCAGAAGCCAGGGCCCTGCCGAAACCCTTTGTAGAGGAGTGAGCTGGAGAGCTCGCCTCTGCTTCTAGTCCTGTCTGCTATCACTGTGTCTTTACCCATCGTTAGAAGTCCTCCATACCTTCCAAGGCCCAGGAGTGACAGGAGGCCCTTTCTCACTGATCCTGGCCCCCTGTCCTGCAAGAGCCCAAGGACTCACTCACTGGTGTGTCACACACTCAGAGGTGATGGACTTACTGCTTCCTGCCAAAGTCAGCATGTCCTTCACTAGCATCTCTTTGCTTTCAGGTTGTTGGTGTGAAGCAGACAATGAGGAGGCCCCTTCCGAGCAGAGTGTTCGTGTAGAAGGAGTGTCAGAGGTCAGGATTCCTGGGTCCTGTCCACTTATCCAGAAAGTCCATCCGTGTGAGAGAAGTGACCTGCTCTTAAAAGACATTTTCCACCTGGCTGAACACCAGGGTTCATGCCCTGCACAGAACCTGGACACACGTGACCGCCGTGGGGAAGAATTCCTGTTGAGTGAAAACTTTCATCAGCACCAGAAACCACATAGTGGGAACGATCCCGTCCAGGGGGATGGTGACAAGGCCTCATGTGTGAAGAGCTGTACCATCTACGAGTTAGAAAGACCTTTTATTTGCAGGGGGAAAGGGATGGACGTGCTGGATAGCTCTAGCCTTTTCCAGCACCAGAGCACTCACAGTGGACTGAGTCCACACAGAATAGCTGAGTTTGTGGAGTCATTTGCACACAAGTCCAGTCTCAGTTGTCACCAGGGAGACGGTGATGAACCTATGTTTCTCAATTGCACTGATGATGAGAAAGCCTTCATGAATGCCTTCACTCTCCTCGACAACCAGATGACTCGGGCAGCTGAAATGCGGTCCTTTAGGTGCCTGCCTTGTGGAACTCTGTCCAAGGAGAAATCCGCTCTTATGCATCACAGAAAACTTCATGGTGGGGAAACATCACATGTGTGTAAGGAGTGTGGAGAGGCCTTCATTCACTTGTCTCACCTAAAAAGTCACCAGAAATGTCACACTGGCAAAAGGCAATATACGTGCAGTGAATGTGGAAAGGCCTTCAGCCGCAAAGACACTCTTGTGCAGCACCAGAGAGTTCACACTGGAGAAAGGTCCTATGACTGCACTGAATGTGGGAAAGCCTACAGCAGAAGCTCCCACCTCGTGCAGCACCAGAGAATTCACACCGGAGAAAGGCCATATGAGTGCAGTGAGTGTGGGAAGGCCTTCAGCCGCAAAGACACGCTTGTGCAGCACCAGAGATTTCACACAGGGGAAAGGCCTTATGAGTGCAGTGAGTGTGGGAAATGCTTTAGCCAGAGCTCTCACCTTATTGAGCATTGGAGAATTCATACTGGGGCGAGGCCTTATGAGTGCATTGAATGTGGAAAATTCTTTAGCCATAACTCCAGCCTCATTAAACATAGGAGAGTCCACACAGGAGCAAAGTCTTACGTGTGCGGCAAATGTGGGAAGGCTTTTGGCTGCAAGGACACACTTGTTCAGCACCAGATAATTCACACTGGTGCACGGCCTTATGAGTGCAGTGAGTGTGGAAAGGCCTTCAGCCGTAAAGATACACTTGTGCAGCACCGGAAAATCCACACTGGAGAAAGGCCTTATGAGTGCAGTGACTGTGGAAAACTCTTCAGCCATAGCTCCAACCTCATTGTGCACCAGAGAATTCACACTGGAGCAAAGCCTTATGAATGCAGTGAATGTGGGAAATGCTTTAGCCACAATTCTAGCCTCATTCTACACCAGAGAGTTCACAGTGGAGCAAGGCCTTATGTGTGTAGTGAATGCGGAAAAGCTTACATTAGTAGCTCCCACCTTGTTCAACACAAGAAAGTTCACACTGGAGCGAGACCTTATAAATGCAGTGAATGTGGCAAATTCTTTAGCCGCAACTCTAGCCTCATTCTACACCAGAGAGTTCACACTGGAGAAAAGCCTTATGTGTGCAATGAATGTGGGAAGGCCTATAGCAGAAGCTCCCATCTTGTTCGGCACCAGAAAGCTCACCCTGGAGAAGGACCTCATGAATGCAACCGTTTTGGTGACCCTCTAGCTGCATCTCTTAAACTTGTTTAACGCCCAGAAACTTCACATGGGAGAAAGGCCTTATGAATGAGTCAGTGCACTGTGTCCCTGTTCAAGATTATAGGAGTCACAGCGGCAAAGGTGGGAATCATCGTTGGTATAGAGACTCTGAGATAATGGAGTGGGGATGACTGAGGCTCATGAGAGGATGGGTGTCTGTTCTTAAGGTGGCGTCTTCATATGTCTCTGCGACTTTTGGCTCTATGGCATGAAATTATACAGAAATTCTTGGAGCCTTCGCATCTCCGAGTCTCCTGTGGCCAACACACTGTCTCAGTAAATAAAGGTTTGTGGATTCCTGTACCTCCCTGGGCTGTTGATGTTCTGGCCATCACTGCACAGGCAGGAACCCCAGCAGTGACAGAAGGGAGATCCAGGGCTCGGGCTTCTCTGAGCAGCCAGCATTCCTAGTGACTAAGGTGGGCATGAACTTTGTTGCTCTGCAGTTTTTGCTGATCCTGAGGCAGGACTTATGCTCCTAAATTGTGTAGAGAGGGATACAGTAGAACCAGAACAGTTGGCAGATGGGGCTTTCCAAGAAGAATGGTAAATATGGATATTTATGGGGAATATTTAGTTGTTAACATCTTTGTTGAGGTATAATGACATGAAATAAATGGCATGTATGTAAAGTGTAAAACGTTTTATGTTTCAGCATGTGTATCTACTGACGAGACCACACATCAAGATAATGGAGATGTCCAGCACAGCCAAGAGATTCCTTGGGTCCCTTTATAATCCTTTCCTCCTCCTCCTTTCTAACCCTGCCTTTCCCACAATTCACATTTAGTAGCAAGCATATTCTAGAATTTCACATAAACAGAATTGTATACTTTGTGGAGTGGGGACTCTGGCGCTTTTTACCAACCATAACTTTTTTGACATGAAGCCATGTTAGTGCATGTATCAGTCATTCACTTGTGTTGTTGCATACTATTCCGTTGTATGGACATACCACAATTGTTCTTTTATCCATTCACCTGTTAGTGGATGTTTGGGTTGTTTCTGGTTTGGCTGTTACAAATAAAGCAGCTGTGAAGATTTCTGTATTAGTTATTGAATTATATTCCATTGTATGGATGTACCACAGTTTGCTTATCCATTCACTGACTGAAGAACAGCTTGATTGCTTCCAAGTTTTGGCATTTATGCATAAACCTGCATTATGCATTGTGTGTAAGCGGACATAAGTATTCAGTTCATTTGGTTTCAAGCCAAGGAGTATGATTTGCTGGGTCATAGTAAGAATAGGTTTTCTTGTTTTATTTATTTATTTATTTGGTTTTCTTGTTTTAAACTTTCTCACTCTCTTGGCTGTGCTGTGTCTCCATTGTCACGCAGGCGTTCTCTGCTTGTGGCAGGCAGAGGCTGCTCTTTCTGTTGTGGTGCGTGGGTTCACACTTTGATGGCTTCTGTTGCAGAGCATGGACTCTAGGCTTGCAGGCTTCAGTAGTTGCCGCACATGGTCTCAGTACTTGTGCAGGCTCAGTCGTTGTGGTGCATGGGCTTAGGTGTTCAGTGTCATGTAGGGTTCTTCCCAGACCAAGTATTGAACCCATGTCCCCTGCATTGGCATGCAAATTCTTAACCACTAGCCCACCAGGGAAGTCCAGTAAGAGTAAGGCACTGTCTTCCAGAATGGCTGCAAAAAATCATTTTGCGTCCCCAGTGCAATAGCTAAGAATTCTGTTCCTCCATGTCTTTGTCAGCATTTGGTGTCATCAGTGTTGTGGATTTTTGCCAAATAGGTGTGTACTAATATGTTCTTGTTGCTCTAACTGCAATTCTGTAATGACTTATGACAAATATTTTTTTATATTNCACACAATTGCACTCATCTCACATGCTAGTAAAGTAATGCTCACAATTCTCCAAGCCAGGCTTCAGCAATACGTGAACGGTGAACTTCCTGATGTTCAAGCTGGTTTTAGAAAAAGCAGAGCAATCAGAAATCAAATTGCCAACATCTGCTGGATCATGGAAAAAGCAAGAGAGTTCCAGAAAAACATCCATTTCTCCTTTATTGACTATGCCAAAGCCTTCGACTGTGTGGATCACAACAAACTCTGGGAAATTCTTCAAGAGATGGGAATACCAGACCACCTAACTTGCCTCTTGAGAAATCTGTATGCAGGGCAGGAAGCAAAAGTTAGAACCGGACATGGGACAACAGACTGGTTCCAAATAGGGAAAGGAGTACGTCTAGGCTGTGTATTGTCATCCTGTTTATTTCATTTATATGCAGAGTACATCATGAGAAACTCTGGGCTGGAAGAAGCACAAGCTGGAATCAAGATGGCCGGGAGAAATATCAGTAACCTCAGATACGCAGATGACACCATCCTTATGGCAGAAAGTGAAGAGGAACTAAAGAGTCTCTTGATGAAAGTGAAAGAGGAGAGTCAAAAAGTTGGCTTAAAGCTCAACATTCAGAAAACGAAGATCATGGCATCTGGTCCCGTCACTTCATGGGAAATAGATGGGGAAACAGTGGAAACTGTGTCAGACTTTATTTTTGGGGNGAAATAGATGGGGAAACAGTGGAAACTGTGTCAGACTTTATTTTTGGGGGCTCCAAAATCACTGCAGATGGTGACTGCAGCCATGAAATTAAAAGACGCTTACTCCTTGGGAGAAAAGTTATGACCAACCTAGATAGTATATTCAAAAGCAGAGACATGACTTTGCCAACTAAGGTCCATCTAGTCAAGGCTATGGTTTTTTCTGTGGTCAGGTATGGATGTGAGATTTGGACTGTGAAGAAGGCTGAGTGCTGAAGAATTGATGCTTTTGAACTGTGGTGTTGGAGAAGACTCTTGAGAGTCCCCTGGACTGCAAGGAGATCCAATCAGTCCAATCTGAAGGAGATCAGCCCTGGGATTTCTTTGGAAGGAATGATGCTCAAGCTGAAATTCCAGTAGTTTGGCCACCTCATGCGAAGAGTTGACTCATTGGAAAAGACTTTGATGCTGGGAGGGATTGGGGGCAGGAGGAGAAGGGGATGCCAGAGGATGAGATGGCTGGATGGCATCACGGACTCAATGGATGTGAGTCTGAGCGAACTCCAGGAGTTGGTGATGGACAGGGAGACCTGGCGAGCTGTGATTCATGGGGTCGCAAAGAGTCGGACATGACTGAGCAACTGAAATGAACTGAACTGAACTGATGTCTTCTCATTCTTTCTGGAGTTATTTCTCCCTTAATCCCCAGTAGCATATTGGGCACCTACCTACCTGGGGAATTCATCTTTCAGTGTCAGAAAGATGTCAGAACCCCCAGGGAATTTGACTTTGGAGGCCAGTGGGATTTGATTACAGAGCTTCTACAAGAATGGGAAAACACTCTTGGAGGGCACAAACAAAATGTTGTGTGCACCAGGTCCCAGGAGAAAAGAGCAGTGACTCCACAAGAGACTGACCCAGACTGACCTTGACTTGGGTCAGTGGTGGCCTGCTGCAGGGTCTGGGGACTGAGTGCAACAGTGCATGCATGGGACCTTTTGCAGGAGGTCGCCATTATCTTCATTACCTCCAACATAGTTTTGTCTCGGGTCAAACAACAGGAAGGGAACACAGCCCCACCCATCAACAGAAAATCAGATTAAAGATTTACTGAGCATGGCCCTGCCCATCAGAACAAGACCCAGTTTCCCCCTCAGTCAGTCTCTCTCATCAGGAAGCTTCCATAAGCCTCTTATCCTTCACCATCAGAGGACAAACAGACTAAAAACGACAATCACAGAAAACTAACCAACCTGATTACATGGACCACAACCTTGCCTAACTCGATGAAACTATGAGCCATGCCATGTAGGGCCACCCAAGACGAACAGGTCACAGTGAAGAGTTCTAACAAAACGTGGTCCACTGCAGAAGGGAATGGCAAACCACTTCAGCATTCTTGCCTTGAGAACCCCATGAACAATGTGAAACAGCACTAGTAAATTTAAATCAGGGAAAAATCTTAGGTGTGTGGGCAATGTACTTCTTTCCTTGTCCTACATAATCACAGAGCAAAGTTCTGGAAGTTAGTCTTTGTGAAGGAGGAATCAGCCAGGAATTGAACTGCAAGCATCCAGACATCCTAAGGAACTTCTCTTAAGTCCCGAGTCCGCTGGAGGCTTTCACAGTAACCTCGCCCTTTGGGACCATCCTGGAATCCTTGCCAGCTCCGGCTATAGAGCCTTCCCTACTCCATCACACGGCGCGGACGCAGTGCGTGTGAGTCCATGTACGTGTACAAAGTGACACTTTCACCCTTCATCTGGAGGGCTCAGCAGCCTCCTGACTGTGGGATGTCTCCCCACCCACCTCCCCAGACAGTTTTGGGTGTGGTGATATGCAGCCCTGGACCAGATGACTCTGGCTGCTTCTGCAGGCAGCTTGTGGAGACATCCCTGCTTGGTGAGTAGATGTGATTGACTTGTAGTTGTTGGGTTTTTTCCACCCTCTAAGTCACCCAGGCCCGGGTTATCAGCAGAGCTCAGAAACTCCCATCTCCCACATCAAAGCTCTCTAGACAAAGGGCCCACCACCCTACTCACCTGTCCGGCGACACCAAGATTCCCCCATTCTCTCGCTCGTAAACTCTGTCTTGGTAACAGAGATGCTTCATTGCCCGCATCTGCTCTCATGTATGTGCACCCTTCTTAATGATGCCCTCCTTCCCTCCATGTCTCTGTGCTCAATCCACCCCTCAGAGCACGGTGCTTGCTGTGTGGTGCATCCAGGCCACCGGCGGCCCCCTCTGAGTGACCACAGCCACGAAGATGACGCAGAGAAAGCCGGATGATAGAATGAATGCTGGTGGGCCCTTTGCCCATTGGGATGCAGCTCATTCCTAATTCTGGCACTGGGGGGCCCTGGTCTCTTTACGGGCCCCCTTGTCCCAAAGCGCTCCCAGGAATGGAAAGAAGAACTCTCTGCTTTGATCTAAGGATCATTTCCTGAGAGTGAATGCTCTGCAATCTCCAACTCATGGATCCCAGGGCTCAGATTCAGGTACAGCTACAACCCAGTTATTTTGTGAGGAGCTAAAAGAGCATAGATCTTCAAAATGCTACTTTCACAAATATAGAAACCACAAGCCACAGGAAACCTTCAGACATTGCACACTTAGCAGGGAAAAATGATTATTTTCTCACTAAGAGCTGTGTGTGTCCTAACAACATAGGATAGAATGCCACAGGAGGGTTTGTGCCCTTGGCAACACAGAGTGTGCATTTGATTATATAAAAGGCTCCAAGGAGGGCTCAGAGTGAGGACTTGCTATATTTATCTCTCTGTAGGCAATACTTTTCTTTAAAACCAAAGGTCACATTGATTATTTCACCCAGTTTTGAAATTAGCCCCAAAGATTTTTCCAGCCATAGGAGGAAATTTGAAAACATCCTGACGGATAAGAGCGTCCTGGGGGCATCAGACTACAGGTGTGACTGTGGGGCTCACACGTGCTGCAGGCTCACCTTGGTTTGCCTGGTAAAGTTCTAGGCTCCTTACAACACTTCACAGAAACTTTTTTCTTTTTCCTGCAAAAAGCACTGTGGTTTCCCTTTTATTGTTTCACCTTGAGGCTGAACCTTCAGAAGAGAAACTCGCCCAGTCCAGCCTGGGGACCAGCCCAGAGGTTGGTCAGGTGGGCAACCATCGTCTTGAGTTTCACCTGCTTCTGCAGGACGTGGCTGCAGGAAGTTAGGGAGGTGGGGTTGGCAAGGGGAAAACTCGGGGCCTGGGGACCCACGGCCTGGTTCAGGTTCTTCTCCGTGAGCAGGGTGGCCCCACGGCAACCGCGGTATGACCCCTCCCTTGTCCCCAGACTGCTTCTGCACGTCTTGGAAGAGGGCGCGGCCACAGCACTGGATCTGCATTTTCAAGAGGCTCAGGGATCTCCTGCTTCTCCTGTCAATCTGAGGAACTGTGGCCCACCCCCTCCAGAGCCGCCTCGTCGTTGGGGTGGAAAGAGAAGCCCTCAGAGGTTGGGTAGGAGGCCCGCAGATGCACGTTGACCTCAGGTGGGTGACGCGGTCTCCATCTGGGTGGAGAAATTATACGGGATCTGGGAGCTCACAGCTGGCCGGCAATAAGCGGCTCAGCTCAGAAAATGTTGTTGGCTGGTCCCAGAGGCCAAGGATGTTGAGTGGGTGATCCTGGAGGTTACGACTGAATACAGGTTTGGAGGGTGATCGGAGGCTGAAGGAAGGGGCATCCTGGGTCTGTTCTGACCAAACACTGTGGAAGTCAGAGTCATGAAAGCTTCTTCTGGGTGATCCCAGAAGCTTTCATGATATGAAGCCGTGAGATTTCTTCTCCGTGTTTGTTTTTCTGAACTTAACAGGAATTTACCCTGCATGCGCGGTTAGTCACTTGTCACGCGACCCTCTTTGCAACCCTGTGGACTGTGGACCTCCAGGCTCCTCTGTCCATGAGATTCTCCAGGCAAGAATACTGGAGTGGATTGCCATGCCCTCCTCCAGGGGAGCTTCCTGACCCAAGGATGGAACCTGTGTCTCTCATATCTCCTGCACGGGCCCATTTTATTTTTTTTTAACCACTAATGCTACCTGGGAAGCCTGGAATTTAACTCAGCTGTGTATTTTACTGGGATTCCTGTAGCTGAAACTCAATACATAGCAAACTTCTCAGGTTGTCTTAGAAATGCTTGTCCACTAGAGAGGAAAGACTTCAAGACACACCAGGAGGAAGAAAGAATTAGGATTCACCCAGGACGGCCACACACCTCAGTGATCATCTCTGCCCCTCTGGGTAAAACAAACCATCGAAACATTGGTTAACACTCCAGACAAACAGATCTTCCCTTCCCCAAACCGTCCTTAATCCATTGTCCCTGAAACTGACTCGGCACACACTGACCTTCCAGTAGAGACCATCACCTCCCCCAGCCCTGTGGCCAGCTCTGTCCCCTTCAGATTGGGCCCTCACAGCAGGCATTTCTCTGCTGCCCCCCCACCCCCAGCTCGTGGGCCGATTGCTCCTGTGTGCAACTGGTCTTCAAACGTGACTCTGCTGGTGACGCAAGGTGAGCACTGACTCCTGTTCTGAGCACTGTCAGTGTAGAACCCCAGGCAGAGGTCGCTGGGCAGAATCGGCCCATCTCCATGGCAACCACTGTCATGGGCCATCTTGTTCGTCATGACCCATCCTGTCCCTACCCAGCCAGCTCCCATCTCCATATTAGGCCAAGGGGCACCAAAAGAGCCCCGACCACTGACTTAACGCCACCCCTGTCCATAAGAATTTTCTTTATCCCAAGCCTACAAAAACTGGCCAAAACCCTGCAAAGGCGTTGCCTCTCCCTGTCTGCCAGGAAGTCAGCCTGCTGTCTTCTCAGGGCCCCTCACTACCTCTTTTTTTTTTTTTTTTTNGATCCCAGAAGCTTTCATGATATGAAGCCGTGAGATTTCTTCTCCGTGTTTGTTTTTCTGAACTTAACAGGAATTTACCCTGCATGCGCGGTTAGTCACTTGTCACGCGACCCTCTTTGCAACCCTGTGGACTGTGGACCTCCAGGCTCCTCTGTCCATGAGATTCTCCAGGCAAGAATACTGGAGTGGATTGCCATGCCCTCCTCCAGGGGAGCTTCCTGACCCAAGGATGGAACCTGTGTCTCTCATATCTCCTGCACGGGCCCATTTTATTTTTTTTTAACCACTAATGCTACCTGGGAAGCCTGGAATTTAACTCAGCTGTGTATTTTACTGGGATTCCTGTAGCTGAAACTCAATACATAGCAAACTTCTCAGGTTGTCTTAGAAATGCTTGTCCACTAGAGAGGAAAGACTTCAAGACACACCAGGAGGAAGAAAGAATTAGGATTCACCCAGGACGGCCACACACCTCAGTGATCATCTCTGCCCCTCTGGGTAAAACAAACCATCGAAACATTGGTTAACACTCCAGACAAACAGATCTTCCCTTCCCCAAACCGTCCTTAATCCATTGTCCCTGAAACTGACTCGGCACACACTGACCTTCCAGTAGAGACCATCACCTCCCCCAGCCCTGTGGCCAGCTCTGTCCCCTTCAGATTGGGCCCTCACAGCAGGCATTTCTCTGCTGCCCCCCCACCCCCAGCTCGTGGGCCGATTGCTCCTGTGTGCAACTGGTCTTCAAACGTGACTCTGCTGGTGACGCAAGGTGAGCACTGACTCCTGTTCTGAGCACTGTCAGTGTAGAACCCCAGGCAGAGGTCGCTGGGCAGAATCGGCCCATCTCCATGGCAACCACTGTCATGGGCCATCTTGTTCGTCATGACCCATCCTGTCCCTACCCAGCCAGCTCCCATCTCCATATTAGGCCAAGGGGCACCAAAAGAGCCCCGACCACTGACTTAACGCCACCCCTGTCCATAAGAATTTTCTTTATCCCAAGCCTACAAAAACTGGCCAAAACCCTGCAAAGGCGTTGCCTCTCCCTGTCTGCCAGGAAGTCAGCCTGCTGTCTTCTCAGGGCCCCTCACTACCTCTTTTTTTTTTTTTTCTTTTGCTCTCAATAAACTCTCTTCTAAAATACTGCATCTGGAAACTCTTTTCCAACCCACGCTCAGACTGCCCCAACCATCAACACACCATCAAACCTGCAGGCGTGGTGGTAGGTTGGGGAAGGACAGGGTTGTCTCCCAGCCAGGCCGAGGCTGCCTGGTTACACTCAGTCCTTGTGCATGATTGTGATCCTGTGTATGACCCACACACCAGGCTCTGGGGCCTCCCTCTCCCATGTCTGTCTCCCTGGAGCCTGTGTGTATTTGTGTCCTCACACTCCCATCCATTCCCACGAGCCTCTGATGTGTGTCGCATACCCTGGTTATGTTCTCGTGTCTCACAACTCTCATACACCTCTTCTGTCGTGGACATGGAGGAATGTGTATGTGTGTGCAGGCTTGCAGAGGGCTGTCAGCCTTCAGACCCCACCACGGTGGCCCCAGGATGTCTGTCCACGACCTCCAAGCTGTGCTGAGTTTATCTTCATGTTACTGAGTTCTGCGGTTCCTTCCCTTGGTGTGCATAGCCAGTCAAGGACTTTTGGGTAATTCAGAGGCATTTATTCCTTGTGACAAGGAGATAGGGAGCTAGCTCCAAGCCCTGCTCTGGGGAAGAAGTTGTAATCCTGGGGGCATGCATAAACGCATATTCATGAGAGGCTGGGCCCAGGAAAGGTCACTGCCACTGTCTGGGAGTCCGTAGGCCCCAGGCTGTTTGCTCACAGTGTATAATCTTTTCTCTGGCGATTTATGGTAACCTTCTCAGAATGGTTGGGTATTTGGAACTCCCAGCAGTGGATCTCCTGCAGTCTCTTAACGCATTTCCCTTAGCAAGGCCCTGATGGTAAATTCTTTCTCTGACCCTTTTAGATACACGGTAAAGTACTTCCTTAGTGGCTCGGTGGTAAAGAAAAAAAAAAAACAAAAAACAACTGCCTGCCAATGCCTATCAGGGAATGTTTAACAGGAGGATTCCTACGTGCTATTTCTCTCAAATCCTTTGTTTCTTTTTAAGCGGAACAGCACGCTGCTCCCAGGAACTGGGGTCACTGTATGAGACAGGCTTGAATCTCCTTGAGTAAACATTCTCTTTATGACAAAACTGCTTAGTCTCGATGACCTTGTGACCATCATCATCCCTTGTTCCCCTGCTAACGGTTACTGTACCTTTGATTTTCTGATCTTTATCATTGATGAAAGAAACTTTTTGTACTACAGCCTATATATACTCACAGAAAAATCATTAAAGCACCTTTGCTCCATCAGAGCTTGGGTCCCCGAGTCTTTCTTTCTCTCTCTCTCTTCAGCTGATTCTCTGGAGCGCAGAGGCCCGTCTTGCTCACTCTCCTGCCCGGGCTTCTAAGACTCTCTTGAGAAGGCACTCTGTGCTTTCACCCCAAGAGGGTGCCCAGTGCCTTCATGAGAGATGCAAGTCCTGTGTCAAGGACTTTATTGGTTTTCTGCTATCAGCCTCTTTCTCTCTTTCACTTTCTTATCGTCGCCTCCAGACCACCAGGTCCCAGTCCATTAAAGGACCCCAACACCAATGCCAGATACACAAGAGACGTGGGTTCGATCCCTGGGTGGGGAAGATCCCCTTGGAGAAGGAAATGGCAAACCCACTCCAGTCTTCTCGCCCAGCCCATCGACCAGCCGCCATGGGGAGCGGAACAGGGTCTCCCGAGACCGGCTGACCCGGCCTGCCTGTGGGCAAACCAGGAAACCCCAAGGCCGGGCTCTGCCTCCTCTACTCTTAGGCCCCAGGGTCTGGGACAGCAGGAGGGCCGGGGGCCCAGACTCCAATATGCAGGCGGAAGCAGGGGCGGCTTGATCTCAGTGCGGTGTTTTTCTTTGCAGGAAACTAGCAGGGTGCCCCGGCCCACTGGTGGCTCAGTGGTAAAGAACCTGTCTGCAACACAGTAGACATGGGCTGGAGCCTTTGGTTGGGAAGATCCCCTGGAGGAGGAAATGGCAACGCACTCCAGTATTCTGGCATGTAGGGCTACAGTCCATGGGGACGCAAAGAGTTCTCACAGCCAAGGTTCCCCTACCACCTAGTATCTGGAGCCACCTCTTTAGAAAGGGGAACCATCAAGGAAGATGGGGCCTCCAGATCCCTGGCTCCGGTGTGTAACAGTGGCATCATGCTCCAGGATGAGAACTTCTAGGATTCCTCTGGATACAGGCAAGTGGCTCCTCTAGTATCATCTGAATTTCCAGGCACATTCAGGATAAACTAACAAATGGAGTGTTGTCAAGCCTCCTCTCCCTTGAAGCCACATGAGAGTTCTTCCTGAGTTCCTGCATGTAATGGACCTCTAACTGGCAATAGGCCTAGTGGAAAACCACTAGACTATTCAGGTATGACCTAAATCAAATTCTTTATGATTATACAGCAGAAGTGACAAATAGATTCAAAGGATTAGATCTGATAAAGTACCTGAAGAAGTATGGATGGAGGTTCAAGACATTGTACACGAGGCAGGGATCAAAACGATCCTCCCCTCAAAAAAAAAAAAAAAAAAATCCCCAAGAAAAAGAAATGTAAAAAGGCAAAATGATTGTCTGAGGAGGTCTTACCAATAGCTGAGAAAAGAGGAGAAGCTAAAGGTAAAGGAGAAAAGGAAAGATATAAGCATCTGAATGCAGAGTTCCAAAGAATAGCAAGGAGAGAGAAGAAAGCCTTCCTCAGTGATCAGTGCAAAATAGAGGAAAACAATACAAAGGGAAACACTAAAGCTCTCTTCAAGAAAATTAAGAGACACCAAGAAAATATTTCATGCAAAGATAAGCACAATAAAGTACCGAGTGGTATGGACATAACAGAAGCAGAACATATTAAGAAGAGGTGGCAAGAATACACAGAAAGAAAGTGAAGTCGCTCAGTCATGGCTGACTCTTTGCAACCCCAAGGACTGTAGCTGGCCAGGCTTCACCATCCATGGAATTTTCCAGGCAAGGATACTGGAATGGGTTGCCATTTCCTTCTCCAGGGGATCTTCCCGACCCAGGGATCAAACCCGGTCTCCCTCATTGCAGGAAGATTCTTTACCATCTGAGCCACCAGGGAAGCACAAAAAAGATCCTAATGACCCAGATAACCATGGTGGTGTGATCACTCACCTAGAGCCAGACATCGTGGAATGCGAAATCAGGTAGGCCTCAGGAAGCATCACCACAAACACAGCTAGTGGAGGTGATGGAATTCTAGTTGAGCTATTTCAAATCCTAAAAGATGATGCTGTCAAAGTGCTACGTTCAATATGCCAGCAAATTAGGAGATTGCAGCAGTGGCCACAGGACTGGAAAAGGTCACTTTTCAATCCCAAAGAAGGGCAATGCTAAAGAATTTTCAAACTACCATAGAATTGCATTCATCTCACACGATGGCAACATAATGCTCAAAATTTTCCAAGCCAGGCTTCAACAGTATGTGAACCGTGAACTTTCAGATGTTCAGGCTGGATTTATAAAAGGCAGAGGAACCAGAGATCAAACTGCCAACATCTGTTGGATCATCGAGAAAGCAAGAGGGTTCCAGAAAAACATCTACTTCTGCTTCACTATGACAAAGACTTTGACTGTGTAGATCACAAGAAACTGTGGAAAATTCTTCAAAAGATGGGAATATCAGACCACCTGTCCTGCCTCCTGAGAAATCTGTATGCAGGTCAAGAAGAAACAGTTAGAACTGCACATGGAACAACAGAGTGGTTCCAGATCAGGAAAGGACTATGTCAAGGCTGTATATTGTCACCCTGCTTATTTAACTTATATGCAGAGTACATCACGAGAAATGGCGGGCTGGATGCACCACAAGCTGGAATCAAGATTTCCGGGATAAATATCAATAACCTCAGATATGCAGATAATACCACTCTTATGGCAGAAAGAAAGAGGAACTAAAGAGCCTCTTGATGAAAGTTAAAGAGAATTAAAAAGCTGGCTTAAAACTCAACATTCAAAAAAGAAGATCATGACATCCAGTCCCATCACTTCATGGCAAATAGATGGGGAAACAATGCAAACAGTGACAGACTTTATTTGGGGGGGGGCGGGCTGCAAAATCGCTGCAGATGGCGACTGCAACCATGAAATTAAAAGACACTTGCTTCTTGGAAGAAAAGCTATGACCAACCTAGACAGCATGTTAAAAAGCAAAGACATTACTTTGCCAACAGAGGTCCAGTCTAGTCAAAGCTATGGTGTTTCCAACAGTCATGTATGGATGTGAGAGTTGGACTTTGAAGAAAGCTGAGCACTGAAGAATTGATGCTTTTGAACTGTAGTGTTGGAGAAGACTCTTGAGAGTCTCTTGGACTGCAAGGAGATCCAACCAGTCCATCCTGAAGGAGATCAGTCCTGAATATTCATTGGAAGGACTGATGCTGAAGCTGAAACCAATACTCTGGCCACCTGATGTGAAGAACTGACTTACTGGAAAAGACCCTAATTCTGGGAAAGACTGAAGGCAGGAGGAGAAGGGGATGACAGAGAATGAGATGGTTGGGTGGCATCACTGACCTGATGGACATGAGACAGAGCAATCTCCAGGCGTTGGTGATGGACAGGGAGGCCTGGCGTGCTGCAGTCCATGGGATCACAAACAGTTGGACACAACTGAGTGGCTGAACTGACCCACTGGACTATTAGCTATAAAAAAGGAACAAAGTAATACCATTTATAGCAACAAGGATGGACCTAGAGATTGTCATGCAGAGTAAAATAAGTCAAACAGTGAAAGACAAATACCACATGATGTCCCTTATATGTCAAATGTGAAAAAAGAAGGAAAAAAAACACCAAATAAACTTGTTTACAAAGGAGAAATAGACCCACATATGTGAAAAGCAAATCTGTTACCAGTGGGGAAAGCAGGGATGGAGGGACAGATAAGTATAAAAATTGGGATTGAAATACACAAACTACTATATATAAATCAGAGTTCACAGTCTTGGCACGGTGAAATGAAGTGAAAGCCATTCATTCATGTCCGAGTCTTTGCATCCCCATGGAAAAAACAGTCCATGGAATTCTCTAGGCCACAATACTGGAGTGGGTAGCTCTTCCCTTCTCCAAGGGATTTTCCCAAGTCAGGAATCGAACCAGGGTCTCCTGCATTGCAGGTAGATTCTTTACCAGCTAAATACCAGGAAATATATATATATATATATATATATATATATATATATATTCATGGTGAAGGGGTTTGTATAACTCAACGAAGCTATGAGTCATGCCATGCAGGGCCACCCAAGACAGATGGGTCACAGGGAAAGTTCTGACAGAACACTGTCCACTGGATGACAGACAGCTAACCACTACAGTATTCTTGCCACAAGAACCCCATAAACAGTATGAAAAGGCCAAAAAAGATATGACACTGGAAGATGGGCCCCCCGATCAGAAGGTGTCCAATGTGCTACTGGGGAAGAGGAGAGGGCAATGACCAACAGCTCCAGAAAGAATGGAGTGGCTGGGCCAAAGCAGAAACAATGCCCACTGTGGCTGTGTCTGGTGGTGAAAGTAAAGTCCAATGCTGTAAAGAACACTACTGCATAGGAACCTGGAATGTTAGGTCTGTGAATCAAGGTAAACTGGATGTGGTCAAGCATGAGACAGCAAGTGTGAACATCAACATTTTAGGAATCAGTGAACTAAAATGGACAGGAATTTATTTAATTCAGATGACCATTATATCTACTACTGTGGGCAAGAATCCCTTAAAAGAAATGGAATAGCCCTCAGAGTCAACAATAAGAGTTTGAAATGCAGTACTTGGGTACAATCCCAAAACCGACAGAATGATCTCATTTCTTTTCCAAGACAAACCATTCAACATCACAGTAATCGAAGTTTATGCCCCATCTACTGCTGAAGAAGCTGAAGATGACCAGTTCTATGAAGACTTAAAGACTTTCTAGAACTAACACCAAAAACAGGTCCTGTTCCTCTAATAGAATGGAATGTAAAAGTAGGAAGTCAAGAGATACCTGGAGTAACAGGAAAGTGTGGCTTTAGAGTACAAAATGATGCCAGGGCAAAGGCTAACAGAGTTTTGCCAAGAGAATGCACTGGTCATTGTAAACCCTTTTTCAACAACACAAGAGAAGACTCTACACATGAACATCACCAAGTGGTCAATACTGAAATCAGACTGATTATATTCTTTGCAGCCGAAGATGGAGAAGCTTTATACAGTCAGCAAAAACAAGATCTGGAGCTGACTGTGGCTGAGATCATGAACTCCTTACTGCAAAATTCAGACGTAAATTGAAGAACATAGGGAAAACCATAGGCCATTCAAGTATGACCTAAATCAAATCCCTTACGATTATATAGTGGAAGTGACAAACAGATTCAAGGGATTAGATCTGACAGAGTGCCTGAAGAACAATGGACAGAGGTTCGTAACACTGTACAAGTCAGTGACCAAATCCACCTCAAAGAAAAAGAAATTCAAGAATGCAAAGTGGTTGTCCGAGGAGACTTTACACAGAGCTGAGGAAAGAAGAGAAGCAAAAAGCAATGCAGCAAGAGAAAGATATACCCAACTGAATGCAGAGTTCCAAAGAACAGCAAGGAGAGAGAAGAAAGCCTTCCTAAGTGACCAATGCAAAGAAATAGAAGAAAACACTAGAATAGGAAAGACTAGAGATTTCTTCAAGGAAATTAGAAACACCAAGGGAACAGTTCATGCAAAGACGGGCTCAATAAAGGACAGAAATGTATGGACCTAAAAGAAGCAGAAGAAACTAAGAATAGGTGACAAGAAAACACAGAAGAACTATATAAAAAAGATCTTAATGACCCAGATAACCACGATAGTGTGACCACTCACCTAAAGCCAGACATCTTGGAGTATGAAGTCAAATGGGCCTTCGAAAGTATTCCTACAAACAAAGCTAGTGGAAGTGAAGGAATTCCAGCTGAGCTACTTAAAACCCCCAAAGATGAATCTGTTAAAGTGCTGCATTCGATGTCAGCAAATTTGGAAAAGTCAGAAATGGCCACAGGACTGGAAAAGATCAATTTTCATTCCAATCCCAAAGACAGGGCAGTGCCAAAGGATGTACGAGCTACCATGACTGCACTCATTTCCCACGCTAGTGAGGTCATGCTCAAAATCCTTCAAGCAAGGGGTCAGCAGTGCACGAACCAAGAACTTCCATATGTATCAGCTGGGTTTTGAAAAGGCAGAGGAACCAGAGATCAAATCGCTAACATCCACTGGATCATAAAGAAAGCAGCAGAATTCCAGAAAAACATCTGCTTTTACTTCCTAGACCACCATAAAGCCTTTAACTGGGTGGATTACAACAAACTGTGGAAAATTCTTAAACGAAATGGGACTACCAGACCACCTTACCTGCCTCCTGAGAAAACCTATATGCAGGTCAAGAAGCAACAGTTAAAACTGGACATGGAACAATGGACTGGCTTAAAACTGGGAAAGGATTACAAAGTTGTATATCGTCACCCTGTTTGAAAGTCAAAGTATTAGTCATTCAGTCGTGCCCAATTTTGTGACCCAATGGACTTTAGCCAGTCAGGCTCCTCTGTCCATGGAATTCTCCAGGCAAGAATACTGGAGTGGGTTNGATTATATTCTTTGCAGCCGAAGATGGAGAAGCTTTATACAGTCAGCAAAAACAAGATCTGGAGCTGACTGTGGCTGAGATCATGAACTCCTTACTGCAAAATTCAGACGTAAATTGAAGAACATAGGGAAAACCATAGGCCATTCAAGTATGACCTAAATCAAATCCCTTACGATTATATAGTGGAAGTGACAAACAGATTCAAGGGATTAGATCTGACAGAGTGCCTGAAGAACAATGGACAGAGGTTCGTAACACTGTACAAGTCAGTGACCAAATCCACCTCAAAGAAAAAGAAATTCAAGAATGCAAAGTGGTTGTCCGAGGAGACTTTACACAGAGCTGAGGAAAGAAGAGAAGCAAAAAGCAATGCAGCAAGAGAAAGATATACCCAACTGAATGCAGAGTTCCAAAGAACAGCAAGGAGAGAGAAGAAAGCCTTCCTAAGTGACCAATGCAAAGAAATAGAAGAAAACACTAGAATAGGAAAGACTAGAGATTTCTTCAAGGAAATTAGAAACACCAAGGGAACAGTTCATGCAAAGACGGGCTCAATAAAGGACAGAAATGTATGGACCTAAAAGAAGCAGAAGAAACTAAGAATAGGTGACAAGAAAACACAGAAGAACTATATAAAAAAGATCTTAATGACCCAGATAACCACGATAGTGTGACCACTCACCTAAAGCCAGACATCTTGGAGTATGAAGTCAAATGGGCCTTCGAAAGTATTCCTACAAACAAAGCTAGTGGAAGTGAAGGAATTCCAGCTGAGCTACTTAAAACCCCCAAAGATGAATCTGTTAAAGTGCTGCATTCGATGTCAGCAAATTTGGAAAAGTCAGAAATGGCCACAGGACTGGAAAAGATCAATTTTCATTCCAATCCCAAAGACAGGGCAGTGCCAAAGGATGTACGAGCTACCATGACTGCACTCATTTCCCACGCTAGTGAGGTCATGCTCAAAATCCTTCAAGCAAGGGGTCAGCAGTGCACGAACCAAGAACTTCCATATGTATCAGCTGGGTTTTGAAAAGGCAGAGGAACCAGAGATCAAATCGCTAACATCCACTGGATCATAAAGAAAGCAGCAGAATTCCAGAAAAACATCTGCTTTTACTTCCTAGACCACCATAAAGCCTTTAACTGGGTGGATTACAACAAACTGTGGAAAATTCTTAAACGAAATGGGACTACCAGACCACCTTACCTGCCTCCTGAGAAAACCTATATGCAGGTCAAGAAGCAACAGTTAAAACTGGACATGGAACAATGGACTGGCTTAAAACTGGGAAAGGATTACAAAGTTGTATATTGTCACCCTGTTTGAAAGTCAAAGTATTAGTCATTCAGTCGTGCCCAATTTTGTGACCCAATGGACTTTAGCCAGTCAGGCTCCTCTGTCCATGGAATTCTCCAGGCAAGAATACTGGAGTGGGTTTCCATTTCCTTCTCTAGGGCTGTTCCTGACCCAGGGATAGAACCTGGGTCTCCTGCATTAAAGGAAGATTCTTAGTCATCTGAGCCACCAGGGAAGCTATTTAGGTCACCCTGTTTTTTTAAACTTATATGCAGAGTACCTCATGCAAAATGCCAGACTAAATGAAGCTCAAGCTGGAATCAAGATTTCCAAGAGAAATATCAACAACTTCAAATATGCAGATGATACTCCTCTAATGGCAGAAAGTGGACAGGAACTAAAAAGCTTCTTGATGAGGGTGAACGAGGAGAGTGAAAAAGCTGGCTTAAAAACTCAACATTCAAAAAACTAAGATCACGGCATCCAGTCCTATCACTTCATGGCAAATAGATGGGGAAACAGTGCAAACAGTGACAGACTTTATTTTGGGGAGGCTACAAAATCACTGCAGACGGTGAGTGCAGCCATGAAATTAAGACACTTGCTCCTTGGAAGAAAAGCTGTGACCAAGCCAAACAGCATATTAAAATGCAGACATTATATTGCCGACAAAGGTCCGTCTAGTCAAAGCTATGGTTTTTCCAGTAGTCATGTATGGAATGGAGAGTTGGACCATAAAGAAGGATTAGCCCTAAAGAATTGGTGCTTTTGAACTGTGGTGTATAAATCCCTTGGACTGCAAGGAGACCCAACCAGTCAATCCTAAAGGGAATCAGTCCTGAATATTCATTGGAAGGACTGATGCTGAAGCTGAAGCTCCAATACTTTGGCCACTTGATGTGAAGAACTGACTTTCTGGGAAAGACCCTGATGCTGGGAAAGATGGAAGGCAAGAGAAGAGGGCAGCAGAGGATGAGAGGGTTAGATAGCATCACCAACCCAATGGATATGAATCTGAGCAAACTCTAGGAGACAATGAAGGACAGGGAAGCCTGCTGTGCTGCAGTCCATGGGGTTGCAAACAGGTGGACACAACTTATCAACTGAACACCAACTATATATAAAATAGCTAACTGATAAGAACTTACTGTATCTAGCAAAGGATTTCTACTCAATACTGATGAATCACATGGGAAAAGAATCTACAAAAGAGTGGATATATGTGACTTACTTCCAGTACGCCTGAAACTAACACAACGTTGTAAATCAACTATACTCTAATAAAAGTTATTTGTTAAAAACCCTCTAAATGTGTGTATGTGTAAAGCTGTAAGTTGATGTATTGTATAAGTGTGTATCAAAATCTATAAATGGAATAGATAAAACATGTATAATAATATATAATGATTTCATTCATAGAACTAAGTGAACACAAGTAAGAGAGAGCAAAACAAAATTAATAAGTGGAAATGTACATTTAAATACAATAATTTAAACACATACATTAGAAAATGCAGGCTGTATATACCCCAGAACCCATGGCAGGTATGGCTACAGCAGTAATGTTGATAAATACAGAAAGCAGGGGAAAAAGAAAAATAAAGAAAAAACAAATCCATAAAGAAAGAAGAGCTTTCCACAGGAGTCCTTAGAAAGATATTTTACTCACATAGTCACACCTACAGAATAAAGCACAAGAAAGG
>SJYW01008634.1:192116-231630 GCA_006410735.1 Raphicerus campestris
GAAACAGTGCAAACAGTGACAGACTTTATTTTGGGGAGGCTACAAAATCACTGCAGACGGTGAGTGCAGCCATGAAATTAAGACACTTGCTCCTTGGAAGAAAAGCTGTGACCAAGCCAAACAGCATATTAAAATGCAGACATTATATTGCCGACAAAGGTCCGTCTAGTCAAAGCTATGGTTTTTCCAGTAGTCATGTATGGAATGGAGAGTTGGACCATAAAGAAGGATTAGCCCTAAAGAATTGGTGCTTTTGAACTGTGGTGTATAAATCCCTTGGACTGCAAGGAGACCCAACCAGTCAATCCTAAAGGGAATCAGTCCTGAATATTCATTGGAAGGACTGATGCTGAAGCTGAAGCTCCAATACTTTGGCCACTTGATGTGAAGAACTGACTTTCTGGGAAAGACCCTGATGCTGGGAAAGATGGAAGGCAAGAGAAGAGGGCAGCAGAGGATGAGAGGGTTAGATAGCATCACCAACCCAATGGATATGAATCTGAGCAAACTCTAGGAGACAATGAAGGACAGGGAAGCCTGCTGTGCTGCAGTCCATGGGGTTGCAAACAGGTGGACACAACTTATCAACTGAACACCAACTATATATAAAATAGCTAACTGATAAGAACTTACTGTATCTAGCAAAGGATTTCTACTCAATACTGATGAATCACATGGGAAAAGAATCTACAAAAGAGTGGATATATGTGACTTACTTCCAGTACGCCTGAAACTCACACAACATTGTAAAGCAACTATACTCTAATAAAAGTTATTTGTTAAAAACCCTCTAAATGTGTGTATGTGTAAAGCTGTAAGTTGATGTATTGTATAAGTGTGTATCAAAATCTATAAATGGAATAGATAAAACATGTATAATAATATATAATGATTTCATTCATAGAACTAAGTGAACACAAGTAAGAGAGAGCAAAACAAAATTAATAAGTGGAAATGTACATTTAAATACAATAATTTAAACACATACATTAGAAAATGCAGGCTATATATACCCCAGAACCCATGGCAGGTATGGCTACAGCAGTAATGTTGATAAATACAGAAAGCAGGGGAAAAAGAAAAATAAAGAAAAAACAAATCCATAAAGAAAGAAGAGCTTTCCACAGGAGTCCTTAGAAAGACATTTTACTCACATAGTCACACCTACAGAATAAAGCACAAGAAAGGAAGAACCACGTGTCAGGGAACTGCTGACGGAAACTGCCTGCCCTGGCCAAGCACAATGACAACCACCTGCCTGAGTTGCCTACCAACAGGAGGTCCTGATAAAGATGGAGGTGCAGTCTCTGAAAACTAACTGGGAGATTCCACGAGGGTCTGAGAGGAGGGAAGAGGTATGTCCTGCCTACCTCCCAGAATCCCTCACACTGGAATCCATCTTGGTGGGGAGGTGTGTGTGCTTCCAGGAAGAACCCTGAGTCAGAAAGGTGGGCCTGAGACAACCTGCAGACTGACCCCATTACCATAAAACTGGAGCCACGTGGTAGGGCCGTTCTCCTGGGTCCCCTGACCCTGCTGCTCCCCACCCAGGCACCCCTTTCCAATAAAGCCTCTTCTCTGCCAGCACCTGTGTCCCTTGTAACAATTCATTTCCAAGTGTTAGACAAGAGCACATTCTTGGGCCCAGGAAGGGGTGCCTCTGAGACCCTGCAACCCACATAACAGGACTTAAACTGGCCAGAACCCAGATGGGAACTTTTAATTGAGGTCACACACCTGGTCTCAGATCTTAATGAAGTGCAGGTTTTTGATGTCTCCTCACAAAAAGAATTCGGTGAGAGACAGGTAAGAAGTGGATTTACTGAGAGAGAAACACTCCACAGAGTGTGGGCCATCTCAAAAGCGAGAGGCCTCAAAATATGATGAGGTTGCTTCTTATGCCCTGGGTAATTTCACAGGCTAATGTGTAGGAGAATTATTCCAACCGTTACGGGGGAAGTGGCACGGAATTTCAGGAATTGGGCCACCACCCACTTTTTGGCCTTTCGTGATTGGCCTTAGAACTGTCATAGCACTGGTAGTGATATTATTTAGATGCTAATGTAGTCCAGTGAGAATATAATGAGGTTCAAAAGGCCCACGGGAACTCAAATCCTACGCCATCTTGGACTTATTTGGTTCTAACCAGTNCTGTCATAGCACTGGTAGTGATATTATTTAGATGCTAATGTAGTCCAGTGAGAATATAATGAGGTTCAAAAGGCCCACGGGAACTCAAATCCTACGCCATCTTGGACTTATTTGGTTCTAACCAGTTTTAGTCACCTCCTATGGATATGTCATTCTTTTAAAGGCTGTGACCTGTCCCCTTACCTCCTGATTCACCCCTTCCTGCACCAAATGCCTAGCCATGAAAAACATGGGTAAAGGCACACCATACTGTGCAAAAGAAAAAAGTCATAAAACATTCATTTTCATAAAGTTTTAAAACAAATGAAACTCAACAAAAGTCGTCAGATGTTTTCCACATAAGTGGCAAAAAAAGCAAGAAAGGAAACGAAGGACTTCCCTGTTGATCCAGTGGTTAAGAATCTGTCTGCCAGTGCAGGGGACACGGGTTCAATCCCTGATCCGAGAAGATTCCACATGTTGCAACTACTGAAGCCTGCTTGACCTACAGTCCGTGCTCTGCAACAACAGAAGCTTGCCTAGTGCAACAAAGAGCAGCCCCTGCTCACTACAACTAGACAAAGCTCTTGGGCAGTAAAGAAGACACAGTGCAGTAAAAATAAATCAATTAAAAAAATAAAGGAAATGTTTGCTTAAAATATTAACTGTTAGGGCCTAACTGGAGCCAGGACAGGCTCTAAGGGGCAGGCTAAGTCTCTAGGAAAGCTGAGGCCCTGGGAACTCCCACGGACAGCGTAGCTTGACCAATAGGAAAAAGCCCCTAAGAAAGCCCGCGTGTGTGGGAATCTAGCCAATTAGTAGGTGCCAAGAGACCCTTGCAACCANAAAGACTCAGCCTCAAAGTGGCAGGCTGATTAATATCCCCAGAGACAAGAGGGTCCTCATCCCTGAACCTCGTTAACTGATACCTTACATGGTCAGAGACTTTGCCAGTGCCATTAGGGATTTTGAGATGAGATTGGCCTAAAGTTCATGTTTGCCCGGGGGGTGTACTCACAGGTCTCCTCATAAAAGACAAGTACTCTGTAGAGGAAGGCGATCTGATGACTGAAATGCTGCAGTGCTGCTCTTTGAAGATGAAAGAAGTGGTCTTGAGTCAACAAACACAAGGAATGTAGCTCTGGAATTTGGAAAAGTCAAGGATGGGGATTCAGAGTTCACCCCTGTGAAAGTGACTTAAGACTTCTGACTCCAGAACAATGAGATAATTAAACAGATACTGTCTGAAACCATCATCTTTGAGCTTATTCATTACAACAGCTGTAGGAAAGGAATACAGTTTAGTAACATAAACTACCGGTTGCTCCTGCCATCCTGAAGCATAGCTTTCCTAGAAAACGTTTCTAGATGCCATAAAGCAGGAGTATACCCTTCTTTCTCAAAGTTCTGATTCACCACTTCAGTTTTATGGAAGAACCTCCATTCATACAATGTAATGGCTTTTTCATAAAAGTGACTAAAATCCTTGCCAGGTTTCTTTCGATTTTGTGAAAATAAGTCTTTTGAGACAGGACAAGGCTAGGCGTTCTATGTGAAAATGACCCATAATGTGAAAATATGAATGAACGATACCCCAAAAATTATCAGTAATGGTGGAAAATTGCAAACTGGTTCACTGGGCATCAAACGGGGCCCTTCCCATTTTTGTTATGTTTGAAAAATATCTATTCTAGAAAGGATTTTCAGGTTTGTATTTTATAGTTAAAAGGGGGACAACTCTCAAATGGCATTAGAACACTTTTGGCTTGAGAAGTATAAGCATGGGAAAAACTTTATCAAAGCCTGCACTGCTAAAACATTTTACATCAATTATCCTTAAGAAAGCCCTTTTAAAACAGAATTATGTTCCGGAATGACCAAGACCACCCTCAGATTCCATAGGACTCACGGAACTCATGGAAGCTCTTTAATTAAGGCCTATATGGCTTATTACTGGGAAGGATACAGATAAAAACCGGCCAAGAAAGATGGCACAATAGGACAGAGTCCAAGAGAGATCACGTTGCCAGCTTCCAGTTGCCCCCTGCCACTCCACTTCAGCCCGACATCGACATACGGCAATGCACGTCTAGTATTGCTAACAGGGAACGCCATGCAAACCTAGGTGTTGTCCAGGTTTTCTGAGTGTCTGTCACACAGACAAGGGGCACCCATGTGATTAACTGTTACTCTCTAGCTTCTCCAAATGTCAAACTGGCACTGAGAGCCTAAGCCTCCCAGTATCCCAGTACAGTATTAACATAAACTGCTCAGCCCAGCACAAGGCCCCAGGTAAACAAAGACACTCTTATTGAGCCAAATATGTCAAGTGCTTAGAGGTTATCTCCCAGAAGTTGGGCAAGTCAGTGCCAGACATTTCTTTGGAATGAAGAGGTTGTACACCTCAGGCCTGTATGTCTTCCTTTACACAGGCCAAGTGAAAATACTCAAAACTCATACCATTCTTACTTTACTGCATTTTAATATTATCTAGGTTCTCAAGGTTAAAGTCATCTGATAATGGAAATAGAGTACAAAGGGGTGCTACTGCACCTGTCTTCCCACGTCCACATCGGGTGACCTTGAAACATGCCCCAAGGGTGAACAGAAGCTGACAAACGACAAATTCTTGGGCTTGTATTAGAGAACTACAGAAAAGAAAACAGCATGTTAAAACCCTCCTGCTTGTAAACTGCCTTCACTGATTAAGTTTGCTCTGGGGACCTCCCACCCCTTCCTTTAGTTGTATACAAGTTTCCCATGGCCAAGGTGCTATCACAAGAGGTGACACCTCTGACATATGGGTCACTATAGTAAAGGAGTCTCAACTTCTTGGGAACCTGGAGTCAACTCTTTTCTTGAGCAGGCTACAAATGATCAAAACTACCAACCCCTAACACTGGGCCTGCCCAGGTGTCTGATGAATGACTTTTTGACATCAGATGGCTAAAATTCCATGCTCAGATCATGCAAAGTGCCTCCATTTATAAACATGCATCTGTGAAGGAGCATGTAATCCACATGCCAGTTAACTCACCTTTTCTCTGATTGCTTGTCCCCACACCTAAGAGCAGGCTGCCTCTTTATCCCCTAAATACCACAAGCACCTCACCTCCAAGAAGGTGGTGGTTCTGAAACTTGTCCTTCTGTGTCCTCATGTGGCTGTCTTGTGAAAGAAAAATTTCCCCCAGCAAATCTCGGCATCTCAGCGTTTAGCTTGCTGCACCTCTGGTTCAGTAGCAACCACACACACACAGCATGAAATTGCCCACAGTTGGAGGACTCGTGCCAGGAAATTGGCAAACACAACAAGGAAAAGTCAGTTGCCTTTTTTATTAACTGCCTAGGCCTAAAGTAACAGAAGTATGTTAATGAGGAGTATACCTGGTGAATAATGTTGTCAGTACAAATATTTACGCCACTCAGCAAAGTCAGTCACTGAAAGCCAAGTTCCCACATATTTATCATATTCTGAGTCACTAATAAGAAAATAGACATTATTTCAAAGAAGACATACACCTGCCAATAAATACAAAAATGGTCAACATCATTAATCTGTAAGGAAATGAAATCAGATCACAGGGAGATACATCTCCACACTTTTCAAACAGGTATATTTAAAACATACCCACCAAGTACCAGTGAGGAATACAGGGGAACTGAATACTATAGAAGGGAATGCAAACAGGCATAGTCATTACTTTTAGAATATGACGCTGATGTTCATATAAAGGATTTTATGTATGATTACAGTAAGCTAATCTGTGACAAGCAAACTAGAAACAAACCACAAAACCCCATTGTTTAAAGAGATGAGATTAAAAAATAAAATGAAAATATACAAATAGTATATTTATCAGGAAAAAATGAGTTATTGATATTGGCAACTTAGATGATTCTCAAATTAACTGCACATAGAGAAAGAAAATGACAACTACAAAAGTAATCATTTAGACTTCAATGATACTGCTGTGCTTAGTCTTGCCCAGCTCTGTGCAACCCCATGGACTATAGCCTGTCAGGCTCCTCTCTCAATGGGAATTCTCCAGGCAAGAATACTGGAGTGGATTGCCCTGTTCTCCTCCAGGGGATCTTCCCAACCCAGGGATCAAACCCAGGTCTTCCTAACTGCAGGTGGATTCTTTACCATCTGAGCCACCAGAGAAACCAATGATATTAGAAGTCTGGAAAACACTAATTTAATCAGAGAAAAATCAGTCAACAGTAGTTGCCTGGGATCCTGGGAGACATATGGCAGTGATGGATGTTTGCTATGATGATGGTTCTATGACTTTGCAAGTGTTAAAACTCACCAAGCTGGTAAGTTTGGTAATTCAGCTGCAGTTATGCTCAGTGCATGCCTACTGTACATCTCAACCAAATCAGGATAGAAACTGGCTTCACATAACAGTCTGAATCTCCATTTTGGAAAAGAACTCTGGCAACCTCACCTCAAATATACCACCTCTCCTGATCTCATGGGAGGAATCTGTCACAGTAGAAATGAAGATTGTGGAACAATAAAAAGGTGCTTACACTTGAGTTATTTAGGAACTCTGCCTGGGTCCTAAAAATCACATGCCTGGACTACAGGACTCTCACTCTCATTTACCCATTGCTTTCACTGTGCAGCAATGGCCTTAAGATATACACCTTGCAGATGCTATCCGATGCCAAAACCTTTACATTCTTCAGTCACTGACCGCAGGCTCAAGAGGAAGAGAAACACGTCTGTAACTTCTGAAAATTTCTGCAAAAACCTTATCATCAACAGCTACAGTTATGGAAACATTTATGAATGCCCTTTTAAAAAAGGTGTATCCCTTCCTGTTGCTAGATTCTCAGTTCCTACCCCATTTCTGAACCAAGGATGGTCCTCCCCAATGTCTGTAGCCTAACACTCAGCAACACCAGCCTGGCACATTATGGCACATGGCTCTGTTCCAGCTGGACCTAGAGAACTGCTTCCATTGAACAGTACTAGGGGGATGATGTCATATCCCACGTGAAAAGTGAACAATTCACACAGCTCCAAAAATCACTGGTGCTGCTCATAGTCCTCATCTCAAGGTGCCCTCGGACGCATCAAAAATCCTTTCAGGACCCATCAAAGATCCTAATATCCAGGTCACAGCATTAGTTCCACAGAGCCCCGGAGTCCATACCAACAGCCCTTGGACAATGCAAATTAGACCAAAACTAGACTGAACACTATTCTCTGTCATATCATTCCAACTGAGGAATATTATACAAAGTCTGAAANTTATTGATATTGGCAACTTAGATGATTCTCAAATTAACTGCACATAGAGAAAGAAAATGACAACTACAAAAGTAATCATTTAGACTTCAATGATACTGCTGTGCTTAGTCTTGCCCAGCTCTGTGCAACCCCATGGACTATAGCCTGTCAGGCTCCTCTCTCAATGGGAATTCTCCAGCAAGAATACTGGAGTGGATTGCCCTGTTCTCCTCCAGGGGATCTTCCCAACCCAGGGATCAAACCCAGGTCTTCCTAACTGCAGGTGGATTCTTTACCATCTGAGCCACCAGAGAAACCAATGATATTAGAAGTCTGGAAAACACTAATTTAATCAGAGAAAAATCAGTCAACAGTAGTTGCCTGGGATCCTGGGAGACATATGGCAGTGATGGATGTTTGCTATGATGATGGTTCTATGACTTTGCAAGTGTTAAAACTCACCAAGCTGGTAAGTTTGGTAATTCAGCTGCAGTTATGCTCAGTGCATGCCTACTGTACATCTCAACCAAATCAGGATAGAAACTGGCTTCACATAACAGTCTGAATCTCCATTTTGGAAAAGAACTCTGGCAACCTCACCTCAAATATACCACCTCTCCTGATCTCATGGGAGGAATCTGTCACAGTAGAAATGAAGATTGTGGAACAATAAAAAGGTGCTTACACTTGAGTTATTTAGGAACTCTGCCTGGGTCCTAAAAATCACATGCCTGGACTACAGGACTCTCACTCTCATTTACCCATTGCTTTCACTGTGCAGCAATGGCCTTAAGATATACACCTTGCAGATGCTATCCGATGCCAAAACCTTTACATTCTTCAGTCACTGACCGCAGGCTCAAGAGGAAGAGAAACACGTCTGTAACTTCTGAAAATTTCTGCAAAAACCTTATCATCAACAGCTACAGTTATGGAAACATTTATGAATGCCCTTTTAAAAAAGGTGTATCCCTTCCTGTTGCTAGATTCTCAGTTCCTACCCCATTTCTGAACCAAGTATGGTCCTCCCCAATGTCTGTAGCCTAACACTCAGCAACACCAGCCTGGCACATTATGGCACATGGCTCTGTTCCAGCTGGACCTAGAGAACTGCTTCCATTGAACAGTACTAGGGGGATGATGTCATATCCCACGTGAAAAGTGAACAATTCACACAGCTCCAAAAATCACTGGTGCTGCTCATAGTCCTCATCTCAAGGTGCCCTCGGACGCATCAAAAATCCTTTCAGGACCCATCAAAGATCCTAATATCCAGGTCACAGCATTAGTTCCACAGAGCCCCGGAGTCCATACCAACAGCCCTTGGACAATGCAAATTAGACCAAAACTAGACTGAACACTATTCTCTGTCATATCATTCCAACTGAGGAATATTATACAAAGTCTGAAACACCCATAAAACTTTTTTACTCTTCATCTTGACAGTCCAGTTTGGTTCTTAACAGCAGTCTGAAGGTGAATAAACCCCAAGATGCATGTTGTCTTAAACAACAGTCTTTATTTTTACACAAAGCAGTGCAAAATGAGGCAGTTCCCCAAAGGGTGACTTGGAGCTACAAAATCCATCTTGAACGTGACACAGCCCAATACCACCAGACAAAGCAAACCTCTATGAGCTGCCAGTAGAACCCAGACTGGATGCCCAAGATCAAAGCTGCTTAGGCCATAGCCTAGGCAGCTGACAGGATCTAAGAGCATGACGTCACCCAAGTGCTCAGGCTACACATGCTTCACTCTAAGGGACAGGAGAGCACAAAGGTCTACCTACCCTGATCACACTGGGGGACTGACGACCAGAACAGGAATCTGCCATTTGGTAGAGGGAAAAAACTCACAGTGACAGGAAGTCTGGCAAAGCTTCTGCACAGGTTAGGAAGTAGATCTTAGCTCCTTAAAGCTTCCAGAGAACCAAGTATCCACAGACCCTCTCCACTCCAGGGCTGTACACATGAATGGCATTCAGCTTTCAGCTGATGATGCCCTCATGAGCCTGTTCAGTAAGATGTATTCATTAAGGAGACAGCTCATTGGCTTCTCTCTTCATCTGGTTTGAAGGTCTTTCTCCAGTATGAATTTTCTGGTGACCAATGTGATTCTACCTTCAGCTGAAAGCTTTCCTACATTCTCTGCACTCTTAGGTTTATCTGGGCTGTGAAGGTCTGGTGCTCAATCAGAGCTGTTCTGTGACAGAAAATATTTCCATATTTGTTGCACTTGTGAGGTCTTTCTGTGGTGTGAACTTTTCAGCTTTTTTTTTTTTCCCTCCTTCAAGTGCTATAGCTAAAGAAATTCTCCACATTCAGTGCACTCAGGTAACTTTTCTCCAGTGTAAATTCAGGTGCTTAATGAGAGTAGATTTCTGGCTAAAACACTTCCCACACTCACAGCACTTATAAGGCCTTTCTCCAGTGTGAACTCTCTGGTGTGTAGTAAGAATAGAATTTTGGCTAAAACATTTTCCACATTCACTGCACTCAAAAGTCTTTGCTCCAGTATGAATTCTATTGTGGACTTGAAGGTGGGCTCTTTGCCTAAAGGACTTCCCACATTCATTACACTCATAAGGCCTTTCCCCACTGTGAATTCTTCTATGCATAACAAGGCTGGCCATGTATCTAAATGCTTTCCCACATTCATTGCACTCATGAGGCCACTCTCCAGTGTGGACCAGCTGGTGCTGAATAAGCATGCGTTTACAGGTGTAGGTTCTTCCACATTCTCCACATTCATAAGGCCTCTCTCCAGTGTGGACTCGCCGGTGCTGATCAAGTTTGGTTTTAGTACTAAATGTTTTCCCACATTCACTGCACTCATATGGTCTGGCTCCAGTGTGAATTCTCTGGTGCACAACAAGCTGGGAGTGTTGCCTAAAGAATTTTCCACATTCTCTACACTCATAAGGCCTTTCCCCTGTGTGAATTCTTCTATGTATAGCAAGGCTGGAGCTGCATCGAAAGACTTTCCCACATTCACTGCATTCATAAGGCTTCTCTCCGGTGTGGACTCTATGGTGCTGAGCAAGCCTGGACTTCCGGTAGAAGAGTTTCCCACATTCGTTGCACTTGAAACGCTTTTCTCCGTTGTGAAACTCTGCTACAAACTCCATCATTTGTGGTTTAACCTGGTGCTGGACACGGCCAGAGCTACCAGGGAAATCCTTCCTCGCCTCTTGGCACATAAAAGCCTTCTCCAATGCATGGACTGTGCAGTTCTTCATTAAGGCCTTACCCAAATCTCTTCTCATGAGCTTCTCTCCACTGTGCTGGTGGGATTTCACATCTGTCCCACACAGTGTCTGGCCAGGGTTTGTTCGCAGGACCTCGGGCCCACATAAACCACCTTCTAAGGCCAGGTTACCCGTCTTCCAGGGACAGACCTTCTGGCTGAACAGGTCTGTCTTTTTGGTATTTCTCTGTGGCACTCCTATAGAAACATTCTGCTCAGAAGGTGTCTGTTCATCCTCTGCTGTATGACAACACCCTGAAATCAGAAAAATGCAGGTGAACTTAATGTAGGAAAAGGATTTTTAAAAAGGCAGATGTGTTGCGCCATATGTGTCTGACACAGAAAGAATAAATCCATGGGACTAGTTCAGGAGAAAGGAGCTGTGGGCAAGTAAGGAAAAGCCCCAATCTGTAGAACTGGGCTTCTACACATCACAGAACAGGAAGGACTCACCAGGCAAAAGACACAAGAGGGTGGATATTAAATGGAGGAGCCAGGGGCCCACAACACACTCCTATAGGAATGGTTTTCACCAGGGCCTTGGCTGCTGGTGACACATGTGTGCTGTGTAGAAAGCTATGTCGAGGCCCAGGATATCATGTCACTGAGTAGCTGGTGTTCAGGACTATCTTAAGGAGAGGTGCAGCTTTTATGACACAGTAAGCATAGGCAGACAGAGGAAAGCATTAGAGTGAGGATGCTGAGGCACAATGAGGAGTGGAAGCCAGAGAGGTGAGGGATAATCCTGGGTTGGAAGCCAGGGTAGAAATCACAGGGNCTTCACATCAAAGTCTGAATCTCCATTTTGGAAAAGAACTCTGGCAACCTCACCTCAAATATACCACCTCTCCTGATCTCATGGGAGGAATCTGTCACAGTAGAAATGAAGATTGTGGAACAATAAAAAGGTGCTTACACTTGAGTTATTTAGGAACTCTGCCTGGGTCCTAAAAATCACATGCCTGGACTACAGGACTCTCACTCTCATTTACCCATTGCTTTCACTGTGCAGCAATGGCCTTAAGATATACACCTTGCAGATGCTATCCGATGCCAAAACCTTTACATTCTTCAGTCACTGACCGCAGGCTCAAGAGGAAGAGAAACACGTCTGTAACTTCTGAAAATTTCTGCAAAAACCTTATCATCAACAGCTACAGTTATGGAAACATTTATGAATGCCCTTTTAAAAAAGGTGTATCCCTTCCTGTTGCTAGATTCTCAGTTCCTACCCCATTTCTGAACCAAGGATGGTCCTCCCCAATGTCTGTAGCCTAACACTCAGCAACACCAGCCTGGCACATTATGGCACATGGCTCTGTTCCAGCTGGACCTAGAGAACTGCTTCCATTGAACAGTACTAGGGGGATGATGTCATATCCCACGTGAAAAGTGAACAATTCACACAGCTCCAAAAATCACTGGTGCTGCTCATAGTCCTCATCTCAAGGTGCCCTCGGACGCATCAAAAATCCTTTCAGGACCCATCAAAGATCCTAATATCCAGGTCACAGCATTAGTTCCACAGAGCCCCGGAGTCCATACCAACAGCCCTTGGACAATGCAAATTAGACCAAAACTAGACTGAACACTATTCTCTGTCATATCATTCCAACTGAGGAATATTATACAAAGTCTGAAACACCCATAAAACTTTTTTACTCTTCATCTTGACAGTCCAGTTTGGTTCTTAACAGCAGTCTGAAGGTGAATAAACCCCAAGATGCATGTTGTCTTAAACAACAGTCTTTATTTTTACACAAAGCAGTGCAAAATGAGGCAGTTCCCCAAAGGGTGACTTGGAGCTACAAAATCCATCTTGAACGTGACACAGCCCAATACCACCAGACAAAGCAAACCTCTATGAGCTGCCAGTAGAACCCAGACTGGATGCCCAAGATCAAAGCTGCTTAGGCCATAGCCTAGGCAGCTGACAGGATCTAAGAGCATGACGTCACCCAAGTGCTCAGGCTACACATGCTTCACTCTAAGGGACAGGAGAGCACAAAGGTCTACCTACCCTGATCACACTGGGGGACTGACGACCAGAACAGGAATCTGCCATTTGGTAGAGGGAAAAAACTCACAGTGACAGGAAGTCTGGCAAAGCTTCTGCACAGGTTAGGAAGTAGATCTTAGCTCCTTAAAGCTTCCAGAGAACCAAGTATCCACAGACCCTCTCCACTCCAGGGCTGTACACATGAATGGCATTCAGCTTTCAGCTGATGATGCCCTCATGAGCCTGTTCAGTAAGATGTATTCATTAAGGAGACAGCTCATTGGCTTCTCTCTTCATCTGGTTTGAAGGTCTTTCTCCAGTATGAATTTTCTGGTGACCAATGTGATTCTACCTTCAGCTGAAAGCTTTCCTACATTCTCTGCACTCTTAGGTTTATCTGGGCTGTGAAGGTCTGGTGCTCAATCAGAGCTGTTCTGTGACAGAAAATATTTCCATATTTGTTGCACTTGTGAGGTCTTTCTGTGGTGTGAACTTTTCAGCTTTTTTTTTTTTCCCTCCTTCAAGTGCTATAGCTAAAGAAATTCTCCACATTCAGTGCACTCAGGTAACTTTTCTCCAGTGTAAATTCAGGTGCTTAATGAGAGTAGATTTCTGGCTAAAACACTTCCCACACTCACAGCACTTATAAGGCCTTTCTCCAGTGTGAACTCTCTGGTGTGTAGTAAGAATAGAATTTTGGCTAAAACATTTTCCACATTCACTGCACTCAAAAGTCTTTGCTCCAGTATGAATTCTATTGTGGACTTGAAGGTGGGCTCTTTGCCTAAAGGACTTCCCACATTCATTACACTCATAAGGCCTTTCCCCACTGTGAATTCTTCTATGCATAACAAGGCTGGCCATGTATCTAAATGCTTTCCCACATTCATTGCACTCATGAGGCCACTCTCCAGTGTGGACCAGCTGGTGCTGAATAAGCATGCGTTTACAGGTGTAGGTTCTTCCACATTCTCCACATTCATAAGGCCTCTCTCCAGTGTGGACTCGCCGGTGCTGATCAAGTTTGGTTTTAGTACTAAATGTTTTCCCACATTCACTGCACTCATATGGTCTGGCTCCAGTGTGAATTCTCTGGTGCACAACAAGCTGGGAGTGTTGCCTAAAGAATTTTCCACATTCTCTACACTCATAAGGCCTTTCCCCTGTGTGAATTCTTCTATGTATAGCAAGGCTGGAGCTGCATCGAAAGACTTTCCCACATTCACTGCATTCATAAGGCTTCTCTCCGGTGTGGACTCTATGGTGCTGAGCAAGCCTGGACTTCCGGTAGAAGAGTTTCCCACATTCGTTGCACTTGAAACGCTTTTCTCCGTTGTGAAACTCTGCTACAAACTCCATCATTTGTGGTTTAACCTGGTGCTGGACACGGCCAGAGCTACCAGGGAAATCCTTCCTCGCCTCTTGGCACATAAAAGCCTTCTCCAATGCATGGACTGTGCAGTTCTTCATTAAGGCCTTACCCAAATCTCTTCTCATGAGCTTCTCTCCACTGTGCTGGTGGGATTTCACATCTGTCCCACACAGTGTCTGGCCAGGGTTTGTTCGCAGGACCTCGGGCCCACATAAACCACCTTCTAAGGCCAGGTTACCCGTCTTCCAGGGACAGACCTTCTGGCTGAACAGGTCTGTCTTTTTGGTATTTCTCTGTGGCACTCCTATAGAAACATTCTGCTCAGAAGGTGTCTGTTCATCCTCTGCTGTATGACAACACCCTGAAATCAGAAAAATGCAGGTGAACTTAATGTAGGAAAAGGATTTTTAAAAAGGCAGATGTGTTGCGCCATATGTGTCTGACACAGAAAGAATAAATCCATGGGACTAGTTCAGGAGAAAGGAGCTGTGGGCAAGTAAGGAAAAGCCCCAATCTGTAGAACTGGGCTTCTACACATCACAGAACAGGAAGGACTCACCAGGCAAAAGACACAAGAGGGTGGATATTAAATGGAGGAGCCAGGGGCCCACAACACACTCCTATAGGAATGGTTTTCACCAGGGCCTTGGCTGCTGGTGACACATGTGTGCTGTGTAGAAAGCTATGTCGAGGCCCAGGATATCATGTCACTGAGTAGCTGGTGTTCAGGACTATCTTAAGGAGAGGTGCAGCTTTTATGACACAGTAAGCATAGGCAGACAGAGGAAAGCATTAGAGTGAGGATGCTGAGGCACAATGAGGAGTGGAAGCCAGAGAGGTGAGGGATAATCCTGGGTTGGAAGCCAGGGTAGAAATCACAGGGGGAATGTGTCAAGAATGGAGGAGAAACAGAAATGAGATAACATGTCACTGGTCTTAGACCACAAACAGTGTTGGGGCCAGGACATTTTCAAAATTTGACTGAATCCAGCCACTACGTCACTGCTCCCTGTGATGCCAATCACCAGGACCAGACCCATTTTGAGCCCTGCTTCCTGTGCCTGGAATCATGTCCACTTTCTCCTATACCCAAGGTTCTCCTCCCAGCTTCAACTGGACAACATGGGACTTAGAAGATCCACATTCTAAGAAAAGAAAAGACAGGTTAGCATTAAGTACTGCCCATGGGGAAACAACCAATCTCAAAAGAATTCAAGAAAGAAATAATGATAAAAATAATCTTTGAGTCTCATAGCTATAGCCAAATGCAACCCATAAATGGTGACCATGATGGGTCCTAACAATTCCTGAAACAGCGAGGCCCAAAGAAATGTCAGCAGGAAGGAGGCAGAAGCTGCACAAAGGTACAGGGGTCTACAGAGTCAACTTGGCAAGGAGAAGCTGAAATGAATAAAAATCACTAAGCTAACTCCAAGGCTTATGATCCAGAAAATTTTTGCTGAGAAAACTTCAGCCGCTGGCACTGGGGCCACCTGGGAAAGGAGGTGGAACACACACTCACTCAGGCTTGGCACCCACAGCACAGAGGACAGGGACGCAGTAACAGAGAGGTGCCCACTGTCTAGCTGTGAACAGAAGAGACTTGTTCTTAGAGAAAAGGGGAAAGGCAGACTTGTCCAAGATGTTGGCATAGGAGTAAGGGCCTTACCCAAGGACACGACCAGTGCAAAGGTCTCCAGCATGACACTGCGGTACAGGAATTTCTGGGCCTCACCAAGGAGCCTCCATTCCTCTTGGGAAAAGTACACAGCCACATCCTCAAAGGTCACAGGGCTCTATGATGATGGGAACAGATGTGTGCATGAGCAGCCTCTTTCCCCAGGACCCCATGAACACCCTCAACCCTCATCCACAGTCCCTCTGGTGTCATCATCCTCCCTGCCTCCCTAATTTAGAGGGTAGTGGTACCCAAAACTCTTCGTGCTTGAGCACTAGCTCCAAACACCAACAGCAACACACAGGTCTACGGACAGGTGCCTTCTAGGCTGTGGGCCTGGCATGCAGGGCCTCTTTCCTCTCCTGCAAGACAACAGCCTGACAGTCCCCAGGTGATCCACTCCAGACACCAACAACTTGAACCCACCCTTCTCAAAGTCCTACTGCAAAGCCCTCGGTCAATTAGTTCACACATCTTCCCCACATGCATATCATGTCACTCAGTGGACATTCTCAGACATCTGACTCCCATCATCACCACCTGGACCACAAAGTTGGCTTTCCCACCAGGCCTTGATCCTGACTTTATCTCAGTCACAACACACATAATCTAAATACCTCTGGTCAGATTCCACTTCCATACTGCACATTATCCACACCCACCTGACACAGCCTACAGAAACTGCGACATTGTGTCACAAGTTTCCCAAGTTCCACCAGAAAAGCCTAGTGAGTCAGAGGAGAATAAATTAGCACCAGTATGACTTTGCTATCAATTTTTCTCATTTCTGCTTTTCTTCCACATCAGTATCATAGCTTTTCCCCAGAGAAACCTGACCTACCAACTGGCCTTCCCCTTCCCCCTACCTTCTTGCTAATGACCACTCCTCTTCCTTGTCTGTCTGTGTCTCCTCTGTCCCCTAATGGCATCCGAAAGCCTCCCCATTACTCTAGATCTACATGTTCAGCCATTTACTTGTCTCCTACACTTGGGAGCCACTGCAACATCTGAGGCTTAACATGGCCACAACTCAATTCCTAATATTCTCACGGAAAAGTCCTCTTACCAGACTTCCCTAAATCAGTTGATGGCACTTCCACCTTTCCAGCTGCAAATGGGAAAAACTTTGGAAGCATGTGATTCCTCCACATTGGAAAATCTGATCAGCCTTTACTTAAAAAAAAAAAAAAAAAAAGTAGAAACCAAGTAGTTCTTCTATCTCCACATCCACCACTTTGGTACAGCTAGAGCCATGCACATCTGGAAAATTAAGACAGTTTCTATGTTTCTTTGTCTTCCTCTCCACCAGGCTATTGTGCACTCTGTACCCAGAGGGAGCCTCTTAAAACTTAAGTCACATCACTTTTCCTTCCTATTACAAAAATCCCATTTCTGCCAGCAGTCTCAGAACAGAAACCCATCTTATCAGGCTACCAGTCTAGCCCTGACCCTGGTTCTCTTGTTCTCTGTTCCTACTGCATAAACAAAGACCCAACAGTCCTAAAATACACTCATCTCAATTGCATCCTCAAGCATTTGGACATAGTAACCCCTATACATACCATCTTTCACATTTCAGTCCCCTGGTTGCCAAATATGGAATCTTTCCATATACCCTCTGGCTTGGACTTGGGATTCTGCACTCAGGGTTTCTCTAGGGTGTCCAGACACCAAGTTCACAAAGAGCAGCAGCAAAATCTTTCAGAACACCAACACTCACCAGTGAAGAGTCCATAAGTGGTTCTGGCGAACACGGAACCTGTGGGAAGAGTAGGGCCATGTAACTTTAATTCCCATCAGCAACACAGAAAAGAAAGATTAATGAGATAACTATTCAATGTTTCAGGTGAAGACAAATTACTCAACAGAAAACTAAAGCATAAAGAGGGCAGAAAATATTATGGAGGTGTGCCATAAGGTCATATGTCTGACTTCAGAAAAGGTTTTAGATCCATGTCCATGTCACATTAGATTCATGTCTGATGTGTCTGAGTAGCTCCATGAGGCTAGTACGACTACAGCCCAATGACCCAAAGAATAAGGTATCTGGTTAGATAGGAGATGCTTGTGGCAGGTCATATAGGGCTACTATAGCTCCAAGCCATGCATATAAAAATTAAGCAGAGCTCTTTCTGACATTGCCATTTGATTCCATTCTTCCATTTCTCCCTTACCAATAATAACTTTTTCCTCTCATAGCTTGTAGCTGGACCCAACATTTGAACAGGATTTCCTATACCCCTTTTCTAATTTTACTTTGGTTATCTTAAAAATTATTTTTCAAAAAACTTATACTTGAACCATATTCTTTAATATATCCAGTTTTTTTTCCCCCCATACGTGTTCAAACAGATTAACTTCCTACAAGCTTTTTTCTTCTGTTGTAGAGAATGGAAACACCACTGACTAACTTCACTTTCAAAATGAATCTCAAAATTCTCTGGTTGCCAGTGGTTAGAATGTGACTTTCACTGCAGTGGACCCGGGTTCTATATCTGGTTGGGGAACCTAGATTCCACAAGCCAAGCAGTGCAACCACAAAAAGAAAAAAAAAGAGAGAGAATTACAAGAATAAAATGGCTCCAGAAAATTAATCCGTGAGAAAGGGGTTATTGCTAGAAGAATCAGAGTAAAAGTGTGTGGCTTCCAAAAGTTTGAGATAACTGAATATCACTGATGACTCTTTAAACTTAAGACAAAGGAAAAGAACCTATATGACCTGATCTCTGTTCAATCCTCTTTAAATAAACATGAAAATACCTTCTTGGGTTCTAAGTATCTTGGTAAGGATTCCCAGCATTATACATTTTTATTGTTACAATGATTCATTTAATCCCCCTTTTAAAACAAGTATTTTAACAAAATAAATCATTTTCTTCCAATACTACCAGAGGAGCATCACATAATGGTAAAATAAATATTAGCAGAGTACAATCACTGAAACAGAAGAAAAACTGTTAAATGGCTGTGTACTACAGAACGGTTAAGCAGGCATAATGCAAAAAGAGAGTGGAAATACAACTACGGGATCCATTAAAAGTATAATCATCTCATTCAAAGGACTAAGTTACAATTAGTAAGATGAAGCAAAATAAGAGCAAAAGGTGGAAATATTCCTTTAAATACAATAATAATTTTAACATATATGTTAGACAGATATGTCCTTAACACACAACAGAAGGCAGAGAAGTTATGGCTATAATAGCAATGGTTGTAGGTTTTTGAAAGCTGACCAAAAAAGCCTTCAACAGCTGATTTTATAAAGACATCTTACTCATATAATGTATGTGCTCAGTCACTCAGTCCTGTCTGATTCTTTG
The DNA here is from genome assembly GCA_006410735.1 of Raphicerus campestris. Classification (NCBI taxonomy): domain Eukaryota; kingdom Metazoa; phylum Chordata; class Mammalia; order Artiodactyla; family Bovidae; genus Raphicerus; species Raphicerus campestris. The sequence continues at coordinate 211,104 of SJYW01008634.1, forward strand.
TGACACCATGGACTATAACCCGCCAGGCTCCTCTGTCCATGGGATTCTCCAGGCAAGAATACTGAAATAGGGTGCCAAGGGACCTTCCACATCCAGGGATCGAACCTGCTTCTCTTGTGTCTTCTGAACTGGCAGGTGGATTCTTTACAACTAGCACCACCTCAGAAGCCCCATAAACTGTACACTCACTATATAATACTGCAAAAGTAAAGAAAATTAACGGATAGACATGAAAAAAATGGGTGAAGTCACACAATCTTCTCCAAAAGAAAACAAACAAACAAAACACTTAATACTTATATGATTTCAGTTGTAAAAGTTGTAAAACAACTGAGCAAAGAGAAACGACGGCCGTCGATTTTCCATACAGTTGGCAAAACTATGTGTGTGCACCAAGTCGCTTCAGCGGTGTCCGACTCCTTGGGCCCTATGGACTGTAGCCCGCCAGGCTCCTCTGTCCATGGGATTCTCCAGGCAAGAGTACTGGAGTGGGTTGCCACTTCCTCCTCCAGGGGGTCTTCCTGACCCAGAGATGGAACCCACAGCATTTGTGTGTGCTGCACTGGCAGGTAGGTTCTACCACTAGCGACATCTAAGAAGCAAAACAATCAAGAAAGCCAAAAAAAAAAAAAAAAAAAAAAAAAAACCACACACACAAAACGCTCATCGGAAACAAAAGACAACATCTTAACATTCGGGAGACGGGACAATAGTTTTGGAAGGACCTCCACAGGCGGCTTGTGGGTCCCACTGGTACCTCATTTCTTGATTTGAGCATTGAACGGCTATTAATAACATGTTTTTTCAACTGCACGTAGGTCAGAGGCATTTATTTTCCCGCAAGAAGGTCATATTTCAAAATTAGAAAAACCGAGGTTTGGGGAAAGAAATAGAAACACATACAGGACACTTGAAAGAGAACACAGATAAGAACAAACATACCGCAGAATGAGAAGAGTCGGAGGACGCAGCGTGTTCCTGAAGCGGATCGGTCAGCACGGCCGCCACCGCGCAGTCTGAGGGCGAAGGTGGGGCCTGGGCACCGCGGCGCCTGTCTCGGCCCCAAGTCAGAGTCAGGCCGGAAGGCGCCGCGCAGAGCCTCAGACCCTCCTGAGAGCAGCGGGCACAGCGCCTTCCTGCCTCCCTTCCCCTCAGGCCGGCCAGCTTCCGGAGTTCCGCACACGAAATCGGGCTGGAGTTTAAAAATGTCGCCCGCGGAACCGGCCGGAAGACCCACCCAGACGCCGACTTACAGAACGTAAGTGGCTCAGTCCTGGGTTTTCATTGGCCCAGTGACTCATACTGGCTGCGCTTTGTTTTCAGGGAAATGTAGTTAACACCGCTGTCTGCCATGGCTAGGGTCGGGGCCCCAGACTTCCAGGAAAATTCCGCCTGACCCCGGTGGGTGGCTGGGAAGCAGTTTTCCAAGGCTCCGAGTTACTGGCGGGGTTCAGGCTTCTTAAAGGGGATGCGCCCAGATATCCGTGGAACCACTCTTCTCAAAGACAGAAAAAGGGGGTGTCTCCACGCGTAGGGAGTCGTGCCACACAGGGCATCAAGCATTCTAAAATTTTAAGAACTTGAAATTGAGAATGTGGTACAGGTAGAGGACTTAGTGACGTCAATATTTTGGAAAAAATTATGAGGTCATACATACTTAGAGGTCAAAGACATTTATGACACACACCTACAAGTAATACTTTGCATTGTGATTGCGATGAATATACCTGAAAACAAACACATTTTGAACGACTTAGACTCAAAGTAGCAGGCTGATGAATATTCCCCGAGGACAACTGGGTCTTTGGAGCTCATAAATGTTACCTTACACAGTCAGAGACTTTGCCAAGTCGATTACGGATTTGGAGATGAGATTACCCCAAAAGTATGTTTGTCTGGAGATGTATTCCAAGGTCTCCTCATAAAAGACAGGTAGAGGAAGGTGATTTGATGACTGAAATGCTGCACTGCTGGTCTTTGAAGAAGGAAGTGGTCTTCAGCGGTCAAACACAAGGAATGCAGCTCCAGACTTTGAAAAAGGCAAGGACAACAATTCATTCCTAGAGCTTCCAGAGAGACCAAGCCCCTAGTCACACTTTGACTTTATCCCTGTGAAAGTGAGTTAGACTTCTGACGTCCAGAAGAGTAAAATAATTCATAATTTTTCATCTGAAACCATCAACTTTGTGGTTACTCATTATAACAGCCATAGAAAATGAATACGGTTAGTGACTTGGGCTTAATTACAGATTGCTCTTGCTATCCCAATGAACAGCTTTCCTAGGAAATGCTTCATAAACTGAGATGTCATAAAGCAGAAGTATTCCCTTCTTTCTCAAAATTCTGATACACCACTTCGGTTTTCCCAATGAACAGCCATTAATATGGTGTTATGGCTTTTTTCATAAAAGTGATTTAAATACTTCAGAAGTTTCTTTCAGTTCAGTTCAGTTCAGTCTCTCAGTCGTGTCCGACTCTTTGCAATCCCACGAATCGCAGCATGGCAGGCTTCCCTGTCCATCACCAACTCCCCGAGTTCACTCAGACTCACGTCCATCGAGTCAGTGATGCCATCGAGCCATCTCATTCTCAGTCGTCCCCTTCTCTTTCTGCCCCCAATCCCTCCCAGCATCAGAGTCTTTTCCAATGAGTCAACTCTTCGCATGAGGTGGTCAAAGTACTGGAGTTTCAGTTTTAGCATCATTCCTTCCAAAGAACACCCAGGACTGATCTCCTTCAGATTGGACTGGTTGGATCTCCATGCAGTCCAGGGGACTCTCAAGAGTCTTCTCCAACACCACAGTTCAAAAGCATCAGTTCTTCAGTGCTCAGCTTTCTTCACAGTCCAACTCTCACATCCATACTTGACCACTGGAAAAACCATAGCCTTGACTAGATGGACCTTTGTTGGCAAAGTAATATCTCTGCTTTTGAATATACTATCTAGTATTCAAAAGTTGGTCATAACTTTTCTTCCAAGGAGTAAGAGCCTTTTAATTTCATGGCTGCAGTCGCCATCTGCAGTGATTTTGGAGCCCCTCAAAATAAAGTCTGACACTGTTTCCACTGTTTCTCCATCTATTTCCCATGGAGTGATGGGACCGGATGCCATGAACTTCGTTTTCTGAATGTTGAGCTTTAAAACAACTTTTTCACTCTTCTCTTTCACTTTCATCAAGAGGCCATAAGGGTGGTGTCATCTGCATATCTGAGGTTATTGATATTTCTCCCGGCAATCTTGATTCCAGCTTGTGCTTCTTCCAGCCCAACATTTCTCATGATGTACTCTGCATATAAGTTAAATAAGCAGAGTGACAATATACAGCCTTGATGTACTTCTTGTCCTATTTGGAACCAGTCTGTTGTTCCATGTCTAATTCTAACTGTTTCTTCCTGACCTGCATACAGATTTCTCGAGAGGCAGGTCAGGTGGTCTGGTATTTCCATCTCTTGAAGAATTTTCCACAGTTTATTGTGATCCACAGAGTCAAAGGCTTTGGCATAGTCAATAAAGCAGACATAGAAGTTTATCTGGATTTCATAAAAACATGTACTAATGACTCTTTTATAAAACCCAAGTGATGTAATCTGAACTTTGGAAAGCAGGAGATTCCTGTATTTGATCAAATTATGGAAATTATGAAAAAGTATCAATGTCTGGAAATATACTTTGAATTATTTAAAAGTTAAATAAGGCAGGGTGGGGCTAAGTGTCCTATGTAAAAATGAGTAAATATTTTTATGTATGTCAAGTATGTAAATTGTTAGGAGTATAAAGTGGTGAATAATGTTATGAGAACCTAGCCAAGTAATTCAGTGAAGAAAACTGAAGTTCCAACACACTTATTATCTTCTCAGATTATCTGGCAAATGATAACAAGAATGTGCAATATCATGAATTAGTAGGGAAATTCAACCAGATAATAGTATCCACACTTTTAAAACAGGGAATATTTAAAATACTAACCATACCAACCAACTACTGGTGAGGAATATAGGGGGACTGAATACTGTCAATGGGAATGCAAATGGGTAGTCATTCATTTTAGAATATGAAACCAAGTGTTCATATAAAGGATTTTATTTACTTGTTTGCTTACTTGTGGCAGGCAAACTGGAAAGAAACCACAAAACCCTATCCTTTAACAGATGAATGGATAAACAGTTAAATGATGGTCAATCCAAATAATATATTAATCAGAAAAAAAATTATTCACATTGGCAACTTGGATGATTCTTAAAGTAACTATGCATGTAGAAAGAAAATGACAAATAAAAAAGTAAATGTTAAACACTCCAATGATATTAAAGTTCTGGAAAACACTGAGTTACTGAATTGGAGTAACCCACAGGCCATCTCCACACTAGGGGTGTGCACACAGATGGCATTCAACTTACAGTTGAGGAGTCCTTTACAGAACCAGTTCAGTAAGATGTATTAAGTAAGGAGACAGCTCATTTGCTTCTCATCTCTATAGTTGAGGAGTCCTTTACAGAACCAGTTCATCAAGATGTATTAAGTAAGGAGACAGCTCATTTGCTTCTCATCTCATCTCATTTGAAGGCCTTTCTCTAGTATGAGCATACTGGTGACAAATGAGGCTAGACCTTTGGCTCGAAGCTTTGTCACATTCATTATACACATAGGGGCTCTACAGTTAGTGATCAATGTTTGTTATGATGATGGTTCCATGCATGGTTGAAATTTATCAAGTTGGACAATTTAGGGATGTTCTATTCAGTGCAGACCAACTATACATAAGCTCAATTAAATCTGTATAAAAATTGACTTCACATAAAAATCTGAATCTTTTTGGAAAAGGAGAACTCTGGCAATCACACCTCAAATCCATTATCTCTCNCAGTTCTTCAGTGCTCAGCTTTCTTCACAGTCCAACTCTCACATCCATACTTGACCACTGGAAAAACCATAGCCTTGACTAGATGGACCTTTGTTGGCAAAGTAATATCTCTGCTTTTGAATATACTATCTAGTATTCAAAAGTTGGTCATAACTTTTCTTCCAAGGAGTAAGAGCCTTTTAATTTCATGGCTGCAGTCGCCATCTGCAGTGATTTTGGAGCCCCTCAAAATAAAGTCTGACACTGTTTCCACTGTTTCTCCATCTATTTCCCATGGAGTGATGGGACCGGATGCCATGAACTTCGTTTTCTGAATGTTGAGCTTTAAAACAACTTTTTCACTCTTCTCTTTCACTTTCATCAAGAGGCCATAAGGGTGGTGTCATCTGCATATCTGAGGTTATTGATATTTCTCCCGGCAATCTTGATTCCAGCTTGTGCTTCTTCCAGCCCAACATTTCTCATGATGTACTCTGCATATAAGTTAAATAAGCAGAGTGACAATATACAGCCTTGATGTACTTCTTGTCCTATTTGGAACCAGTCTGTTGTTCCATGTCTAATTCTAACTGTTTCTTCCTGACCTGCATACAGATTTCTCGAGAGGCAGGTCAGGTGGTCTGGTATTTCCATCTCTTGAAGAATTTTCCACAGTTTATTGTGATCCACAGAGTCAAAGGCTTTGGCATAGTCAATAAAGCAGACATAGAAGTTTATCTGGATTTCATAAAAACATGTACTAATGACTCTTTTATAAAACCCAAGTGATGTAATCTGAACTTTGGAAAGCAGGAGATTCCTGTATTTGATCAAATTATGGAAATTATGAAAAAGTATCAATGTCTGGAAATATACTTTGAATTATTTAAAAGTTAAATAAGGCAGGGTGGGGCTAAGTGTCCTATGTAAAAATGAGTAAATATTTTTATGTATGTCAAGTATGTAAATTGTTAGGAGTATAAAGTGGTGAATAATGTTATGAGAACCTAGCCAAGTAATTCAGTGAAGAAAACTGAAGTTCCAACACACTTATTATCTTCTCAGATTATCTGGCAAATGATAACAAGAATGTGCAATATCATGAATTAGTAGGGAAATTCAACCAGATAATAGTATCCACACTTTTAAAACAGGGAATATTTAAAATACTAACCATACCAACCAACTACTGGTGAGGAATATAGGGGGACTGAATACTGTCAATGGGAATGCAAATGGGTAGTCATTCATTTTAGAATATGAAACCAAGTGTTCATATAAAGGATTTTATTTACTTGTTTGCTTACTTGTGGCAGGCAAACTGGAAAGAAACCACAAAACCCTATCCTTTAACAGATGAATGGATAAACAGTTAAATGATGGTCAATCCAAATAATATATTAATCAGAAAAAAAATTATTCACATTGGCAACTTGGATGATTCTTAAAGTAACTATGCATGTAGAAAGAAAATGACAAATAAAAAAGTAAATGTTAAACACTCCAATGATATTAAAGTTCTGGAAAACACTGAGTTACTGAATTGGAGTAACCCACAGGCCATCTCCACACTAGGGGTGTGCACACAGATGGCATTCAACTTACAGTTGAGGAGTCCTTTACAGAACCAGTTCAGTAAGATGTATTAAGTAAGGAGACAGCTCATTTGCTTCTCATCTCTATAGTTGAGGAGTCCTTTACAGAACCAGTTCATCAAGATGTATTAAGTAAGGAGACAGCTCATTTGCTTCTCATCTCATCTCATTTGAAGGCCTTTCTCTAGTATGAGCATACTGGTGACAAATGAGGCTAGACCTTTGGCTCGAAGCTTTGTCACATTCATTATACACATAGGGGCTCTACAGTTAGTGATCAATGTTTGTTATGATGATGGTTCCATGCATGGTTGAAATTTATCAAGTTGGACAATTTAGGGATGTTCTATTCAGTGCAGACCAACTATACATAAGCTCAATTAAATCTGTATAAAAATTGACTTCACATAAAAATCTGAATCTTTTTGGAAAAGGAGAACTCTGGCAATCACACCTCAAATCCATTATCTCTCTTGGTCTCATGGGAAGGATTCTGTCACAGTAGGAATGAAGACTGGTGAACAATCAAAGTTATCCAGGAACTCTGTCTGGGTCCTAAAAATCACGTGCCTGGACTACAGGATTTCTGCTGTTATTCCCCACTGTCTTCACTGTGCAGTAATGGCCTTAGATAAATAACTTGCAGATGCTATATGATGCCAAAACCAGTTCTATAACACCTGAGAATTTTTGCAAAAACTTTTATCATAAACAGCTATGGGAACATTTGTGGATGCAGTTTTAGAAAAGGTGTGTCCGACTTTGCAACCCCATGAATCGCAGCACGCCAGGCCTCCCTGTCCATCACCAACTCCTGGAGTTCACTCAGACTCATGCCCATCGAGTCAGTGATGCCATCCAGCCATCTCATCCTCTGTCGTCCCCTTCTCCTCCTGCCCCTAATCCCTCCCAGCATCAGAGTCTTTTCCAATGAGTCAACTCTTTAAATTACGTGGCCAAAGTACTGGCATTTCAGCTTTAGCATCATTCCTTCCAAAGAACACCCAGGGCTGATCTCCTTCAGAATGGACTGGTTGGATCTCCTTGCAGTCCAAGGGACTCTCAAGAGTCTTCCCCAAAACCACAGTTCAAAAGCATCAATTCTTTGGCGCTCAGCTTTCTTCACAGTCCAACTCTCACATCCATACTTGACCACAGGAAAAACCATAGCCTTGACTAGACGGACCTTTGTTGGCAAAGTAATGTCTCTGCTTTTGAATATGCTATCTAGGTTGGTCATAACTTTTCTTCCAAGGAGTAAGTGCCTTTTAATTTCCTGGCTTCAATCACCATCTGCAGTGATTTTGGAGCCCAACACTGTTTCCACTGTTTCTCCATCTATTTCACATGGAGTGATGGGACCCGATGGCACGATCTTCATTTTCTGAATGTTGAGCTTTAAGCCAACTTTTTCACTCTCCTCTTTCACTTTCATCAAGAGGCTTTTTAGTTCCTCTTCACTTTCTTCAGGGTGGTGTCATCTGCATATCTGAGGGTATTGATATTTCTCCCAGCAATCTTGATTCCAGCTTGTATTTCTTCCAGTCCAGTGTTTCTCTTGATGTACTCTGCATATAAGTTAAATAAGCAGGGTGACAATATACAGCCTTGACGTACTGCTTTTCCTATTTGGAACCAGTCTGTTGTTCCTAGTCTCTCAGTTCCTATTAACTCCATGTCTGTTTCTGTAACAAGTATGATTCCCACCCATTGTCTGTAACTTAACACTCAGCAACACCAGCCCCAAGTTGTGGACATTATGGCATGTGGCTCTGTTACGGCTGGACCTAGGGAACTTCTTCCCTTGAACAATACTGGGGGCATGATGTGACATCCCATGTGAAAAGACAACTTGTGCAGCTCCAAAACAACAACAACAACAACAACAAAAACTCACTGGTGCTACTCACAACTGTCCTCATCTCAGGGTGACCTGAAGATCTATCCAAAATTGGTCACATTAGTCCCACAGAACCCTGCAGTCTACCTCAGGAGGCCTTGGGCAACAATGTAAATTAGATCAAATNTCCTTGATAATAGTTCCTCATTTTCTCTGGCTACAGGCCAGTCCTCAATATCCTCCTTCTTTATAAGGAAGCCACTCAACCCAGCCCTGCTGGTCACTCTAACCTCATAGTGATCATTTGTTCACATTGTAAACTGGGCTTTCTACTTCCAGCTTTCTAATTGCAAAATTGCTGTCTCTTCAGCCTCTTGCTTCTGACTGCTCCCAGTCCAGGGATGCAGTCTGCCCCTTGGGTGCCCTCATGCCATCCACAGAGCCTGTTAGGATCCCTCTTTCTCTCATCCTGTTAAGGATTGACAGCAGACTGCAAAGTGACCAGTGAAAGGGGCAAAGGTCACACAGCCATGTCCTTGCTCATCCTGGGTATACCCCCTCTCTCTGGAACTTTAATGGAGCCAGGTTTAAACTTCTGAAAATTGGAGGTGCTGCGTAATTACCCGATCTTGCTGGTTTTGAGCATGCCTTGCTTAATAAAAGGAAGGCAGGAAATTAGACTGGATCATGGGTTTGTTGCTTATATTTTCTGAGCCCCAAATCTGGAATTGTGGTCTGGCAAGTATAGGGTACACGTGGATAAATGAGACAAAATATTTGAAAATAAGGCCATTCTGGACATTGCGTATCTGTCTAGTAGCTTGGCAAGGGAACTAGATATCACACACTCATATAATGTTGATAAAAATTAACATTGATAATAATGAGAATTTACCATGGACCAGGTCCTTCCTGAACCATGTAGATTATCTCATTTATTGCTCATAAAAATTTCCTCCAAGTAGCTAGAAGGGAGAGAAAACCAATCATTATATACTCAATAATAAAATTAAAAGAATAGTATTATATACTATCCCATGGACGGAGGAGCCTGGTAGGCTACATACAGTCCACAGGGTCATAAAGAGTTGGACACAACAGAGCATCTTCAATTTCAATTGTATACACTAGGTACACAGTATATGCTAGGCTCTGAACTGAACACATTCTCTGCTTTAAACTTTAAACAAAACCTGTAAGTAGGTATTATTATTATTATTATTATTATTATCATATGGTTGGCTGCTTCTAGAGAAGGCAATGGCAACCCACTCCAGTACTCTTGCCTGGAAAATCCCATGGGTGGAGGAGCCTGGTGGGCTGCAGTCCATGGGGTCGCTAGGAGTCGGGCATGACTGAGCGACTTCACTTTCACTTTTCACTTTCATGCATTGGAGAAGGCAATGGCAACCCACTCCAGTGTTCTTACCTGGAGAATTCCAGGGACAGAGGAGCCTGGTGGGCTGCCATCTACGGGGTTGCACAGAGTCAGACACAACTGAAGCGAGTTAGCAGTAGCAGCAGCAAGCTGCTATTTGCACCCTTGTGCAATCCCCTTTCCTTGAGTGTGGGCTGGATCCAATGACTTGCTTTTGACTAACAGAATGTGGCAAGAATACTGGGATGTCACTTCTGTGATTAGATTGCAAAAGACTGACTTCTGTCTTTTTAGCAGTCTCTTTCTCTTTGGCCCTCTCTTTTTCCCTCGTGCTAGCTTGCTGTGATGAAGGAAGCTGCTATGTTTTGAGATGTTCTATGGATAGATCCACAAGTAAGGCACAGAGAAGTCCTGAGCCAATAGTTCATGAGGATCTATCTAAGGCCTTAGGCTAAAGCTTGTGAGCTAAGGAATCCTGCCAACAATGATATGACTGAGCTAGGATGCAGGTTCATCCTAATTGAGCCTTGAGGTGACCACACCCTTTTGAGACACCCAGAGCCAGAGGACCCAGTTAAGTTATACCAGGAATTCTGACCCACAGAGACAGAGGTAATAAATGTTGTTTTATGCTACTAAATTTTGGGATAATTTGTTACCCAGCAAGAGATAGCTAATATATATTACACTTTGTAGATGAAGAAACTGAAGTTTAGATAAATGAATCAACTTTCCCAGAGTCATACGGCTAGAAATAGCAGAGTCAGGATCTGAACACATTTAGTTCAGGGTCTGAGCTCAAGTCTACTTTCTTATGAGATTCCAAGTGATTAGGAAACTGGAGTTCTAAAAGGCATTCTCCTCTCTGAAACCCTTGGAGTGTAGCCAGGCTTCCAGGAAACCCTTTGTGTGTGTGTGTAAACCTGGAATGGACAAAAGTTTAAATGATGCTAAATGCTTTGAGTGGTCCACTCCCTGTTGCAGAAGAATGGCTGGTCCACCCATAGATCTAGTGATAGTAACCAGGGGTTCTATTCGACAGCACAATGGCAGAGCTAAGAGCTGCAACCTGTCCTTTTTACAAGCACTCAAGCCATCTTACCTATGCTATGCAAGGTGGATAGAGGGATATACACACTTTTCTTGAGGATGAAAATGCCTACATTGAGTAATGAGATGGCATGGTGTGCTACTTAAAAATCACATGAGCCCTAGAATTGGAAATCAAATGGTTCTGCCTGAGAGGACACCCTTTTCCACTGACTTTTAAAACTTTTTTTGCTTCTTCCCATCCAAGGAACAGAGTCTTGAATTTTGAAACCACAGTGCTTTGTTCCAGCATGGAAAGCAACTTGGCACATCCCTTTGTTGGAAGCTCCCCAGTTTGGGATGGCAAAAACATCTTCTTCCAGAAAATTTCCCTTTGTTTACCCAGAGCTTCATGCCAGTGGTCACCTTTATGAAATCAAAAGAAGATTCGTTCAGTGGTTGGCTGCAGGAATCTATCCTTCCTTGTCGGCTTTGCCCTGGTGCCAAAGCAGCAGTCTTTGAGCTCAGGGGTGTTTCCAGGTGGCAACAGAGTAATGATGCCATAGGGTAGAGTTCTGGCCCCATTCTCCTTTCAGCCAGTGGCAGCGGCTGCATTTTGTTGGTTCAATTGTGCAACCTGGTGTAAAGTCCATATCTGGGGTGGTTGGGGGTAGGATTATAAGCTGTCTCAGCACTCTGATTATGGCCTCTTGACTCTCTCATGTTCATTACCCTCTTCTCCAAGGGCTTTCTTTCTATCTCTCAGTTCTCATTCTCTCTGTCTCACTTTTTGTCTCTTTCCTCCCTTCTCTCTAATCCCTATATCCCTGTCAATCTCCACTTTCAGGGATCCTAAACTCAGGGAATCATCTCTTATCAAATGTTATGACTTTGCCCCTAACTGCTAGCAGCAAGCAGCTCTGGCCCTTGTCTGCTTATCTGACTGATTTTCTTTTCCACCGACTGTTTGCTTTTCTGATCNCCGATTCTGCTTCTGTGATGCTTACCTTGGAAAAGTGTGAAATTCTACACAAGCGGAAGATGTAATTATTGTTACACTAGAGATTATTTCAGGGAGGAGGATGGCATGAGGGAAATGGGTGTGAAAATCAGGTTCTTCTATTTCCACAGCCCAGGCAGCACTCTCTGGGCCCTGGGGATGATCTGGGTCTGACTCAGGAAATAGGCTTGTCTGCCTTCCCTCGAGCAACAACATCCTTTCCTATCAGCTGCTGCTCTGAGAAGACACTGATGTCCTTTTGCAGGAAACTAACAGGAAAAGAAAGAAAGCCTACTACGAAATACACTTCCTGCGGGCAAAATGAAATGGCTGCTGCTCTGGCTGCCTGGAGGAAAAGGCTGAATAAATAAACACACCATCCCTATTGTGTAGGCAGGTTTCCTGGGGGCAAGGCTTCATCTTCTCAGCCCTTCTTTCCCTTCTAAAATTGGCCATCCTGCAAAACAGCAGACAGAGATCTTCTCTGGCTACTGAGAAGTGTTGAAACTTAGAATTCTCCTCTTGCTCAAACCCAGAGGAAACACAGAGTTAGAAGAAGAGGAGACAAGTGACAGGAAGAGGAACTTGATGTTGCTGCATACCTCTCCTTTAACCTCACAGATCTTTCCCCACAACTTCTGCTTTGAGCTCTTCTGTGCACAAATCTGGAAACACCTAGGAACATGCCCAGAGAAGCAGAGGCCAGGGTTGTGGCATCTCAGAAAATCAAGGGACCTGTTTAAATCCCAGCTGCACAGGTATCTTGATTTGGAGGCAGATGTGTAACTGCTATTATCTGTGAGTATTTATTGAGCACTAATGGTCTAGCACCACAGAAGAAACTGCTTAAGACGTTGACTTTGGATCAGAAAACAGCTCCAGCTGAAAAGATCCTAAGGCATTTCCTTGTGAGGATAGTTTTTTCTTCTGCCCGGAACACTGACAAAAGGAAAGAACCTGTACAAATGTAAAGAGAGTGGAGGGAGGCAGGGGGAGAGAATATTTGAGTAGATACTCCTGGCCTGAAAAGATGAGATAAGGTGAGCTATGCATTTGGACCTTTGTGTTTCTACGTGTTTTTGGTTTAAAGATCATTTATGCTTTAGGAGTTCTCACCCCTCCTGACCCCCACCGCCACCACCACATTTTTCTTATAATCATGTGTGAGCCCTGAGAAAGGACTCAAAGCCAAAATAATGGGGTTTCCTTGATAATAGTTCCTCATTTTCTCTGGCTACAGGCCAGTCCTCAATATCCTCCTTCTTTATAAGGAAGCCACTCAACCCAGCCCTGCTGGTCACTCTAACCTCATAGTGATCATTTGTTCACATTGTAAACTGGGCTTTCTACTTCCAGCTTTCTAATTGCAAAATTGCTGTCTCTTCAGCCTCTTGCTTCTGACTGCTCCCAGTCCAGGGATGCAGTCTGCCCCTTGGGTGCCCTCATGCCATCCACAGAGCCTGTTAGGATCCCTCTTTCTCTCATCCTGTTAAGGATTGACAGCAGACTGCAAAGTGACCAGTGAAAGGGGCAAAGGTCACACAGCCATGTCCTTGCTCATCCTGGGTATACCCCCTCTCTCTGGAACTTTAATGGAGCCAGGTTTAAACTTCTGAAAATTGGAGGTGCTGCGTAATTACCCGATCTTGCTGGTTTTGAGCATGCCTTGCTTAATAAAAGGAAGGCAGGAAATTAGACTGGATCATGGGTTTGTTGCTTATATTTTCTGAGCCCCAAATCTGGAATTGTGGTCTGGCAAGTATAGGGTACACGTGGATAAATGAGACAAAATATTTGAAAATAAGGCCATTCTGGACATTGCGTATCTGTCTAGTAGCTTGGCAAGGGAACTAGATATCACACACTCATATAATATTGATAAAAATTAACATTGATAATAATGAGAATTTACCATGGACCAGGTCCTTCCTGAACCATGTAGATTATCTCATTTATTGCTCATAAAAATTTCCTCCAAGTAGCTAGAAGGGAGAGAAAACCAATCATTATATACTCAATAATAAAATTAAAAGAATAGTATTATATACTATCCCATGGACGGAGGAGCCTGGTAGGCTACATACAGTCCACAGGGTCATAAAGAGTTGGACACAACAGAGCATCTTCAATTTCAATTGTATACACTAGGTACACAGTATATGCTAGGCTCTGAACTGAACACATTCTCTGCTTTAAACTTTAAACAAAACCTGTAAGTAGGTATTATTATTATTATTATTATTATTATCATATGGTTGGCTGCTTCTAGAGAAGGCAATGGCAACCCACTCCAGTACTCTTGCCTGGAAAATCCCATGGGTGGAGGAGCCTGGTGGGCTGCAGTCCATGGGGTCGCTAGGAGTCGGGCATGACTGAGCGACTTCACTTTCACTTTTCACTTTCATGCATTGGAGAAGGCAATGGCAACCCACTCCAGTGTTCTTACCTGGAGAATTCCAGGGACAGAGGAGCCTGGTGGGCTGCCATCTACGGGGTTGCACAGAGTCAGACACAACTGAAGCGAGTTAGCAGTAGCAGCAGCAAGCTGCTATTTGCACCCTTGTGCAATCCCCTTTCCTTGAGTGTGGGCTGGATCCAATGACTTGCTTTTGACTAACAGAATGTGGCAAGAATACTGGGATGTCACTTCTGTGATTAGATTGCAAAAGACTGACTTCTGTCTTTTTAGCAGTCTCTTTCTCTTTGGCCCTCTCTTTTTCCCTCGTGCTAGCTTGCTGTGATGAAGGAAGCTGCTATGTTTTGAGATGTTCTATGGATAGATCCACAAGTAAGGCACAGAGAAGTCCTGAGTCAATAGTTCATGAGGATCTATCTAAGGCCTTAGGCTAAAGCTTGTGAGCTAAGGAATCCTGCCAACAATGATATGACTGAGCTAGGATGCAGGTTCATCCTAATTGAGCCTTGAGGTGACCACACCCTTGTGAGACACCCAGAGCCAGAGGACCCAGTTAAGTTATACCAGGAATTCTGACCCACAGAGACAGAGGTAATAAATGTTGTTTTATGCTACTAAATTTTGGGATAATTTGTTACCCAGCAAGAGATAGCTAATATATATTACACTTTGTAGATGAAGAAACTGAAGTTTAGATAAATGAATCAACTTTCCCAGAGTCATACGGCTAGAAATAGCAGAGTCAGGATCTGAACACATTTAGTTCAGGGTCTGAGCTCAAGTCTACTTTCTTATGAGATTCCAAGTGATTAGGAAACTGGAGTTCTAAAAGGCATTCTCCTCTCTGAAACCCTTGGAGTGTAGCCAGGCTTCCAGGAAACCCTTTGTGTGTGTGTGTAAACCTGGAATGGACAAAAGTTTAAATGATGCTAAATGCTTTGAGTGGTCCACTCCCTGTTGCAGAAGAATGGCTGGTCCACCCATAGATCTAGTGATAGTAACCAGGGGTTCTATTCGACAGCACAATGGCAGAGCTAAGAGCTGCAACCTGTCCTTTTTACAAGCACTCAAGCCATCTTACCTATGCTATGCAAGGTGGATAGAGGGATATACACACTTTTCTTGAGGATGAAAATGCCTACATTGAGGAATGAGATGGCATGGTGTGCTACTTAAAAATCACATGAGCCCTAGAATTGGAAATCAAATGGTTCTGCCTGAGAGGACACCCTTTTCCACTGACTTTTAAAACTTTTTTTGCTTCTTCCCATCCAAGGAACAGAGTCTTGAATTTTGAAACCACAGTGCTTTGTTCCAGCATGGAAAGCAACTTGGCACATCCCTTTGTTGGAAGCTCCCCAGTTTGGGATGGCAAAAACATCTTCTTCCAGAAAATTTCCCTTTGTTTACCCAGAGCTTCATGCCAGTGGTCACCTTTATGAAATCAAAAGAAGATTCGTTCAGTGGTTGGCTGCAGGAATCTATCCTTCCTTGTCGGCTTTGCCCTGGTGCCAAAGCAGCAGTCTTTGAGCTCAGGGGTGTTTCCAGGTGGCAACAGAGTAATGATGCCATAGGGTAGAGTTCTGGCCCCATTCTCCTTTCAGCCAGTGGCAGCGGCTGCATTTTGTTGGTTCAATTGTGCAACCTGGTGTAAAGTCCATATCTGGGGTGGTTGGGGGTAGGATTATAAGCTGTCTCAGCACTCTGATTATGGCCTCTTGACTCTCTCATGTTCATTACCCTCTTCTCCAAGGGCTTTCTTTCTATCTCTCAGTTCTCATTCTCTCTGTCTCACTTTTTGTCTCTTTCCTCCCTTCTCTCTAATCCCTATATCCCTGTCAATCTCCACTTTCAGGGATCCTAAACTCAGGGAATCATCTCTTATCAAATGTTATGACTTTGCCCCTAACTGCTAGCAGCAAGCAGCTCTGGCCCTTGTCTGCTTATCTGACTGATTTTCTTTTCCACCGACTGTTTGCTTTTCTGATCCTTTTGGATTGTGTGCAGAAACCAGGGAGAAAAAAAAAAAAAAAAACCCCAAACAAACAAAAAACGCCAAACGGAGTTTTCATAGTGAGTGTGTCCTCCTGGACTAAAATAGAAATGTAAAGACATTCAGGTTTTGCTCCCTTGAAAAGTGGTATGATCAAAGAGAGGTGCAGCAAAGAAAAGAGAGCAGAATGCACCAGCACACAAGAGCCCAAGGCAAACCATACCACTCAGATATTGGGCCATCACTCTGAGTCCATCATTTCCCACTTAATCAGGATTTATAAAGGCTATTTTTGCCTTTAATACACCTGCCATGCTGGTTTTGCTCAAGTGGTTCCGCAGAGATACCATCTGCACCACCTCCACAACCAGCCACGCAACACAGAGTTGCAGACTCCCTGACTCCAGTGTCCTTGCTTTTTAAGAGTGGGCCTTGAGAGTGATGGAGACGCACCTAACACAGGAAAGAAAAGAGAAGCTGGATGGAATAATTGCATTATAAGATTACTTTGTGGATACAAAATCAAAATGTAGGGTACAAGCAATAACTTTTCCAGTTACTGCATGGGCTTCAATAACAGAATAGCCTTCTGCTGCATCAAAGAATGTTCCTTAAAACCTTCCTTCTTTAAGGTTTTCTCTTACTGGGTTGTATGTGTTTATATTACATTTTTCCTCTTAACTGATTTTCACAAGGAATGGGAGTGATAGAAGTGTATATGTATGTATGAGCAAAAACATTTATGAATGTCTTTTTTTTCAGTTCAGTTGCTCAGTCGTGTCTGAGTCTCTGCAACCCCTGCAGCATGCCAGGCTTCCCTGCCCATCACCAACTCTTGGAGCTTACTCAGACTCATGTCCATCAAGTTGGTGATGCCATCCAGCCATCGTCACCCGCTTCTCCTCCTGCCTTTAATCTTTCCCAGCATCAGGGTCTTTTCAAGTGAGTCAGTTCTTCACATCAGGTGGCCAAAGTATTTGAGTTTCAGCTTCAGCTTCAGTCCTTCCAAAGAACATTCAGGACTGATTTCCTTTAGGATTGACTGGTTGGATCTCCTTGCAGTCCAACGGACTCTCAAGAGTCTTCTCCAACACCACAGATCAAAAGTGTCAATTCTTTGGCACTCAGCTTTCTTTATAGTCCAACTCTTACATCCACACATGACTACTAGAAAAACCATAGCTTTGACTAGAAGGACGTTTGTTGGCAAAGTAATGTCTCTGCTTTTTAATATGCTGTCTAGGTTGGTCATAGCTTTTCTTTCAAGGAGCAAGGGTCTTTCAAGGTTGAAGTCACCATCTGCAGTTATTTTGGAGCTCAAGAAAATAAAGTCTGCAACTGTTTCCACTGTTTCCCCATCTATTTGCCATGAAGTGATGGGACCGGATGCCATGATCTTCATTTTCTGAATGTTGAGTTTTAAGCCAACTTTTTCATTCGAGTATATGAGATAGAAGGGTGACTTCCCTGGTGGCCCAATGGTTAAGACCTCATGCTTCCACTGTAGTGGGTGCAGGTTCCATCCCTGGTGGAGGAATTAAAATCCCACACGCTGTGTTGTGTGGTGAAAAATAAATAAATAGATACAATGAAATAAAAGGAATAGCTGAACTTTGTGGCAAAATTCCTAGTTTTGTGATAGTAATTTTGAGTTCCTGAACTTCCATGACAAGTCCTCTTAATGAGGCTGGCCTAATTCTATGTTCTCGATGGCACATAGTAACTAAGACATACTATAACTATGACTGTGAAAGAGCCATTATTACCCAAAGTATCATAATAATGGTCATGCCCTCCTATGACGTTATTGTTTTCTATCTGCCAGGACATTAATTGCCTTCTAACTTGCTCTAAAATTGGTAGGTAGGACACCGCCAAGACTAGAGAGAAGAAAGCTGTTGGTAATATATTCAAAAGCTTCGGACATACTGCTGCCTCCTTCTCACTGGAGCATCTTCACATTTACACGTTACTTCTTTTGTTATGGGATGTTAGTTAAGGCTTGCCTTATGTCTTGAATGCCATCTTATCATGGTCAATGTTTGATCTTTTCTTCAATTGAATGATTCAGACATTTCTGCGGTTATTTTGGCTTTTCCGCTTTCCTTTCACAGGCTTTTTATGAGTCATTGAATTGAAGGGGAGGTTATTTCTAAATTGGAAGGTGAGGATGAGAGAAGGGGGAGGAAAGTTCTGGGAAAAAACTAGGAAAAGACACCTTACTGTTATGTAGAGTTACTGGAGGAATAATTTCCACTTAGTTTGGTGATAGAGGTATATAGTTTATTTAAATGACTAAAAATATATGTTAGAAAATAGACAATTTTTTCTTTGGGGGTTGGATAATGAACCACACAGTTTTACACTCCTTGTAGCTTGCTGAAATAGGACAGAAGGGTAAATAGAAGAGATATGGAACAGAGAGTTAGCAGGAATAAGAAAGGGGCAAGGTCTAGTCTGGGTGCCACAGTAAGTTCCCAATCATTAAGAGGTGCTTAAGGGGGACTTTCCCAATCCATTCCTGAGTGTATGTTTCATGACCCATGAGTTTATGTATGCTGGGTGGAGTTGTGAGGAAGGTACATTTATTTAAATCTGATTTAGAAATTGAAAGAGTAATTAGGCCAGCATTTTGCCATTCAGGGACAGGAACAGTGGGTGGAAATGAAAAAGAAAAGCAAAAAGCTGAAATGAAAAAAAAAGGATATACATTTCTAGGAGCACAAGTTTTTATAGTAACATCAAATTTCTCAAGAGTGCCTACTGTGATTTGTACCCAAGTGAATAAAAATGCAATCATTTATTCTTGTGCATTGTGTCAATATGAGAAAAGAACTGCAATTCATTCAACGGTCCTAATTTAGACTGCTAGGAAGAGAGCTTTAGAAAAAAAAAATTGTTAAGTATCTGACACACATCTAGTTGGGTTATTTAAGAACTAACGAGCATAAAAATCAAGTTGCAGGGAGCCGAATTTTCTTCTCCAGAGCATCACAAGGGTAAACTGTGGCCCATTTAGTTCAAACTTGCTGTTGGCTGCCTGGTCACTCATGAGTGAGTCTGGAAGGGGGAGGCCTCGCAACACGCCACTTCAATTTATTAACTGCAACCAAAGTGGACTGCTGCTGCTGCTGTTGAGTCGCTACAGTCGTGTCCGACTCTGTGCGACCCCAGAGACAGCAGCCCACCAGGCTCCCCCGTCCCTGGGATTCTCCAGGCAAGCCAAAGTGGACTGACTTCTGCTAAATAAACGGTTGTGCTTTGCCCTTTAGCATGGAGACTTCTGGAAAGAACGTCAAGGAAACTGGGCACCATAGGACCTCAAGGGGAAATTTTAATTTATATAGAGCGTTTCTCTCACAGAGTTGTAATCGATTTTTATACACAACTTCTAACGTTGCTGTTTTGTGTAAGAACCCTACCCTCTGGGTAAGCTGGCAGTGATAAGCTTCTCTTTATTGGGAGAAAGTTGGAGAAAGGCACGAGTTTACAGTCACCTCTACCACAAAGAGTTAATCCTGCCCGTCGGATTTGAGCGTCAGTCCCTTCCTTGCTTTCTACTGCGCAACCAAACTGTACCCAAGCTCGAACCAACCGGAGCCGACCGTCTTTTGCCAGTTGACTTAACAGACACTTGCGGTAGCCTATCAGAACTTTGAGCTGTCCAGCCATCAACCAATTACAACTAAAGCTTGGTAGGTCGCTCCAGGTCCGGGAGGGGGCAAATACCGGGTCAGGGAAAGGGGCGGTAGGGAAGCTTTGACGGACGGGTATACTAAACCAATAAGAGCAGAGAGCTGCCGCCCCACTATCCAATCGTGAGGTAGGAAGTGTGAAACGGGGTGGGACTGTTGTCATGGGGGAGGTGGAGGCGCTAGGTGGCTACTGGCGCCCGAGGTAGAGAGGCAGGGGCGCTGGAGTTGGTTGGCGGCAGCTGCAGGTGAGTTCCGATAATGCGGGCCTGAGGTCTGGGAGCCCTTGCTGGGGGTGGGGGTGGAAACGCCATTTCGGCGCTCCCGAGGCGGAAGCCAGCGGGAGGGGGCCCCCGACTGCGGGTCCAGCCCGGCCCGGGGCCAGGGCGGGGGCGGCGACGGCGGCAGTTCGCCCTGACTGGGCTGGTGGGAGAGCCGCCCGGCTCCTGCGGCGGAGTTCGTAGTGTGGCAAGGTAGGCTGCGGGGCCGGACCCAAGCGAGTCAGGCCAGCAGGTCCCTCGGGACGCCTAGCTGGTCGGGTCTGGGACACTGACCGGCGACCGGTGCGTGTGAGCGGTAGGTTCCTGGGGAGACGGGAGCGTCTGGGGTCCCGGAGAAGGGAGTGACCGGTTACGACCCGGTCTGAGGGACGAGGTGACGCGGGTATACTCCGGACACCTTTAGGTGTGAGGAAGAAGGTGGGAACCCGGGAAGTCCGGGAGCGGCCCGAGCGGAGAAAGCTG
>SJYW01008634.1:231768-249279 GCA_006410735.1 Raphicerus campestris
GGGAGACTGGGAGTGCCCCGGGTCCAAGGGAGAAGGGAGGCCAAGGGCGGCAGGGGTCCCAGTGAGGATGTCGAGGAAAGAGGCAGGGAGGGGGCGGGGGATTCTCCTGAGAAAGGCGGCCATCCGCGAGAGCAGCGCCGTGGGAGCTCTGGCGGGGCTTCGGTTGGTCGGACCGCTGGAGACCTTGAACAGCTTGGGGAGGGACGGCAGCGCCCTGCCCCCACCGCTGGTCTGCGATGGGAGATCCAAGACTGGACTGGGAACTGAGTGTGAGGATCCCCGGGAGAGCAGAGTTTTGGGGAAAAAAAAAAAACCCAACAACACAAAACATCAACAAAACCTCGAGGGGGTAACTCGGGTTTGGGAAGTGGTGAGAGGTTTAGCCGAGGAGTGAAGTCCTCTCAGTTGGGGATTGGTCAAGCAAAATGACTCGGGGTGGGGGGGGTAGGCGGGAGAAGTAGTTTCCTTGTAGGAAGGGAGTAGGAGATAGGGCGTCGTAGAAGAGAGCGAGAAAGTTGCTCAGGAAGAGACTAGTGGTCTTGTGGAAACCGACCAGGACAGTAGGTAACGAGGAATAACATGGGGGCTTTAATAGGTTCTAATAACTTCAGGAATAGAAGAAACTTCAGCTGCATAATAATACTGACATGCCATCTAGGGCCAGAGAAAGGGTTCTCAAAGCAAAGTTGTGACTTGCATTTCAGTGCTTTGGGAAAGAAATGTTTAGGACGAGAGCAGTCATGTTAGAAAATAAGGACGTGGACAAGATGGGGAATTTGAATGGGAAAAAGGGAGGAGTAGTTGAACTCAAGGAGTAGCACCAGAACTTGATCGGGAAGAGGAGAGGCATGAAGAGAGGTAGGCTTACTTTCTCCAAATTAGAAATAAGTTTGAATTCTGGTTCTACCACCAAGCTTCCATAGCTTAACCTCTCTGTGAAGAAGTTTCATCTGTATTATAGGGATACGGATACTTCCTACTTCTTAGGGTTTTTTTTTTTTTCCCCACGTGAATTAATACCTGTGGAACTTTGAGAATAGTAACTGGCACAGAATAAGTCCTATATACTGGATTTTAAAAAAATCTGTAGAGGATGAAGAAAGGTTTAGAATTCTATAATGCGTCGTTCTGGAACTTTAACTTGAACCGGAATCACCTGGAGGGCTTGCTAAAATACAGACTGCTGGTTCCGTCCAGAATTTCTGATACTGTAGGTCTGGGGTGGGCCCTGGAGTTTGAATTTCTCTCAGATGATGCTTATGTTGGTCAGGGGAACATTTTAAGAACCGCTTGCTTTATTGAAAGTAGTAGTAATGTAGCAGGGGATTCCTTGGTGGCTGAGTGATAAAGAATCCACCTGCCAGTTGACGAGACGCACGTTGGATCCCTGGGTCGGGAAGATCTGGAGAAGGAAATGGCAACCCGTTCCGGTATTCTTGCCTGGGAAATCCCATGGACAGAGGAGCCTGGCTGGCTACAGCCCTTGGGATGGGAAAAGAATCAGACACTACTCAGTAAATAAAACAACAAAATAATGTAGCAGCCTTAAAATACCTGTCTACTTGCTAGACAGGTAGAAGCNTGGCTGGCTACAGCCCTTGGGGTGGGAAAAGAATCAGACACGACTCAGTGAATAAAACAACAAAATAATGTAGCAGCCTTAAAATACCTGTCTACTTGCTAGACAGGTAGAAGCAAATTGCAAAAAAAAAAAACCCCAAACAACTGTAATACTCTGTAAGGGATATCCTGGGTTTTTTTTTTGTTGTTGTTGTTTAGTTGCTAAGCTGAGTCCAATTCTTTGACCCCATGGACTGCATGCAGCAAGGCATACTCCTCTGTCCTCCACTATCTCCCAGAGTTTGCTCAGATTCATGTGCATTGAGTTGATGATGCTTGCTATCTAACCATCTCATCCTTTGCTCCCCCCTTCTCCTTTTGCTTACCCTATTTTAAGCCTGTGTTTTTCTAACTGGATGATACTTTATTAGTAACTATAAAATCAATTTAGTGGGTTACCACCAGCATTACAAATAAATGAAATAGAATTGACTATGATTGCACATGGCAAGGAAAAATATTGTTTTGGGAAATTTTGCTCATATGTGTATGTTAGTTACTCAGTCGTGTCCGACTCTTTGTGACCCCATGGACAGTAGCCCAACAGGCTCCCCTGTCCATGAAATTCTCCAGGCATGAATACTGGAGCGGGTTGCCATTTCCTTCTCTAGGGTATCTTCCCAACTCAGGGATCAAACCCCGGTCTCCTGCATTGCAGGTGGATTCTTTACCATCTAAGCCACCAGGATGTATAGTACATGTGTGTACTAGGTTACAATGTAAAATGTATTTCTTACATTAAAAAGAGTTTGTAAAACTGTTTTGAGCTATGGAGTGCAGTAAAAGTGATGTTTCAGTAGGGACATCCAGGAACTGGGTTTATTATTTGTTTTTCTTTTAGTGGTATTTCTTTCTCAGGTGGTGATACAGTCTGCTAAATTTCTTCAGTTGATGATTTGGTTTCTCCCGTGTTTGCCTTATCATACTGTGTTGTGCTTCTTTTTAGAAATTGAGACTATTTGGCATGAGTACTGAAGGGTATTTGAGGCAGAGAGTTGAAATTGAATGGTGTTTCTCAGATGTGGTCCACTTTTGTTTCACTCATGCCCTTGTCTTTAGCTTTTCTTACCAGTATACTGTAAAGCACAGTCTGTAAAAAAGCCTAAGTATACACAGAGATATTGACAGTAAACGACTAATACTAAAAGAGACTGGTTTGAAAAAAGTTCATGTGTAGAAAGTAAGTAAAAACCAAATAAGACACATTTCAAAAGAGAAAAGCAAAAGGATGTTTCCTTTTTAGAGAGTAAAAGAATTTAAAATTTTTTCATGGCCTTTCATACAAAATATATACCATAAAAGCATTTTTAAGAGAACCAAATATACTTGTGTATTTTAGATTTCTAGGTTTTTGAAGAAAAATGGTGATAATACTGGACAATTAAATGCACCTGGGATAGAGTTTGAACTACAAAGTAGTTTATTAAGCAGGAGCTTTTGTTTTGATGGTTTTCTCCCTTGAGAATGATCTTGATGTGGCATATGTTTTAAGTTTAACTTGTTTGAGGGACCTAAATGTAATCTACATACTTATTTAAAGCTATATTGAGAATATACACTTATATTTTTTGCTGTTCTTGATTTGAGTTTTTTTCTATAAGACTAGATGGTTTATACTTAGAAAGAGTTAATTTATATCTGTTTTAATGGATGTAAGAACAGAGAAAGCAGTATTGAAAACAAAGAGATTCTTACAGCACTCTTTAAGATCTTTATTCCAGGAGATTTATGTAACCCTTTCATTAATGTTTTATGAAATTGTGAATAAATTTTTGGAGTAGCTTTGCATCAGGAATTTTAGATTTTTCTCTCTCTGAAAAATGATTTTTATTTGTATTTCATTTTTAATATTTTATTAAAATTTCAATATTTGAAAAAAATTTCAGTCTTTGGAAGGCCACAGAATCATTGCATATTTGAGTTGAAACA
The DNA here is from genome assembly GCA_006410735.1 of Raphicerus campestris. Lineage (NCBI taxonomy): Eukaryota > Metazoa > Chordata > Mammalia > Artiodactyla > Bovidae > Raphicerus > Raphicerus campestris. The sequence continues at coordinate 235,318 of SJYW01008634.1, forward strand.
CATAGGCAGTCTTTTCATGAAACGAATTTACTAATTTTTGTGACAAAGGTTGCAAGGATGAAAGCTTTTAAATTCCTTGCATTGAGTTAAATGAAGTATCCCTACCACCAGAATGGTTGTTCTTTAAGTTATTGTACAGTTGATAGGCACTTTTGTATAGATCATTTGGTTCTTTACTAACTGATGGAAGAATGTCAAATCTTTAACAGAGGGTGGGAAAAATATAAAATTCATTCTTCATAATTGTGGACATTAGTTTGATTACTTGCTTTTTGATAAATGGACTTTATTCAATTGACTTATTATTTACCCATAATTTAATCATACTTATCTACAGATAGCTCTCATTGCTCAATCCTTTTTACAGTGAGATTTGTTAACCTGTTGTTGAAAAAAATGGTGGTTTTTAAATCCCTAAGAAACTGCTTTTGACTGTACAATGTAGTGAGGCTCTTTTTCCCATTTCAAAGAATATTCATGTAAATTATTTTTACAAGTGGAAGTTCAATTAAAACTAGTTAATTAAGTTCATTTTCTATTTCAGTAAAGTTTTGTCTTTTATATGTAGCTTCTGATCTCTTTTCTCTGCTTTTTGCTCTCCAAATACTCATACAATAAATCCTAATGGAAATGTGTTACCTGAAAATCTGGAGTTCTGTGAAAGTGTAAAAATCCCAGTGTCTGGTTTTTGGTTTGCTGGGAGAACTCCTTTTATCAGAAAAGTTCCCTAGGTAAACTTACTACCTTAAAAAGAGGTCTTTTAATAGAGTACTTGGAAAGCTACATTTATTTTGGACTTTTCAAAATAACATATGTTGTGTTTAATAAATTTTGATTTGTATGGAATGGATCTTAAATTCTGCCAATTTCTGAATTCTGATATATGTTTCCTTGGTGGGGCTGGGGAGAAAGGATATAGTTGTACTCCTTAAATTAAAAAACTTTTTTTTTGCTATCGTATTTCTTTATCTTGATATAATGGTAAATCTTTTAGTTACAAAGAAATACAATTTTTTGAAAATAAAGACTAATTTACTTGCAAAGAAAATTTATCTTCAGTAATTTAACGTATTAGAAACCTGATTAAAGGCAAATTGTGTATAAGGCATTTTAGGCTGTTTGTTCAACTATGAAATACAAGTACTGATAAATAGGTTGTCTTTATCTTACTGCCATATATTTTTGAGAGTATAAAATATGCACTTGGAAATCTTAGGGCAAAAGGAGGTTTGAGACTAAGGGAGAATGAGGAGAATACTGACGTGTTTGAGGAGGAGTCTGGCGGATCTGCAGGAAGTATGTCTAGAGGAGTGAGCCATTCTTGGCAGTTTTCCTAGCGTGACATATGTAAAGGAGGTTGATCCTATTTGCAACATTCTCGCATGGACATATTTTTCGTCCTGCTTGTTAGAACTCTTCCTTTGTTGTGTTCCACTCAGGAAAGCATATCAGAATACAAATGAACACCATGAGAATTGCTAGTCCTAGAATGGGAACCTGGGCAGAACCACGTGGATTTAGAAGGCAGGATACGTGACTCTGCTCTCTAGCTCTTGGGAAGAGGTGCCCAACACTTGTTACTAGGCCGTGCCTTCCCATTTGTCCTTTCTAATGGAGTATGGGACTAGGTAGGAGGAAGACTCCGGTCACCTTAAATGGATGAACCGAGGAGTTGGTTAATAATTGACTTCAGTGGCTTCCCTTTCTCTGCTTACCCAGACTCTTTCTCCCTACTTGCTTGTTGCTACCTTATATTCACGGGCAAAGTCTTGAGTTCTCTGATTAGGTAGCAAAATATTAATTATGGTAACCTGTTTATATTAAAGTTATATAGTTAATTAGAAAAATGATTATCAGATTTTTCCAGTTAGGGAGGAAAAGGAACTTAAAGCTGTAGAACATTTGGACACTCAATACACCATGATGTTAATAATTAGTAATTATAGCAGTCTTAGCCCTTTCTTGGCACCCCACTCCAGTTCTCTTACCTGGAAAAAATCCCATGGATGGAGGAGCCTGGAAGGCTGCAGTCCATGGGGTCGCTGAGGGTCGGACACGACTGAGCAACTTCACTTTGGCTTTTCACTTTCATGCATTGGAGAAGGAAATGGCAACCCACTCCAGCATTCTTGCCTACAGAATCCCAGGGATGGGGGAGCCTGGTGGGCTGCCGTCTGTGGGGTCACACAGAGTCAGACATGACTGAAACAACTTAGCAGTAGCAGCAGCAGCCCTTTCTTAATATCGCATATACTGGGGTTATAAGCAATGTGGTAGTTAGGAAAACAGGAATTGACTTTACAATTTTACATGTATTTTAAGTATTTACAATCTTTGTTTTTGTGGTTGGTTTACATGAGGTAAAAGGCTAATATTTACATGGGGATAATGAGGCTAATTTTTTTTTATGTGGCCACAGGTTGTATCTCCAAGCATATCATCTGATCCTCTTCTGTCTGAGTTTCGCTAACGTTGTTCAGCTGCCCAGTTAGTCTGACTCTTTTCGGCCCTGTGGACTGCAGGATACCAGGCCTCCCTGTCCCTTACCATCTCCCAGAGTTTGTCCAAGTTCATGTTTATTGTATCGGTGATGCAGTCCAGCCATCTCATCCTCTGATGCCCTCTTCTGCCCTCAGTCTTTCCCAGCATCAGAGATTTTTCCTAATAGTGGGTGCCATTAACCCTGCTACTGGAAAAAAAGTTGAATGTTATAGATTTAATGACTTAAAATTTGTTCTAAATGGTAGTTAGAAAGGATTTGTTCTACATTACTCTTCATGATTCAAGTTGAAGTAGATTTTATTTCTTAAGTTAAGCCCTGTACCTTCCTTAGTTAAGGATTTGGTCAAAGGTGAAAGAAAAATCTTTTTTCACATGTAGAAAGCTGTTAAAAGCTATATTATCTCTTAAATTGTCTCTGATGAAAGCAGCTGTATAATTTCCATAACATTCATGATGTTATGGGCTTTATTTTGATTTCATCAGTGAATATAATTTTTGAATAGTTAACTGCTTTAAAGAGTAGATTCATTCTTTTTTTCTTTTTTCATTCTTTTGCGGGGAAGGCTGCCTCTCGTGGCTTGCGGGATCTTAATTCCCTGGCCAGGGATTGAATCTAGGCCATGGCAATGAAAGCACTGAGTCCTGGCTCCTGAATGGTCAGGGAATTCCCAGACCCATTCTTATTTTTGAAAATTATTTATTATTCGTAGTGTGAAGGGATATTTTCCTATGATAGCAGAGTCTTTCTTACTCTTACAGTGATTATAGTACTAAATATTGTATTGGGTATATTGGCAAGAAAATGAACTGTAAATATCTATTTATATGACTGGTGAGGCTTCCCTGGCAGTCCAGTGGTTAAGACTCCAGGCTTCCAGTGCTGGGGATGTGGGTTTGATGCCTGTTTGGGGAACTAACATGCTGCACATGCTGCACAGCATGGCCAAAGAATTTTTTTTTATGACTGGTCATCATTTCTAAAAATGTTAACATGTTTTATCAAAAGCTGTTGATTTCTTAATGCTCCATTCCTTGATATTCCAGCCTAATTTTAGAAACCATACAGCTTGGTATGTTATCATATTGATGAGGATTTTTAAAAAAATTTATTTTGTGATATTAGATTTAATCTTCATAAAGCTGTAAAGTTNAGCTGTTGATTTCTTAATGCTCCATTCCTTGATATTCCAGCCTAATTTTAGAAACCATACAGCTTGGTATGTTATCATATTGATGAGGATTTTTAAAAAAATTTATTTTGTGATATTAGATTTAATCTTCATAAAGCTGTAAAGTTTTTGAAGTCACGACTTTATCATTTTTGATATTCTCTGGGATACAAATGTACTGACTGAATGATGGGGAGACTCTGACTGCCAGTTGAATTTATATCATCAACTAAATTAACTTTGATTGGCCACGTTCAAATCCAGCTCTACTTCCTTAGGCAAGTTAATTTAGTTTTCTCATCTGTAAAATAAATCGCTTTGAGAGTTATGAGATAATTTGTGTAAAGCATTTAACAGTACTTAAAAACTTTGGAAAATTCTGAAAGAGATGGGAATACCAGACCACCTGACCTGCCTCTTGAGAAATCTGTATGCAGGTCGGGAAGCAACAGTTAGAACTGGACATGGAACAACGGACTGGTTCCAAATAGGAAAGGGAGTGCGTCAAGGCTGTATATTGTCACCCAGCTTATTTAACTTATANCATATAAGTTAAATAAGCAGGGTGACAATATACAGCCTTGACGTACTGCTTTTCCTATTTGGAACCAGTCTGTTGTTCCTAGTCTCTCAGTTCCTATTAACTCCATGTCTGTTTCTGTAACAAGTATGATTCCCACCCATTGTCTGTAACTTAACACTCAGCAACACCAGCCCCAAGTTGTGGACATTATGGCATGTGGCTCTGTTACGGCTGGACCTAGGGAACTTCTTCCCTTGAACAATACTGGGGGCATGATGTGACATCCCATGTGAAAAGACAACTTGTGCAGCTCCAAAACAACAACAACAACAACAACAAAAACTCACTGGTGCTACTCACAACTGTCCTCATCTCAGGGTGACCTGAAGATCTATCCAAAATTGGTCACATTAGTCCCACAGAACCCTGCAGTCTACCTCAGGAGGCCTTGGGCAACAATGTAAATTAGATCAAATTAGACTGCCATTATCATTCCCACTGAAGTACACAAAGTTTGGAACACCCACAAAACTTGGTCCTCTTCATCCTGATAGTCCAATGTGGTTCTTTAACAGCAGTCTCAAAGTGAACAAAACCAAAGACGCATGTTGTGTTAAACAATAGTCTTTATTTTTACACAAAGTAGTGCAAAATGAGGCAGTTCCCCAAAGGGTGACTTGGAGCTAGAAAATCTATCCTGAGCATAAAATGATCCAATACCACCAAATAATGTAAACCTCTATGAGCTTCCAGCAGAACCCAGACTGGGAAAGCTGCTTATGTTGTGTCCTACACAGTTGACAGGATCTAAGAGCATGACACCACCCAAGTCCTCAGGCCACTTCTGCTTCCCTCTAGGGGACAGGAGAGCACAAATGTCTACCTACAGTGATATCACTGTATGTGGATCTGCCACTTGGTAGAGGTAAGAAACTCACAATGACATGAGGTCTGTCAAGGGCCCTGGGAGGTCACAAAGTACAGCTTAGCTCCTCAAAGTTTCGTAGGAACTGGGTACCCACAGACTATCTGTGTGAATGCCACACAGATGGCATTCAGCTTACAGTTGAGAAGTCCCTCACAGAGCCAGTTCAGAAAGATGTATTAACTAAGGCTACAGCTCATTCGCTTCTCTCCTCATCTCATTTGAAGGCCTTTCTCTAGTATGAGCATACTGATGACAAACAAGGTTAGACTTTTGGCTCAAAGCTTTTTTACATTCACTACACTATGGGCTGTTAAGTTCTGGTGCTCAGTTAGAGCACACATTTGACAGAAAATATTCCCCCACTTGCTGTGCCGGTGCTGCACTTCTGTGGTGTGAACTTTTTGGTGTTAATTAAGTTGGGTGCTTTGGCTAAAGACTTCTCCACATTTAGTGCATTTGTGTGGTTTTTCTCGGGTGTGAACTCAGATCCATAATGAAAGTAGAGCTTTGGCGAAAACATCTCCTACATTCACTGCACTCGTAATACGTCTTTGCTCAAGTATGAATTTTGTAGTGGACTTTAAGGTGGGAACTTCACTTAAAGAACTTTCCACACTCACTACACTTGTAAGGCCTTTCTCCAGTGTGAACTCTTCTATGTTTACTGAGGCTCGATATGAAACTAAAGACTTTTCCACATTCACTGCATTCATAAGGCTTCTCTCCAGTGTGAACTCTCTGGTGCTGAACAAGTTTGCTTTTAGTGGTGAAGCTTTTCCCACATTCACTACACTCATATGGCTTGGCTCCAGTGTGAGTTCTCTGGTGTAAAAGTTGGGAGCTCTGTCTAAATAGCTTTCCACACTCTACCTTCATATGGCTTTTCTCCTGTATGAATTCTTCTATGTATAACAAAGCTGGAATTACATCTAAAGACTTTCCCACATTCACTGCACTTGTAAGGCCTTTCTCCAGTGTGGATTCTCTGGTGCTTAAAAAGTATGGTTTTTTACTCAGGTAAAGGTTTTCCCACATTCACAGCACTCATAAGGCCTCTCATCAGTATGGACTCTCTGATGCCGAGTAAGTCTGTATTTGTGACAGAAGGATTTCCCACATTCATTGCATTTGTAAGGCCTTTCTCCAGTGTGAGTTCGCTGGTGCCATACAAGTACATGTTTGTCACTAAAAGCTTTCTCACATTCACTGTACCCATAAGGCCTTTCTCTAGTGTGGACATTCCAGTGCTAAACAAATATATATTTATAGCTGAAGGCTTTCCCACATTCAGCATATTCATAAGGCCTCTCTCCAGTGTGGACTTTCTGGTGCTGAGCAAGCTTGGGCTTCCGGGAGGTATTCCCACATTCGTGGCATTTATGCTGCCTTTGTCCATTATGAGAAAGTTCCAAAAACTCAGTGTCCTTTTGCAGTTTAATCTAGTGCTGGAAATAGTGAGAGATCACAAGGAAATCCTTCCTAGCCTCACAGCACATAAAAGCCTTCACCAGTGCATGGACTGTGCATCTCTTCATAAAGGCCTTACCCACATCTCTTCTAAAGAGTTTATCTCCACTTTTCTGCTGAAATTTCACACCTGCCCTACACAGGGTCTGGCCAGGGTTTATTCCCAGGTCCTCAGCCAGACACACACCACCTTCTACATTCAGGTTACACATGTCCCAGGGAGAGGCTGGGTGGAGAGGTCTATCTTTAAGGTATTTCTCTGTGGCACTTCTACAGAAACATTCTGCTCTGAAGTTCTCTGCTTGAACTTTATTCCATGCCAACAAACCAAAACCAGAGATATGAGGAGGAATTTCACATAGATTTTGCTAGAATGGGCAACCCCATTACACATGTGTCTGACACAAAAGGAATAAAACCATGGGACTATTTTGAGGACAAGTTAGCTCAGACAGGTTAGAAAAGCAGTGCTGTGCAATAATGGACCTCTCCACAGGACAGTCTGACAGCAACAGCTAAGTGGACCCCACAAATAGTGACCACATTGGTTCCCAGTAATTCCTGGTCAGTCAGGCTTCAGGAAATGTCAGATTGAGGCAGAACCTGGAGCACAGAGATGCAGGGGTCAACTGGCAGTGAGTGGCTCAGAATTCCAGTGAATTCATTCGAAGTCTTTTGACTTAGAAAATCTTCATTGAGAAAACTTCAGAGCTGCTGGTATTGGGGCTACCTGTGAAAGGAGGTGGTACACACATTCACTCAGCCTTAGCACCCACAAAACAGAGGACAGGGAAGCAGTATCAGACATGCAACCACTGTCCAGCTGTGAACAGAACAGACTTGATCTTGGAAAAAAGGGGAAAGTCAGAGACCTGCCCAGAATGCTGGGACAGGGGTGAGGGCCCTACCCAAGGATGCAACCAGTACAAAGGTTTCTAGCATGACATTATGGTACAGGCATCTCTAGGCCTCATCAAGTAGCCTCCATTCCTCCTGGGAAAAGTACACAGCCATGTCCTCAAAAGTCACAGGGCCCTGTGATGATGGGAAGAGATGTGTGCATAAGCAGCCTCTCTCCCCAGGACCCTATAATCAACCAACCCCAGCCCACCCTAACTCTGGTATCATCATCCTCCCATTTCCTAACATAGAGGGCAATAGTTACCAAAACACTTCATCCTTACTTCCACACTAGGTACAATTTCAGTGACTACAGGCAGGTGGATAGACAGAGGCTATCTGTGTGGTGGACCTGGCATGCAGGGCCCCTTCCCTTTTTTGTAAAACAACAGCTGCAGTTCCCAGAATCATGTTCCCCAGAATACAGAAACTTAGGCCCACCTTTCTCTTAGACTCCTAGTACCTCAGGAAGTTAGTTCACACACCCACACAAGCATATCTCTCAGAGGACTATACATCTGACCCTGATCACTGCCACCTGGTTCACAAAACTGGCATGTCTCCTGATTTCTCTCATCCCCTTCTGAACATTCAGAAAGTGCCTGACAAATACAACACAACCCCACTGTACACCCACTTTCCACTGGCAGCTCCCTAGCCCTGTTCTGAAGGATTCCCCACTAAACATTGTTCTTGACTCTATCCTGTCACAACATTCAGATCTAAATACTCTTGGTCAGTTTCCACTTCCATACTGCACATTATGTCTCTTCAACAGTTACAATCTTTGTTCACATAATAATCATTCAAAATCCACACCCAGCTGACAGATCTTGGGTAAATTCATCTGACATTCTATCATGCTGCTGCTGCTAAGTAGCTTCAGTCATGTCCAACTCTGTGTGACCCCATAGATGGCAGCCCACTAGGCTCCTCCATCCCTGGAATTCTCCAGGCAAGAGTATTGGAATGGGTTGGTCATTGCCTTCTCCAATACATGAAAGTGAAAAGTGAAAGTGAAGTCTCTCAGTCATGTCCAAGTCTTAGCAATCCTATGGACTGCAGCCTACCAGGTTCCTCCGCCCATGGGATTTTCCAGGCAAGAGTACTGGAGTTGGTTGCCATTGCCTTCTCTGACATCCTATCATAAATTCCCCAAATTCCACCACAAAAATCTAGTGAGTATACAGGAGGATCAATAAGCACCACCTGACTTTGGTATCACTTCATCTCCTTTTTTGCTTTTCCTCTGCATCAATTGCATAACTACTATCCCATAAACACCTGGACCACATGCTGGACTTTCCCTCCTATCTTCCTACTGATGACCTTTGTAAAAGCCCCCCACCTTCCCTTGTCCCCTAATGGCATCCTGAAGACTCCTCAGCACTCTAGATCTGTAAGTTCAGCCATTCACTGGTCTCCGATACTTGGGAGTCACTAGAACATCTGAGACGCAACACAAGACCCAATTCCTAAGAGTCTCACAGAAAGGGACCCTGCTTGCTGACTTCCCCATCTCAGATAGCACTGCTGATGTAAAGGGAAAAAAAACCCTTGGAGTCATCTGTAACTCACTCCACATTATAAAGTCTAGTCCATTGTTAAAACTTTAAAAACAAATTCAGGAGCCAAATATTTCTCCTACCTCCACATCTATCACTCTGGTCTAGGCACAACTACTGCTCATCTGGATGATTACAATAGCCTCCTTGGTATCTGCCTGTCTTCCTCTTCCCCAGTCTATTGTGCATCTGCAGCCAGGGGCAGCCTCTTTAAACCTAAGTCACATCACTTTTCCCCTCTGTACCAAAAATTTCACATCTGCCATCATTCTCAGAACAGAAACTCAACTTCTCAGGCTACCAGTTTAGGCCCGACTCTGGCCCTCTTGCTCTCTGTTCTTACCAGACATTAACAAAGAGCTACAAGTCCTAAAGCATTCCCACCTCTATCACAAGCTCAAGCATTTGTATGGACTACCTGAGACAAGTTTTCACATTTCAGTCCACTGGCTGCCAAAAATGGGAATCCTTCCATATAACTTCTGGCCTGGACTTGGAAATGTAGACTTAGGATTTCTCTAGGATCTCCAGACACCAGATCCAGGAAGAGTAGCAGCAAAACACTTCCAGAATACCTAACACTCATCAGTGAAGAGTCCATAAAAGGTTCTGCTGAATGTGAAACCTGTGAGAAGAGCAGGGCCATGTAACTTTAATTTCCATCAGCAACAGAGTCAAAAAAGAATATCAATGAATGAAACATTTTATATTTAAGGCAAAGAGAAATACTTGAGGATAAAATAAAGCATATAAAAGATGACAGAAAATATTATGGACTTTTGCCATAAACTAATATGGATGTCTTGAAAAAGGCTTTCAGAAGTGGAAAATACAAGTGAAAAGTCTATCAGAGTCATGTGCAGTGTGTTTGAGTACCATGTATGAGGATAGTGTGACTGAAGTTTAATGAGAAAAAATGAAAGCAATCTTGTTGGTGAGGAAATGGTTGTGGCAGGTCATATATTGTTATTATACCCTAGGCTACAAATATCAAAATAAAATCTCACTGTATGTACAGGTCTGACACCTCCATTTGATTTCCTTATTTCTCCCTTGTCAATAATACATTTTGCTCTTCTTCTCGCTTGTAGTTAGCCACAACAAGTGACCAGGAGTTCTTATACTTCCCTTTCAAAGTTTACTTTGGTTATGTTAGGTAGTTTGAATAGGAAAAAGGAGTCCAGAATGGTAGTGGCTAAAAGATGAAGAAGGGAAAAGCCTGTGAAAATAGAACAAAGGAAGGTCTGAGGACGGGAGTGAGAACCTCAGGCAAAGGCACGGCCCTCCTGGCTAGCCCAGTTTACACAGGGCAGTGCTGGGGGCCAGCGTGAGGAACTCTGCCATGGCAAAGGTCATGAGGAAAGATGCTTGGCATACGCAAAGGCGTGATCAAGCCTCAGGAAATCCCCTGTTCCCAAGCATCTATCCCCCAAACCAGAGTACTTTATGGGGGCTCTCCCCCATAACCATTTCTCTCGGAGAAGGAGTTAACTTGCAGCTCCAGTTAATAAAAATTCCTGGGTGTGACAAGAGTGTTTCAACTTACAAACTCTGAAGGTTCTCTGGCCTGCCTGATCAGGTTCGTCCGGCCACATGTGATTGTTTACAGCCTCCCACCTGTGAGAGGCATGGGATGCTTTAAAACTTTCTAAATACAGACTCTTTTGAGAAGTTAGAAGATTATTAGTATAGTATTAGTGGGTTGATTAGGAATTATATTGGTGAAAGGTTTTTTCATTTGTCCTGTCAATAATTAATGCTAATTCCCTGCCCTGGGTGTGACAAGGGTGTCTCAGGTCAAACCTCTCTGCTGACAGACTAGCTTATATGACAACCTCTCAACCATAAACAGCACAGAGAGTTTGGAGTATTAGCATAGGGCTTTTCTCATTTGATTGCTGCCAGGCCTCCACATCCTTAGGCACCTGGGAATATATTAATCAATGTGTTTGGAATATAGAAAAGGAAATATAGTAGTTTTTGATGTTAGCAATATTAGACTTTTTGAGTTAATGAATTTTCTCTTTTGTTATAGATCACTGTACTTTGTTATAATCACTGTGTCCTTGCTATGTAAAAATGTAACTTTATCACTATCTTAAGACTAAGTAAATCCTAAAGGGAACATTGGTGAAAGGATTTTCATTTGTTGGGCTGATGTTTGCTGCTAAATCTCCATATTCTCTGCCCTTATAATGAATATAACTAGCATATAGGAAAAATAAGTATTAACCTTTAAGATTAATCAAGTTAAACTTTAGGTTAAGTAAATTCCTTTCTTGATTGTAACTCACTACGCCCTCACCCTATAGGAATGCAACTTTATTTGGAGGGTGGTGCCTGATTTAAGAAAAAAAAAAATCACCNTAAGATTAATCAAGTTAAACTTTAGGTTAAGTAAATTCCTTTCTTGATTGTAACTCACTACGCCCTCACCCTATAGGAATGCAACTTTATTTGGAGGGTGGTGCCTGATTTAAGAAAAAAAAAAATCACCCTGGAAAAATAAATTTTCTGGTTAACTGATCGGTATCAGAAAGGGCCATAAAATGTCAGCAGACCTCATGGTCAGAAGATGATGTAAAAACCCGTAAGACCTTTTATAATTTTATATGAAGCACCTGATTGTGACAAGGGTCAGGTCTGCTGACCCCCGCGTGACTCTGTATTCATCCCTATGTATAAAAAAGTATAAAAGCAAACCTGAAAAATAAAGAAATGGGATCAGTTTCTGGAAAGACTGATTTCCCTGTGTCGTTTCTTTCTTGCTCCCCGCTTTCCTGGCAGCTGAATTCCCATCTGGTATGGGGGTATGCACCACACCTACTAACTCTGCCTGGGCTTCTAAGATTGGACTGGGGAGGCCTCAGTGCCTCCTCTCCTTCGGGAGAACGGAAAGATGCCTGTGGCCTACGTAGGTGGTGATTAGTATTCCACGTAAACCAGTTATTCAGCCTCTTTTTCTCCACTAATTTTCCTACTACACTATCCATTTCTAATCTCTCTATATCTATAATTGAATAGCTTTTTTCCAGGAAGCCGATTCCATCCCCACCTTCGAATTACCCTGGATCCACCGGGGCTGGACCCCGGCACGGCAGGCTCACGGAGAGGAGAAAAAACATATAAAAAGAGGAGCCAAAATTGAACAGCTGGCTTCTCTTCTCTTCGTGTTATTTGGGTCGGCCTGCTTTCACGCCTTGAGGATGTATTTTTCTTTGCTTGCCAAATAAAACTATCTGTAACACCAAGCTGTAAAACTGATCCATCCATTGCTTAAAATTTTTGCTGTAGCAAGACAGAACCGAGGAAATTAGACATTACCCCAACACTTATGTTAAAAATTATTGGATACAAAAATTCAGCTTACATAATACATATACTAAACTCTGATTTGAAGTTATTATTACATTATACAACAGAATTAAAGAACATGTACTTTTAATTTATATTCTTTGATAAATCCAGACGGGTTTTTTTCCACCAATGATCAGAGAGATCATTTATAAATCTTCTTGGATTCTAAAGCATGTTGATACGGATTCAAAGCCTTATAACTTCAGTTCAGTTCAGTTCAGTTACTCAGTCATGTCCAACTCTTTGCGACCCCATGAATTGTAGCATGCCAGGCCTCCCTGTCCATCACCATCTCCCGGAGTTCACTCAGACTCGCATCCATCGAGTCAGTGATGCCATCCATCTCATCCTCTGTCGTCCCCTTCTCCTCCTGCCCCAATCCCTCCCAGCATCAGAGTCTTCTCCAATGAGTCAACTCTTCGCATGAGGTGACCAAAGTACTGGAGTTTCAGCTTTAGCATCATTCCTTCCAAAGAAATCCCAGGGTTGATCTCCTTCAGAATGGACTGGTTGGATCTCCTTGCAGTCCAAGGGACTCTCAAGAGTCTTCCCCAACACCACAGTTGAAAAGCATCAATTCTTCGGTGCTCAGCTTTCTTCACAGTCCAANATCTCCTCGCAGTCCAAGGGACTCTCAAGAGTCTTCCCCAACACCACAGTTGAAAAGCATCAATTCTTCGGTGCTCAGCTTTCTTCACAGTCCAACTCTCACATCCATACATGACTACTGGAAAAACCAAGCCTTGACTAGATGAACCTTAGTCAACAAAGTAATATCTCTGCTTTTGATTATGCTATCTAGGTTGGTCATAACTTTTTTCCAAGGAGTAAGCGTTTTTTAATTTCATGGCTGCAGTCACCATCTGCAGTGATGTTGGAGCCCCCCCAAAATAAAGTCTGACACTGTTTCCACTATTTCCCCATCTATTTCCCATGAAGTAATGGGACCGGATGCCATGATCTTTGTTTTCTCAATGTTGAGCTTTAAGCCAAGTTTTTTGCTTTCCTCTTTCACTTTCATCAAGAGGCTTTTTAGTTCCTCTTCACTTTCTGCCATAAGGGTGGTGTTATCTGCATATCTGAGGTTATTGATATTTCTCCTGCCAATCTTGATTCCAGCTTGTGTTTCTTCCAGTCCAGAGTTTCTCATGATGTACTCTGCATAAAAGTTAAATAAGCAGGGTGACAATATACAGCCTTGACATGCTCTTTTTCCTATTTGAAACCAGTCTGTTGTTCCATGTCCAGTTCTGTTTCTTCATGACCTGCATACAGATTTCTCAAGAGGCAGGTCAGGTGGTGTGGTATTCCCATCTCTTTCAGAATTTTCCACAGTTTATTGTGATTCACACAGTCAAAGGCTTTGGCATAGTCAGTAAAGCAGAAATAGATGTTTTTTCTGGAACTCTCTTGCTTTTTCCATGATCCAGCAGATGTTGGCAATTTGATCTCTGGTTCCTCTGCCTTTTCTAAAACCAGCTTGAACATCAGGGAGTTCACCGTTCACGTATTGCTGAAGCCTGGCTTGGAGAATTTTGAGCATTACTTTAC
>SJYW01008634.1:257294-280310 GCA_006410735.1 Raphicerus campestris
GACCTTTTCCAGTCCTGTGGCCACTGCTGAGTTTTCCAAATTTGCTGGCATATTGAGTGCAGCACTTTCACAGCATCATCTTTCAGGATTTGAAATAGCTCTACTGAAATTCCATCACCTGCACTAGCTTTGTTCATAGTGATGCTTTCTAAGGTCCACTTGACTTCACATTCCAGGATGTCTGGCTCTAGGTGAGGGATCACACCATCGTGATTATCCGGGTTGTGAAGATCTTTTTTGTACAGTTCTTCTGTGTATTCTTGCCGCCTCTTCTTAATATCTTTTGCTTCTGTTAGGTCCATACCATTTCTGTCCTTTATTGAGCCCATCTTTGCATGAAATGTTCCCTTGGTATCTCTAATTTTCTTGAAGAGATCTCTAGTCTTTCCCATTCTGTTCTTTTCCTCTATTTCTTTGCATTGATCGCTGAGGAAGGCTTTCTTATCTCTCCTTGCTATTCTCTGGAACTCTGCATTCAGATGCTTATATCTTTCCTTTCCTCCTTGGCTTTTCGCTTCTCTTCTTATCACAGCTATTTGTAAGACCTCCCCAGACAGCCATTTTGCTTTTTTGCATTTCTTTTCCATGGGGATGGTCTTGATCCCTGTCACCTGTACAATGTCATGAACCTCATTCCATAGTTCATCAGGCACTCTATCAGATCTAGGGTGTTAAATCTATTTCTCACTTCCACTGTATAATCATAAGGGATTTGATTTAGGTCATACCTGAATGGTCTAGCAGTTTTCCCTACTTTCTTCAATTTAAGTCTGAATTTGGTAATAAGGAGTTCATGATCTGAGTCACAGTCAGCGTCTGGTCTTGTTTTTGTTAACTGTATAGAGCTTCACCATCTTTGGCTGCAAAGAATATAATCAATCTGATTTTGGTGTTGACCATCTGGTGATGTCCATGTGTAGAGTCTTCTCTTGTGTTGTTGGACGAGGGTGTTTGCTATGACCAGTGCATTCTCTTGGCAAAATTCTATTAGTCTTTGCCCTGCTTCATTCCGCATTCCAAGGCCAAATTTTCCTGTTATTCCAGGTGTTTCATGACTTCCTAATTTTGCATTCCGGTCCCCTATAATGAAAAGGACATCTTTTTGGGGTGTTAGTTCTAAAAGGTCTTGTAGGTCTTCATAGAACCATTCAACTTCAGCTTCTTGAGTGTTACTGGTTGGGGCATAGACTTGGATTACTGTGATATTGAATGGTTTGCCTTGGAAACGAACAGATCATTCGGTCATTTTTGAGACTGCATCCAAATACTGCATTTCAGACTCTTTCGTTGACCATGATGGCTACTCCATTTCTTCTGAGGGATTCCTGCCTGCAGTAGTAGATATAATGGTCGTCTGAGTTAAATTCACCCATTCCAGTCCATTTTAGTTCGCTGATTCCTAGAATGTCGACATTCACCCTTGCCATCTCTTGTTTGACCACTGCTAATTTGCCTTGATTCATGGACCTGACATTCCAGGTTCCTATGCAATATTGCTTTACAGCATCAGACCTTGCTTCTATCACCGGTCACATCCCTTCATTCTTTCTGGAGTTATTTCTCCACTGATCTCCAGTAACATATTGGGCACCTAATGACCTGGGGAGTTCCTCTTTCAGTATGCTATCATTTTGTCTTTTCATACTGTTCATGGAGTTCTCAAGTCAATACTGAAGTGGTTTGCCATTCCCTTCTCCAGTGGACAACATTCTGTCAGACTTCTCCACCATGACCTGCCTGTCTTGGGTGGCCCCACGGGCATGGCTTGGTTTCATTGAGTTAGACAAGGCTGTAGTCCTAGTGTGATTAGATTGACTAGTTTTCTGTGAGTATGGTTTCAGTGTGTCTGCCCTCTGATGCCCTCTTGCAATACTACCATCTTACTTGGGTTTCTCTTATCTTGGATGTGGGGTATCTCTTCACGGCTGCTCCAGCAAAGTGCAGCTGGTGCTCCTTACCTTGGATGAGGGGTATCTCCTCACCTCGCCCTTCCTGACCTTCAACGTGGGATGGCTCCTCTAGGCCCTCCTGTGCCCACGCAGCCACCGCTCCTTGGACGTGGTGTGGCTCCTCCTGGCCACCGCCCCTGGCCTCGGGAGCAGGGTGGCTCCTCCCGGCCCCTGCCCCTGGCCTTGGAAGCGGGGTGGCCATAAAATGATTCTCTTTGTCCCCCTCATAACAAATATTTTAACAAGATGTATCCATCATTTTCTCTTCCAATACCATCCGAGGAAAGACTTAAAGTGAAAGTGAAAAGTGAAGTTGCTCAGTTGTGTCCGACTCTTTGTGACCCCTTGGACTGTAGCCTACCAGGTTCCTCTGTCCATGGGATTTTCCAGGCAATAGTACTGGAGTGGATTTAAATAACTTATAAATAATAAATATTAGAAGAGTACAATGACCTTGGAAGAAAAGTTATGACCAACCTAGACAGCATATTCAAAAGCAGAGGCATCAGTTTGCCGACTAAGGTCCATCTAGTCAAAGCTATGGTTTTTCCAGTAGTCATGTATGGATGTGAGAGTTGGACTGTGAAGAAGGCTGAGCACTGAAGAATTGATGCTTTTGAACTATGGAGTTGGAGAAGAGTCTTGACAGACTCTTGGACTGCAAGGAGATCCAACCAGTCCATTCTGAAGGAGATCAGCCCTGGGTGTTCTTTGGAAGGAATGATGCTAAAGCTGAAACTCCAGTATTTGGCCACTTCATGTGAAGAGTTGACTCATTGGAAAAGACTTTGATGCTGGGAGGGATTGGGGGCAGGAGGAAAAGGGGATGACAGAGGGTGAGATGGCTGGATGACATCACAACTCAATGGACATGAGTTTGAGTGAACTCTGGGAGTTGGTGATGGACAGAGGAGGCCTGGCGTGCTGCGATTCATGGGGTCGCAAAGAGTCGGACATGACTGAGCAACTGAAGTGAACTGAACAATGACTGAAAAAGCAAAAACTAAGTGGGTGTGTAATGTAAAACGGTAAATGTACCTAGTGCATAAGTTAGTAGCAAAATGAACTACAGGTAGATTAAGTATAATCAAGCCATTCAAGGAAATAAGTTAAAATTAGTGACAAGGAATAAAAAAAAATAGAAACAAGGAATAAAACAAGACTAAAAAGTAGAAACATTCTTTTAAATAAATAATTTTAATATATATGCTACACAAATGTGTGCTGGGTATATCCCAGAAGACATGGTAGGTATATTCACAGTAGCAATGTTTATACATACCAAAACAAAACAAAAACAAAAGAAGCCTCAACAGCTTAATTTCTATGGACACTGTCCTCATATGTTCATACTACAGAATACTGCACAAAAAAGGGAAATAAAGGAATAGCTATGAAAACATGGATAAAGTATGTGATTCCACTCAGAAAAGATTTGAAACAATGGCATGACGGTAAGCCACAGTCCTTGAGTAATTTCCACATAGCTGGCAAAATTATCAAAAAAAGCAAGGAAATGCTTCCATGAAAGAAAACTTTAACTTTTGGGGGATGGAATAATTGTTTTAGAACACCCACATTTATGCAGCTTCTGGGATCCTATTTATACTGCATTTCTTTTTTTGTTTTTAAAGTTTGGCTGCATCAGGTCTTAACTGCCACACTAGGGATCTTCACTACATCATCATGCAGGATCTTTTCCATATGGTTCAGGAACTCTTGAGTTACCTCATGTGGGCTCAGTAGCTGTGGGTCATGGGCTTAGTTGCTCTGAGGCATGTGAGGTCTTAGTTTCCTGTGTGTATGTGTGCTAAGTAGCTTCAGTCGTGTGGGCTCTTTGTAACCCCACGGACAGTAGCCTGCCAGGCTCCTCTGTCCATAGGATTCTCAAGGTAAGAATACTGGAGTGGGTTGCCATGCCCTTCTCCAGGGGATCTTCCAGACTCAGGGATCAAACCTGGGCCTTCCACATTGCAGACTCTTTACCATCTGAGCCACCAGGGAAGCCTCCTAATTTCCTGACAAGGAATCAAACCCTCCTCCCCTGCATTGCAAGGCAGACAATTTACCATTGGACCACCAGGAAAGTCCCTATATCGAATTTCTTGGCTTGAGAAGAGAATGAATATTAATTTTAGAGCTGCTTATTCAACTTTACTAGGAGGTTCTCTGCAATTTTTTTCTACACGTCTCATATTTCTATATGTGGAAAACCAACTGTTTGGGGAAACAATAAATAGAAATATATGATACTTGTAAGAAAACACTGTTAAGGACGAAGTTAGCACAGAATCATAAGACTTGACTGAGGGACTTCCCTGGTAGTCCTGTAACTAGGACTCTGTGTTCCCAATGTAGGGGCCCCTGGTTGGGTCCCAGGTCAGGATCCCAGCCACATGCCTCAACCTGCATGCTGCAAAGGAGACCTGGTACATCCAAATATATGAATAAAAAGAAAATACTTTTTAAAAATGAAGAGTTGAAAAAAAAAAAATGAAGAGTTGAAAGTGAAGTCACTCAGTCATGTCCGACTCTTTGCCACCCCATGGACTGTAGACTGCCAGGCTCCTCTGTCTATGGGATTTTCCAGACATTTCCTTCTCCGAGGGATCTTCCAGACCCAGCAATCGAACTGGGTCTCTGGCACTGCAAGCCAACTCTACCGTCTGAGCCACTAGGGGGCTTCCTCAGTGGCTCATTGGTAGAATCGGAGTCCACCTGCCAATGAAGGAGGCATGGGTTCCATCCCTGCTCCGGGAGGATCCCACAAGCTGCAGGGCAACTAAGCCTCTGTGTCACAAATAATGAGCCTGTGCTCTAGAGCCAGGGAGCCACAACTACTGAGCCCAAGCCCTAGAGTCCCGGCTCTGCAATGAGAAGCCCGCGTACTGCAATGAGAGTAGTCCCCCCCGCCACCACCATCCTGCATTAGAGAAAACTAGTACACACAGCAAGGAAAACCCAGCATAGCCAAATAAAATTAATAAATTAAAATATATACATATATTTTTTTTCTGTCTCTACACAAATGCATGTGTGTGAGTATGGGTGCGCGCGCACACACACACACACACACACACACACACACACACACACTGATGGGTTGTTTTGCTGGAGATCCCAATATATCATGAAACGGAACATGTAAATAGTGAGATGATAAAGTGTATAGTGTGTATTTCACCACAAAAATTCCCTAAGAACTTTTATAACACAAAGATATAGGATAAGGACACTAGAAAAGTCAAGAAGAGAAAAATCTAGAAAAATGTCAGTGGAAGCTGTGCATGATGCAAAAGGTTCAAAATTTTTTATTCATAAAAAATTCATACAAAACTGAATTTCAGTTTAGTTTCAACTTCAGTTCCCACTTTAAATAACATTTTCTCAGTGATAGTGAGAACAACAAAAACCAACCACACTTGCTTACAAACAATGTACCTCTAATACATAAGAAAGCCTTGCTTATTTTTATTTGATGTCATTCCTTTGCACAAATATAATAAAAAATATATTTATGAACTTAGTGAAAATTCATATAAGAATACCTGTAGGATTTCTTTTATATAAAATTCTAGAAAATGTAAACTACCATGTCTACCTGGAGATGGCAACTTGGGTAGGGTTGGTGCTAATGGAAACTCTGTAAGTAATGGACATGTAAATTATTACAACTTTGGTGACAGTCCCACTATGTACACCTATCTGAAAATAGTTTACAATTTTAATAAATGAAATTGAGTATGCCAATACCTCAGTAAAGCTATTAACATATGTTCCATATAAAATGAGGATCTCTTGTTTCTCTAAATGTCATCATATCAACAAACTTGTATTGACAATCAGCACCTTTCCCCATGTTTTAGGCAGGTCAATTCTGATTCCTTCTCAAGAGAGAAGAAAATGCTGACAAATGCTTCAACATGGGGACATTATTCTAAGGTAAATAAGCCAGCTGCAGAGATGAAAAAATGTATGATTACACTTATGCAAAGTATCCAGAATAATCAAATTCATAGACAAGAGTGTAAAACAGAGTTAGACAGGTAGGGTAGGGAGGAAGAAGAGAGAGCTGTTGTTTAAGGGGTACAGAGTTTCATTTTTGCAAGATGAAAAAGAATTCTGGAGACTAGATATTAATTTTTAAACACACTACACCGAACATTAAAAGGTAGAGGGTAAAGTTTGCTACATATGAAAGTGAAAGTTGCTCAGTTGTGTCTGACTCTTTGCAGCCTCATGGACTATACAGTCCATGGAATTCTCCAGGCCAGAATACTGGAGTGGGTAGCCTGTCCCTTCTCCAGCAGATCTTTCTGACCCAGGAATCAAACCGGGGTCTCCTGCATTGCAGGCAGATTCTTTACCAACTGAGCTATCAGGAAAGCCCTAAGGTTGCTGTCATGACCAACTCTTTTGTGACCCCATGGACTATATAGTCCATACAATTCTCCAGGCCAGAATACTGGAGTGATTAGCCTTTCCCTTCTCCAGTGGATTTTCTCAACCCAGGGATTGAACCCAGGTCTCCTGCATTACAGGCAGATTCTTTACCAGTTGACCCACCAGGGAAGCCCAAGAATACTGGAGTGGGTAGCCTATCCTTTCCCTAGCAGAGCTTCCCAACCCAGGAATCAAATCAGAGTCTCCTGCACTACAGGTGGATTGTTTACCAGCTAAACTACCAGGGAAGCCCAGCATTGTTAGATATATTTTGCTGCTAAGTCGCTTCAGTCGTGTCCGACTCTGTGCGACCCCAGAGATGGCAGCCCGCCAGGCTCCCCCATCCCTGGGATTCTCCAGGCAAGAACACTGGAGTGGGTTGCCATTTCCTTCTCCAATGCATTAAAGTGAAAAGTGAAAGTGAAGTCACTCAGTCGTGTCCAACTCCTAGCGACCCCATGGACTGCAGCCCACCAGGCTCCTCCATCCATGAGATTTGCCAGGCAAGAGTACTGGAGTGGGTTGCCATTGCCTTCTCAGGGACAGATTAGAGCAATTTGCTAGTCTTTCCCCATCTGCAATACTGCCTCTGGTGTGAACCTTTTGGGTGCTGAATGAGGTTGAAGTTTTGGCAGAACACATGTCCATAACTGCTGCTCTAAGGCCTTTCTCCGTTGTGAAATCACTGATGTGTAATTGGGTTGGAGTTTAAGCTAAAAACTTAAATTCATTGAAAAGGTTTGCCCCTGTTATAAACTCTTGATGTCTAAAGTGAGGAGCTATACCAAAACAACTTGCCATGTTTGCTGTACTCAGAAGTGAACACAGCCCAACATAACTCACAGGGGCTTCTCCAGCACCTGTAAGTTAGGAGTTTGGAGTAGTAACTCATTTACCATAGCTTCTGTATCCAGCCAGTCCATTCTGAAGATCAGCCCTGGGTGTTCTTTGGAAGGAATGATGTTAAAACTGAAACTCCAGTACTTTGACCACCTCATGCAAGGACCTGACTCATTGGAAACGACTTTGATGCTGGGAGGGATTGGGGGCAGCAGGAGAAGGGGACGACAGAGGCTGGATGGCATCACTGACTCGATGGACGAGTCTGAGTGAACTACGGGAGTTGGTGATGGACAGGGAGGCCTGGCGTGCTGCAGTTCATGGGGTCGCAAAGAGCTGGACATGACTGAGTGACTGAACTGAACTGTACTTATATGGTCTTTTGTTTTTTAATTGAAGCATAGTTGATTTACAGTGTTTCGGGCATATATCAGGACTTCCCTGGTGGCTCAGATGGTAAAGTGTCTGTCTACAATGTGGGAGACCCGGGTTCAATCCCTGGGTTGGGAAGATCCCCTGGAGAAGGAAATGGCAATCCCCTCCAGGACTACTGCCTGGAAAATCCCATGGACAGAGGAGCCTGGTAGGCTACAGCCTATGGGGTCGCAAAGAGTCAGAGACGACTGAGCAACTTCACTTTCACTTTCAGGCATATATCAAAATGATTCAGTTTATAAATAAAATTCTTTCCCAGATTCTTTTCCATTATAACTTATTACACGATATTGAATAGTTTCCTGTGCTATACAGCAGGCCCCTTCATAAGGTCTCTACCACTGAACTCTCTGCTTCATGAGGCTGGAGTTGTATCTAAAGAGTTCCCTACATTCACAGCACTCATAGTGTCTTCAGTGTGAATCTTCTGGTGATGAACAAGGTGGGACTTCCTAATGAAGGCTTTGTGACATCTGCTGCACTCGTAAGGCCTTTCTCCAGTATGGATTTTCTGATGCTCAACAAGTATATGCTTGTGGCTAAAGGCTTTCCCACACTCTCTGCACTCATAAGGCCTCTCTCCAGTGTGATTTCTCCAATGTTTAATGAGGTTCGAATTGTACCGAAAGAATTTCCCACATTCACTGCATTCATAAGGCCTCTCTCCACTGTGAACTCTCTTATGTCTAATGAGTCTGCAGTGGTACCTAAAGGCCTTCCCACATTCACTGCACTCATAAGGCCTTTCTCCAGTGTGATTTTGCCAATGTTTAATAAGTTTGGATTTGTACTTAAAGTATTCCCCACACAAGCTGCACTCATAAGGCCTTTCTACAGCATGAACTCTCTGATGTCTAATGAGGGTGGATGTGTACCTAAAAAATTTTCCACATTCACTGCACTCGTAAGGCCTTTCTCCGGTATGAACTCTCTGGTGTTTAATGAGTGTGGAATTGTACCTAAAGAATTTCCCACATTCATTACACTTATAAGGCTTTTCTGCAGTATGAACTCTCTGATGTCTAATGAATGTGGAGCTGTACCTAAAAAACTTCCCACATTCAATGCACTTGTAAGGAGTTTCTCCAGTGTGAACTCTCCCATGTCTTATCAGTCTATAGTTATACCTAAAGAATTTTCCACATTCTCTGCACTCAAAAGGCTTTTCTCCATTGTGCTTTCTCTGATGTTTCATGAAGTTGGCATTGTACTTGAAGAATTCCCCACATTTGCTGCACTCATAAGGCCTTAATCCAGTGTGAACTCGCTGATGACTAATGAGTGTGGAGTTGTACCTAAAACATTTCCCACATTCACTGCACCGAAAAGGCCTTTCTCCAGTGTGGATTCTCTGGTGCTGAACAAGGTGAAATTTCCTAATGAAGGCCATCCCGCATATGCTGCACTCATGAGGCCTTACTCCAGTGTGGATTTTCTGATGCTTAACAAGTATCTGTTTTCGGCTGAAGGCTTTCCCACACTGAGTACACCTATAACCACTCTGTTCATGACCAAAGGCCTCCTGGCACTCAGTGTCCCCATGTGGCTGCCCCACACCACAAGGGGCCAGCTGCTGCAGAAGGCCTGTGCTGCCTGGGAAGGGCTTCCCATCTCTGCTGCAGGTCAAGGTCCTCTCTCCTGTGTGAACAGTGCTGTTGGTCACAAATGAAGGCTGCCCCTCAGCCCTTCTGCAAAGTTTGTCTCTAATTTCCTTCTGGTGCTGGAAAAGGTCTGCTCCACGAATGTACAGTCCTTCATCAAGGTACATTCTGTCATGCTCAGGCAGGGGTAAAAGGTCTCTGGAGAGTGAGCCACACATGTCACTGGACTGGGCCTTCCTGGAGGATGGATCTGGCTTTGCAGTCCTGACCTCTGACATCTCTATAGAAACACCTTGCTCAGAAGAGGCCTCCTCACCCTGGGCTCCATGCCAACAACCTGTAACCAGACAGATGCTGGTAAAGTGCATGTTGACTTTGATGGAAAGGACAGCCCCATCAAAAATATGTGTGTCACACACACCCAAGACCAGAGCCAGAGAGAAGAAGATCTGCTGTGCAGAGATAGACCTGGGGAGCTCCCATGATGAGACAGTCCTGTCAACAGGTAAAGACTGAAGGAAGAGTTACTCTTTCAGTCCATTCAGGATGCTATGATAAAAATCTGACTGGCTTATAATGAACAGAAGTTTATTTCTCACATTTCCAGAGGATGGAACCCAGAGACGTGTATGCATTTTTCTAGGTCAGACTTCTCACTGTGTCCTCGCACATGGTGGAAGGAGCCTGGAAGCTCTGTGCGGTCCCCTCCTTTTTTTTTCTTTTAATCTATTGGGCTGAGCTGTGTATCATGTGAGAAGTTAGTTCCTTCAACAGGAATCTAACTCAGGCACTCTGCATTGGAAATGTAAAGTCTTAACCACTGGACCACCAGGGAAGTCTCAGTGGGGTCTCCTTTTAAAAGGGCATTAACCTCATTCTTAAAGGCTCTGCCCTCATGACTTAATCACCCCAAAGACCCCATCTCCTAATACTGCTACCTTGGGCATGAAGTTTTCAACATATAGAATGTGTGGAGACACAAACATTCAGACCATAGCCGGCCTCCGAATCAGTCCTCTGCAAAGGGCCTCCGCCACACGCATGGCTATGGGTGACAGGGGAGCACTATGACGAATTTGGTGCCCAGACCTTGAGACATCTGATGCAAAGGAGATGCCAAAGTTCTAGCACTGTATAAGGATACATACATGCAGACCTCAGGACATCTTACAAATAGAGCAGTGACATGGAACATGTGACAAGCGAGGGTCACATAGGTGTGGCTGGAGGGTGACAGAAGAAATAAAAATTGGGAAGAAAAGGAAGAAACGAGGTATGGCCAGCGGTCATAGCATCAATCAATGGTGAACACAGAACATGTTCCCAGTTCTGACATGGCACCATTTCCCAGGACCTCACACTGAGCTCAGGTAATTCTGAGTGTCTCCTGCCATAGATGCAGTAATGACCACACTGTCAAGCACCGAGAGTCCTCCCTCCCGCACCAGGTGAGCACTGTCCTATGTGGAAGACAGAAAAAAGAGGGGCCAGCATATGCCCAGAAATTCATCACAGGGCATCTGACATGCTAAAATTCTAACAGCTTCACAGGGGAGACTGCAGAAGCAATAATGGTCCCAAAATTTGTATCTTGGTTGGTGCCTGAAAGAAATGTCAGCAAGAGGAGGGGAAGGCCTGGGGCAACAAGGGTTCAAGCATCTAGTCTGATCACCTACCAGGGACAAGCCAGGTCAGAGGGGGTCTCAGATAAAATTTAGACTTCTGACTCCTGAGCCCTGTCGTGCAAGTTCTGAGTGGAAGAGATAGGGCTCTGTGCGGAGAACAGTGACACTGTAGACATGGTCCAGCCCCAGCACCAGTAGCACACATACCAGGAAACCAGGAAAGGAAGGTCTCAAGTGTGGGGAGCACAGAGCTGCCCCTGGGAAAAGGGGTAGAACAGAGTGCAGCCCAGAACACTGGGTGAGTGTGCAGAGCTTACCCAGGGAGGTCACGAGTGCCAAGTTCTCTGTCATCACAGCATGGTACAAGTGTTTCTGAGCTTCATCAAGGAGGCCCCACTCCTCCTGGGAGAAATATACAGCCACATCCTCAAAGACCACACAGTCCTGCCAAAATCAAAAGAGTCTGGTTCATGAACAGCTTCTTGTTTTAACTCAGTTTTGTGGATTCTGTATTTATCTATTTGCCACCCATTAATTACAGGCCTAAACATAAGGCCAAATTTGTTCACATCTCCCTTGCTTCCAGAGCTCACACTCTGAACCAACTCCTGAACTAACTCTCACTCACCAGGTCAGTATTTCCCCTGCCCTAAATCAGCCCAGAGCCAGGTACCAGACAGCTAGAGACAGCTCCCGTACTCCAGGTACACAGAATTATCCAAACTAGTCATCCCTAAGCCTTCTGTCCAACCCTCCCCACATTTCCCCTGAAAATCCAAAAAAGGCTCTGACCACTGGTTTCCCCAAACTGGTGCTTGCACCTGCTAACCAAGTATGGTGATTCCCCACATGACCCTGGGTTACACAGTGTGCCTCCTCTCGGGAAATGTAAGCAATCAAACTTCCTTGAACTGTCATTGGCCTCTCTGCGTCACCACCCATCACCACCCACTCACTTCCACAAGTTAATATCCTCTGGGAACAACCACTGATGCACGTCCCACTCCAGGACCTTCACCCTCCCCCTACGCATCTGTCCCCACTCAGCCTCCTCCCATATGTCCCACCCTCAAGATATGTCCTAGGGGCATCAGTGCTCGCTCTCTCCTCATGACCATGGATCCCTGTGTCCAGTACACAGCAGAAAACAAACCACCATGTAGGCCATGGACTGCCATGCAAGGCCCTACCCCTCTCCTGCTGGACAATTTCTCTGGGATCCCTCCCCCAGATGCTGACCCTCAAACAAACTCAGATTTGTCCTTGTCTTTATAAGCCCAGTGCCAAGGCTCAGGGCCAATCGTTCACTCTCTTCCTCACTGCCTCTCACTTTTAGGAGTGCATCTTCCTGACAACTCTGACCCCTCCATGGTGACAGCACCACACCCACCCCACCACAGACACCACAGGCACTTCCTTCACCTCCTTACAGGATGCTCTGCACATGGAGTCCTGGCAGTGAATGGCAAATGCATCCAACATTTAATGCAGCCGATCCTGCCCCTGAACACCGGGGCCCACCCCAAGCCCTGGAGGCACACCCCAGAAGTTCTCCCCACAGGGCCCTGTTTTTTGCTTCCTCTCTAGCCATCCCGCCTACATGAGACCTCACGTCCCCTTAGCTCTCTCCCTATTCTGCACTGCAAGGATTGTCCCACAAGCAGTCAACACCTTCCTCTCTCTTCACGTGAAGCCCAGGCACACAGACCTCCCCAGTCACATTCCCACTGCACCCTAGGTCTAGAGACTCTCCCAGAGAATCCCTTTTCCATCCTCAACATCCAACTCCTATCCGCCCTGGCCTGAAGACTTTCTCACACCTACACCCTGCTGTCACACAGACACTTTGCTTTCTCCTCTGTCTTGGTGATGCCCATCACAACCAGCCAGGTATTCAACCCAGAGACCTAATACTCAGGCCCTTCATCCTCACTCCTCATCTTCTAATGGCATCCCCACCACCAAATAGAAATGATACTGCCTAAATATTATCTGCAACTTTATCCTAGTCCAACCCAAGGCTCCTATGCCATGGCTGTCTCCACCTTGGATCCTTCCCCTGAAACCCAGACTCTGTGTGAAAGTGATTCCCTGGGGTCCCACCCCCAGATGCTGACCCTCAGACAAACTCAGATTTGTCCTTGTCTTTATAAGCTCAGCGCCAGGGCTCAGGGCCAACTGTTCACTCTACTCCTCACTGCATCTCACTTGTGGGACTGCATCTTCCTGACAATTCTGGGATACCTCCCCTTGGGAATCTATAGAACATCTGTAACATGGACAAAAACGGACTCTTCTTATTCCATTTGGAAATTCTCCCTACAACTAGAGCTGCTTCCTCATTTTAGCTGATGAGGTACTCATCCTTCCTAACAAAGCCAGAAACCTGGGGTCTTCCCTGATTCTTCCTATCAGCCTACTTCCTTGAGTACCTCATTCTCCATTACATAAAATATGGACAACACATCATTGTAAACCACCTAAGTATATATTTAAAATATATGATAAAATATAAAATTTAAAATATAAAATGAAAAATATATTCAATTTAAAGACATGATTTTTTTAAAATGGGGAGCTCTATCCCTACCTTCACAGCCACCACTCAGGTGTAGCCCCCACAAACATGCACATGGATGACTACAGAAATTCCCCTCATATCTCCCAGCCTTCATGCACACCTAGTCTGTGTTCTAATCTGCAGTCACAGGGAGCCTATTAAAATCTGAGACATGGCACCTTCCTGCTCTGCTTCAAACATTCCCTACCTGCCCTCAACCTGAGGGTTAGAGAATCAGGACCTCAGGCTATCAGTCAAGGCCTGATACCTGTGCATCCCTGTCTCAGCACCCCATTCCCACCAGATATGACAGAACCAACAGTTCCCTGCATACTCCACCTCAGCATCTTGTGCAACTGTCTGGACATTTTAAATCCTGTGGCCAGGGCTCCCTGCCACACCTTCCCCCATCAGCTGTCAGCAATGAAACTGCTGACAAATCTATAACACAGGACTAAATATAGGATCCTGGGCATGGTAAGAGCACATGGTCTACAGATGCAAGACCGAAAATAGGGATAGAAGTCTTGTGACACTGCCATTCCTCAAGGGCATATATATCAGGATGATAAAATTGTCAGGTTGATAATTATGACTCACCTGTACAGGACTCATGAGCATCTCTACCACTGCCATGGGGCTCTGGAGGAAGAAAGAAGTCATGAGACACGGACAACAGTGCTAGAATCCTACAACAGAGTTGGAACTCCACCCTTTCCTGGCCTTGGTGTAACAGGATCTCTGCTTGTCAGTCTAAGCTCAGGCTTCCCTGATAGCTCAGTTGGTAAAGAATCTGCCTATAACACAGAAGACCCTAGTTTGATTCCTGGGTTGGGAAGATCCCCTGGAGAAGGGAAAGGCTACCCACTCCAGTATCCTGGCCTGGAGAATTCCACGGACTGTATAGTCCATGGGGTTGTTAAGAGTCGGACATGACAGAGCATGTCAGAAAACAGTACTGCCTCTTACCAGGTAGCCCTGGAGAAGGACTGAGCCTCCCTGAACTTCAGACAAAAGAAAATTCTACTGAAGATAAGAATTATTCCAACCTCAGAAGACTCATATTGGTATCTAATGTAAGGAGGACATACCATGTATCAGCTATGACTGTCCATAAGAACAATAGTTTTATATGTATTTTCAGGCAACTGAAGTGGTATAGTTTTGAAATTTGAGGTCTTTACATTTTTTTAGGATCTCAGATGTCATACATAAAACTTTATCTTGTAAGCAAATATATATAGAGGTAAAGCAATGACAAGCCAATTACAAAGTGTTCACAAAGATTTAACCGAGTGAACAGGCTCATTTCTAATTGCCTGTATGTGTATTTAGAGGAATATTGATTAATTCTTGGTTAATTTTCATACATTCTTAAGTTAATGAGTCATTGGGAGGGGCGGAGCAGGCAGGTCAGTTACTAGTCCATTCAGCATGCAGGCCTACTCAGTAAATAATCCTCAAAAGGGAGCCTGCTGGGAGCCCTTGACTGAAGCAGAGGTTCATCCCTCCTGCCCTGAGCAATGAGGTGAGGGGTGAGGTGGGTCTAGGACTCATTGGCCCCACCAGCCTGGTTGATCTTTCCCTCCTTCCATCGGGGAGGCAGTGAGGATCGGGAGAGTCTGCCAGTGGAGAATCCACTCCAGCACCCACAGCAGGCTCCACAGAAGCGAAGCTCTTTACCTCAAAGACACAGGCCAGAATCCCTCCTCAGACAGGTATGCTCTTTCCTGGAAGGAGCATCAGGGCTGCCGGCACCCAGCCTTCACGTCCTGTCCTCCTCTCCCTCACCACAGAGCCCATCTCAGGCAACAAGCTTATGAACCCCCTCCTCAGTCTGATTCCCATGCCATGCTGGGCCAGTCCACATCCTCCTGGCAACACATGGAGCATCAGAAAGTCCTGTAGACTCTACTGAAGAAACCTACCCAATCTTATCCCATCTCCAATGTCCCGCTACCTCCCTGGCCCAGACTCTCCCCAAATTCTCCTGGGGTCTATAGCACCTCCCACTCTTCCTGCCTCCATTCGCATTCTTTTGTCCCAACTTCTAACTCTAGACACGGTTCTCCCAGTCCCAGCTCCTTCACAACAACCTTCCATGGCTCGCACCTGCTCAGGTTGCCATTTCAGGTGAGGCACTCCGTTCCCTTCTGTCACAAAAAAAGTGACCCCAAGTTTCCCCAAGGCTGCCGACGAGGGGAGGATCTGCAAGCCCTGCACCGTCGCCCAAGAGGGAACTCTCTCCCTCACCCCAGCCCACTAGCTGAAGGGCGACCCCTCACAAGGCAGCCCTCAGTTCTGGACTCTGGGGTTGACCGGCAGGGACCTGAACGGGCACCCTTCCGTCCGGATCGGGGACTCGGAGTCGGGCCAGGTGGGAGCCCTGGAGACGCAGCACCCACCTGCGCCGACCTCGGTCACTGGCCGGTGGGAAGAACTGGGCCAGGAGATGCGGCGAGTGGGGCGGGAAGGAGGACACCGCCGACAACTACGGGCTCAAAGGGCCTCAGAGCCGATTCTGGATAGCGGAGACAACTCGTCTCCTCTCGTTTTTCCGCCAGGTCACCTCACCGCCCAGCGGGCTCAGTAAGCCCCGTAGATGGTGAACAGCCGAACAGCCTCCCAAGGACTACGGGAGGAAACGCCGGAAGTCCCGCCCCAACGCAGTTCGCACGCACACACGCGTGACTCTCCTAAGATTTCACTGGCTCAGTCACAGCCGCCTCGCACCGTACAGACTTCTGGGTGATGTAGTTTGCGCTGCCGCCACACTTGCCTCTGGTCAGAGCAGAACTCACTTCCCTTTTTTTACACGGGGTGAGGGAAACCAAGTTCTTAGGCTCCAATGATGGGGCGGAGTTTCGCTTGCTTTTACAAGGGATGCACTCTGATTTCTGGAGAGCAGTCTAGGAAATTCACAGAAAGTTTCAATTCAGTTCAGTCGCTCAGTCGTGTCGACTCTTTGCGACCCCATGAATCGCAGCACGCCAGGCCTCCCTGTCCATCACGAGCTCCCGGAGTTCACTCAGACTCACGTCCATCGAGTCGGTGATGCAGAAAGTTTGCTGCTGCTAAGTCACTTCAGTCGTGTCCGACTCTGTGTGACCCCATAGACGGCAGCCCGCCAGGCTCCCCTGTCCCTGGGATTCTCCAGGCAAAAACACTGCAGTAGGTTGCCATTTCTTTCTCCAGTGCATGAAAGTGAAAGGGAAGTCGCTCAGTCGTATCTGACTCTTCGCTAACCCATGGACTGCAGCCGACCAGGCTCATCCGTCCATGGGATTTTCTAGGCAAGAGTACTGAAGTGGGGTGCCATCGCCAGAAAGTTTAGGGACCTCTAATATCAGAATGTGAAACAGAAATTCAGTTCAGTTTCTCAGTCATGTCCAACTCTTTGCGACCCCATGAATCGCATCACGCCAGGCCTTCCTGTCCATCACCAAATCCTGGAGCTCACTCAGACTCACGTCTATCGAGTCAGTGATGCCACCCAGCCATCTCACCCTTGGTCGTCCCCTTCTCCTCCTGACCCCAATCCCTCCCAGCATCAGAGTCTTTTCCAATGAGTCAACTCTTCACATGAGGTGGCCAAAGTATTGGAGTTTCAGCTTCAGCATCATTCCTTCCAAAGAAATCCCAGGGCTGATCTCCTTCAGAATGGACTGGTTGGATCTCCTTGCAGNTTCAAGGAACAACCCCTTTATCAGAGATTCATTTTGCATGCGTAGTCAGTACATGGTGGTTCCGTTCTCTACTACAGGAGAGAAGAGCATGTAAGAAATTACAAATAATCTGTCTGAATATTTATGGAAGAGTTTTAACATCGAAGAATATGGATAAATAGGAAAAGTACATGTTCTTGGATTATACTATACTATATATAATGTTATAGTAATTTCAAACCAGAATTTAATCTGGATTGTATAAACTGGAATTTTATATACAACAATAACTTTTAATATAACCAGAAAAAAATTTGAAAAGGACATATAAGAACTGGTCACCTGTTAGAGCCAAACATAAGCGATAGGAAGAGAAAAATGTATTTTTGGCAGGGGGAAAACAGAAAAGCAGACTCAGATGGGAGTGTCAGAAGCAGACCTAACATAAAATGGATTAAGTTTTGATATTTGTAGCTCAGTGTTATAATAGTGCTATGTGACCTGCCACAAGCATTTCCTCACCAATACAATCCCGTATTCTTCTGGCTTATTGGGTTGCAATCACACTAGCCTCGAGGGTGCTACTCAGACACACCAGACATGACTCTTGACAGGGAGGCTTTGCACTTGTTTATACCACTGTTGAAAAACCTTTTCTCAAGTTACCCACATGACTTTATGGCACAACTGCATAACATTTTCTGTCCTTTTACATGGCTTTAGTTTTCCCTTATGTGTCTGCCTGAAATATTAAAGATTAATATAAAGATTAATGGCTCACTCATTAATCTTTTGTCTGCTGCTGATGGGTATTAAAGTTACATGGCCCTTCTCTTCCCACAGGTTCCACATTCAGAAGAACCATGTATGGACCCTTCACTGGTGAGTGTCTGGTATCCTGGATGTCTTTTGCTGCTACTCTTCCTGGACTTGATGTCTGGAGATCCTAGAGAAACCCTCAACCCAGGTTTCCAAGTCCAAGCCAGAGGTTCCATGGGGAGATTCACATTTTTGGCAGCCAGTGGCCCAAATGTGAAAGCTTGTCTTAGGTACTGGAGGAAATCCACACAAATGCTTGAGAATGCAACTGAGACGGGTGTGTTTTAGGACTTGTAAGTCTCTGTTAATGTCTGGTGAGGACAGAGAG
The DNA here is from genome assembly GCA_006410735.1 of Raphicerus campestris. Lineage (NCBI taxonomy): Eukaryota > Metazoa > Chordata > Mammalia > Artiodactyla > Bovidae > Raphicerus > Raphicerus campestris. The sequence continues at coordinate 275,560 of SJYW01008634.1, forward strand.
CAAGAGGGCCAGAGTCAGGCCTAGTATGATACTCTGCTGAGAAGCTGTGCTCTCAGAAGTCTGTTCAGAGGGACAGCAGCCATGGAGTGTTCAGAACAGAGAAGAGTGATCTGACTTAGGCTTTAAGGGGCTCCGTCTTAAGTGGAGATTGCAGAACAGACTGGGGGAAGGAAGATGAGGAGCTAATCAAGGAGGCTTTTGCAGTCATCCAGATGAGCATTGGTTGTGACTGGACAGAGGGGTGGATATGGAGGTAGGAGAACTACCTGGCTTCAGGATTTTTACAAGTAGGGCTGACCAGAGTTTCTAAAATGGAGGGGTCATACATAACACCAGAGTTTATTCCCTTTGCATCTGGAAGGGTGGAAGTTGCATTAACTGATTCAGGGAAGTCAGTGATAGCGGTCGTTTTCACTGGAATATTAGGAATTGGGTTTTGGCCCTGATGAATCTCAGATGATGGTCCAATGACTCTCAAGTATAGGAGACAAATGAGTGGCTGAACATGCAGCTCTAGAGGGCCAGGGAGGCTTCAGGGGCCAATTATGGGACAAGGGAACAGGGGAGCTGTTACAAAGGTCATCAGCGGGAAGGTGTGTATGTGGGGGGTCAGCAGGTGGCCCAGGTTTTCATGGGAGAGTGGCCATGAAATTGATGCAGAGAGAAAGCAGAAACGGAGATGAAGTGATAGCAAAGTCAGGCTGGTGTTTGCTTCTCTTTCTGTGCAGTTACCAGGCTTTTGTGGTGGAACTTGGGGAGTTTGTGACAGAATGTCATGTGAATTTCTGTAAGGTGTGTCAAGTAGGTGTGGATTTTGAATGGCTGTTATATGGACAAAGATTGGAATTGGTAAGGAGACATAATGTGCAGTATAGAAGTGGACCCTGACCAGGGGTTTTTAGGTCTGCATGTTTTGACTGAGGTTTGAACTAGGACCAAGGCCTGGTGGGGAAGCCTTCAGAACAGGGCTTGTGAGCTGCCAGTGGAGAGTTGGGGTTTGGTGGGATTCTGTTGGCGTTGAATGGATTTTCGGGTGTCATGTGCAGGAGGATATATGAGGAGATAGGAGACATGACAGTTTTGTGGTCCAGGTGCTAGTGTTGGGGGTTCAGATGTATGTGGTGGTCCAGTGGGTGACACGTGTGGGGAAGGTGTGTGAACAGATAGGCCCAGTGCCCTCATTCCAGGAGGTTGAGAGAGGAGTATGAGCCCAAGTTGCTGGCAACTGGGGTGCATCACCCTGGGAACTGTCAGGCTGTTGTCTTGCATGAGAGGGGGTAGGCCCTGCATCCCAGGCCCACAGCGTAGAAGGCATCTGTCTGCAGATGTGCGTGTTGTTACTGGGGTTGGAGCTAGTGCTCAAGAAAACATGAAGAGTTTTGGGTACCACTGCCCTCTTGAGTTGGGTCGCTGGGGAGGATGATGACCCCGGAGTGAGTTTGGACTAGATTGGGGTACTTATGGGGTCCTGGGGAGATGGGCTGCTTATGCACACTCTGTTCTCATCATCACAGGGGCCTGTGACCTTTGAGGATGTGGCTGTATACTTTTCCCAGGAGGAATGGAGGATCCTTGATGAGACCCAGAGACACCTATACTGCTATGTCATGCTGGAGACCTTTGCACTGGTTGCATCCTTGGGTAAGGCCCTCACCCCTGTCCCAGCATCCTGGGCAGATCTCTGACTTTCTGCTTTTCTCCAAGGCGAGTCGATTCGTCTCATAGCTGGACAGTAGGCACCTCTCTATTACTGCTTCCCTATCCTCTGTGCTGTGGGTGCCAAGGCTGAGTGAGTGTGTGGACCAACTCCTTTCACAGGTAGCCCCAGTGCCAGTGGCTCTGAAGTTTTCTTAGTGAAGGTTTTCTGAGCCAAAAGACTTGGAATGAGTTCTGTGGGTTCTCAGCCACTCCCTGCTGAGATGACTCTGTAGACCCCTGCACATTTGTGCTCCAGGCTCTTCTCCCTTCCAGCTGACATTTCCTTGGCCCTCACTGTACCAGCAGTTGTTGGGACCCAACATAGTCACTATTTCTGGGGTTCACCTGGCTATTTCTATGCTAATCTCCTCAAAGATTTTTTATGTGGTAGTGTCTGTTTCATGAGATTATTTTGGAATTGATTGCCCCCATGGGCCAGTACTGACCACTCACCTGTCCTATCTTTCCCTTAGGACTTGCATCTTCTAGGTCCCATGTTGTCCCGCTGGAGCTGGGAGGAGAACCCTGGGTACAGGACAGAGTGGACATGACTCCAGGCACAGCAAGAGGGGCTCAGAGTGGGCCTGGCCTTGGTGATTGGCATCAGGGGGAGGAAGTGATGTCATGGCTGGATTCAGACCATATCAGGAACGTGTCCTGTGCCCAACACTATTTTAGTGCCAAGGCCAGTGACTGTGAACCTCATTACTCTCTCTCCTCCCCATTCCCGACACTTTGCTCTTTCCGTCATACCTACTCTGACTTTGCGCCCAGGATTGTCCCTCACCTCTCTGCCTTCCACTCCTTGGTGGTCCTCTCCATCCTCACTTCTCTGCTTTTCAATATTGGCCTACACCTAACATGTCATGAGGCCTGCACTTATCCTCAAAACAGTCCTTGAACACCAGCTACTCGGTGACAATTGGATTTTCCTGGGTCTGAATACAGCTTTGCACACAGCACATATGTGTCCCCAGCAGCCAAGGCCCTGGTGAAAACCGTTCCCGGAGGAGTGAGTTGTGGACCCCTGGTTCCCTGTGTTCTGCACCCCATCCTTGTGTCTTTTGCCTGGTGAGTTGTCCCTGTTTTGTGATGTGTAGAGGCCCTGTCCACACAGCAGCCCTTTCCTAACCTGCTCCCACCTCCCTTGTCCTGAAAACAGTCCCATGGATTTATTCTTTCTATGTCAGACATGTATTGTGATGGGGCTCCCTACTTCTACCAAGATCTACATGAAATTCACCCCCATTTCTTTGCTTTCAGGTTGTTGGCAGAAAGCAGAGATGAAGGAGAAAACTTCTGAGCAGAATGCTTCTGTAGAAGTGCCACAGATAATTACTTCAAAGACAGACCTGTCCATCCAGAAGGCCTATCGCTGGGAGATGGATAACCTGGATGTAGAAGGTGGTCTGCATCTCGCTGAGGACCTGGGAGTAAACTCTGTCCAGACACTGTGTAGGGCAGGTGTGAAATTTCAGCAGCACAGTGGAGAGAAACTCTTTAGAAGAGACATGGGTAAGGTCTTTATGAAGACTTGTACCGTTCATACAACCAAGAAGTCTTTCCCATGCCAGGAGCCTGGGAAGGATTTCCCTGTTAGCTCTGACCTTCTCGAGTACCAGGTCACTCCACAAGAGGACACTGAGTGTGTGGAGGCCTCTCACAATGGACTGAGGCACTATAAGTGCAGTGAATGTGGGAAAGCCTTCTGCCGCAAGTACAGGCTTGCTCAGCACCAGAGGGTCCACACTGGAGAGAGGCCATATGAATGTAGTGAATGTGGAAAAACCTTCAGCTATAAACACATACTTGTTCAGCACCGGAGAGTCCACACTGGAGAAAGGCCTTATGAGTGCAGGGCATGTGGGAAAGCTTTTAGCAACAAACCCACACTTGTTAGGCACCAGCGAATTCACACTGGAGAAAAGCCTTATGAGTGTAGTGAATGTGGGAAATTCTTTAGCCAAAGCTCCAGCCTTAGTGAACATCAGAGAATTCACACTGGATCACGGCCTTATAAATGCAATGAATGTGGAAAATTCTTTACATCCAACTCCAATCTAATTAAACACAGGCGGGTCCACACGGGCACAAGGCCTTATGAGTGCAGTGAATGTGGGAAATTTTTTAACCAAAGTCCCAGCCTCATTAAACATCAGAGGATCCACACTGGGGAAAGGCCATATGAATGTAGTGAGTGTGGAAAAGTTTTTAGCCAAAGTTCTACTCTCATCAAGCACCAGAGAGTTCACACTGGAGCAAGGCCTTATAAATGCACTGAATGTGGAAAACTTTTTAGCCAAAGCTTTGGCCTCACTCAACACCAGAGAATTCATACTGGAGAAAGACCATACAAGTGCGCTGAATGTGGAGAATTCTTTAGCCAAAGCACCCAGCTTACTCAACACCGAAAAATTCACACCAGAGCAGGGCCTCTCGAGTGCAGCAAATGTGGAAAAGTCTTTAGTCAAAGGTCTATTCTGATTGAGCACCAGAAACATCACAGCCCAGATAGACCCTATGAGTGCAGTGAGTGTAAGAAAGCTTTCAGCCGAAGGTCTAATCTTCTTCGTCACCAGAAAGTTCATACTGGACAAAGACCTTCAAATGAGATGAGCAGAGAAGCAAATAATGAACTGTCTCCTTAGCTAATCTTACTGAACAGGCTCTGTGAGGGACTCATCAACTGGAAGCTGAATGCCACCCATCTGCACAGCCCTAGTGTGGAGATTACCTGTGGGTACCCGATTCGTTGGAAGCTTTTAAGGAGCTATGCTGTACTTTCTTATCTGCCCATGGCCCTTCCCAGACTTCATGTCACTGTGAGTTTCTGTGGTGAAAATCATCTTATTTCTACCAACTGGTGGTCATCTCAGTGTGAACAGGGTTGGTAGACTTTTGTGCTTATGCATTCTGTGGAGGAAAGCTTGAGTAGCCTGAGCACTTGGATGTTACTCTCTTGTGTCTAACTGACTAGAACGTTGGCTTAACCAGCTTTGACCACGGTGACCCAGTCTGTGTTCTGCTGGTGGCTTGTTTACCCTTTTCAGTGG
>SJYW01008634.1:280718-333824 GCA_006410735.1 Raphicerus campestris
GTCAGCAGGTGGCCCAGGTTTTCATGGGAGAGTGGCCATGAAATTGATGCAGAGAGAAAGCAGAAACGGAGATGAAGTGATAGCAAAGTCAGGCTGGTGTTTGCTTCTCTTTCTGTGCAGTTACCAGGCTTTTGTGGTGGAACTTGGGGAGTTTGTGACAGAATGTCATGTGAATTTCTGTAAGGTGTGTCAAGTAGGTGTGGATTTTGAATGGCTGTTATATGGACAAAGATTGGAATTGGTAAGGAGACATAATGTGCAGTATAGAAGTGGACCCTGACCAGGGGTTTTTAGGTCTGCATGTTTTGACTGAGGTTTGAACTAGGACCAAGGCCTGGTGGGGAAGCCTTCAGAACAGGGCTTGTGAGCTGCCAGTGGAGAGTTGGGGTTTGGTGGGATTCTGTTGGCGTTGAATGGATTTTCGGGTGTCATGTGCAGGAGGATATATGAGGAGATAGGAGACATGACAGTTTTGTGGTCTAGGTGCTAGTGTTGGGGGTTCAGATGTATGTGGTGGTCCAGTGGGTGACACGTGTGGGGAAGGTGTGTGAACAGATAGGCCCAGTACCCTCATTCCAGGAGGTTGAGAGAGGAGTATGAGCCCAAGTTGCTGGCAACTGGGGTGCATCACCCTGGGAACTGTCAGGCTGTTGTCTTGCATGAGAGGGGGTAGGCCCTGCATCCCAGGCCCACAGCGTAGAAGGCATCTGTCTGCAGATGTGCGTGTTGTTACTGGGGTTGGAGCTAGTGCTCAAGAAAACATGAAGAGTTTTGGGTACCACTGCCCTCTTGAGTTGGGTCGCTGGGGAGGATGATGACCCCGGAGTGAGTTTGGACTAGATTGGGGTACTTATGGGGTCCTGGGGAGATGGGCTGCTTATGCACACTCTGTTCTCATCATCACAGGGGCCTGTGACCTTTGAGGATGTGGCTGTATACTTTTCCCAGGAGGAATGGAGGATCCTTGATGAGACCCAGAGACACCTATACTGCTATGTCATGCTGGAGACCTTTGCACTGGTTGCATCCTTGGGTAAGGCCCTCACCCCTGTCCCAGCATCCTGGGCAGATCTCTGACTTTCTGCTTTTCTCCAAGGCGAGTCGATTCGTCTCATAGCTGGACAGTAGGCACCTCTCTATTACTGCTTCCCTATCCTCTGTGCTGTGGGTGCCAAGGCTGAGTGAGTGTGTGGACCAACTCCTTTCACAGGTAGCCCCAGTGCCAGTGGCTCTGAAGTTTTCTTAGTGAAGGTTTTCTGAGCCAAAAGACTTGGAATGAGTTCTGTGGGTTCTCAGCCACTCCCTGCTGAGATGACTCTGTAGACCCCTGCACATTTGTGCTCCAGGCTCTTCTCCCTTCCAGCTGACATTTCCTTGGCCCTCACTGTACCAGCAGTTGTTGGGACCCAACATAGTCACTATTTCTGGGGTTCACCTGGCTATTTCTATGCTAATCTCCTCAAAGATTTTTTATGTGGTAGTGTCTGTTTCATGAGATTATTTTGGAATTGATTGCCCCCATGGGCCAGTACTGACCACTCACCTGTCCTATCTTTCCCTTAGGACTTGCATCTTCTAGGTCCCATGTTGTCCCGCTGGAGCTGGGAGGAGAACCCTGGGTACAGGACAGAGTGGACATGACTCCAGGCACAGCAAGAGGGGCTCAGAGTGGGCCTGGCCTTGGTGATTGGCATCAGGGGGAGGAAGTGATGTCATGGCTGGATTCAGACCATATCAGGAACGTGTCCTGTGCCCAACACTATTTTAGTGCCAAGGCCAGTGACTGTGAACCTCATTACTCTCTCTCCTCCCCATTCCCGACACTTTGCTCTTTCCGTCATACCTACTCTGACTTTGCGCCCAGGATTGTCCCTCACCTCTCTGCCTTCCACTCCTTGGTGGTCCTCTCCATCCTCACTTCTCTGCTTTTCAATATTGGCCTACACCTAACATGTCATGAGGCCTGCACTTATCCTCAAAACAGTCCTTGAACACCAGCTACTCGGTGACAATTGGATTTTCCTGGGTCTGAATACAGCTTTGCACACAGCACATATGTGTCCCCAGCAGCCAAGGCCCTGGTGAAAACCGTTCCCGGAGGAGTGAGTTGTGGACCCCTGGTTCCCTGTGTTCTGCACCCCATCCTTGTGTCTTTTGCCTGGTGAGTTGTCCCTGTTTTGTGATGTGTAGAGGCCCTGTCCACACAGCAGCCCTTTCCTAACCTGCTCCCACCTCCCTTGTCCTGAAAACAGTCCCATGGATTTATTCTTTCTATGTCAGACATGTATTGTGATGGGGCTCCCTACTTCTACCAAGATCTACATGAAATTCACCCCCATTTCTTTGCTTTCAGGTTGTTGGCAGAAAGCAGAGATGAAGGAGAAAACTTCTGAGCAGAATGCTTCTGTAGAAGTGCCACAGATAATTACTTCAAAGACAGACCTGTCCATCCAGAAGGCCTATCGCTGGGAGATGGATAACCTGGATGTAGAAGGTGGTCTGCATCTCGCTGAGGACCTGGGAGTAAACTCTGTCCAGACACTGTGTAGGGCAGGTGTGAAATTTCAGCAGCACAGTGGAGAGAAACTCTTTAGAAGAGACATGGGTAAGGTCTTTATGAAGACTTGTACCGTTCATACAACCAAGAAGTCTTTCCCATGCCAGGAGCCTGGGAAGGATTTCCCTGTTAGCTCTGACCTTCTCGAGTACCAGGTCACTCCACAAGAGGACACTGAGTGTGTGGAGGCCTCTCACAATGGACTGAGGCACTATAAGTGCAGTGAATGTGGGAAAGCCTTCTGCCGCAAGTACAGGCTTGCTCAGCACCAGAGGGTCCACACTGGAGAGAGGCCATATGAATGTAGTGAATGTGGAAAAACCTTCAGCTATAAACACATACTTGTTCAGCACCGGAGAGTCCACACTGGAGAAAGGCCTTATGAGTGCAGGGCATGTGGGAAAGCTTTTAGCAACAAACCCACACTTGTTAGGCACCAGCGAATTCACACTGGAGAAAAGCCTTATGAGTGTAGTGAATGTGGGAAATTCTTTAGCCAAAGCTCCAGCCTTAGTGAACATCAGAGAATTCACACTGGATCACGGCCTTATAAATGCAATGAATGTGGAAAATTCTTTACATCCAACTCCAATCTAATTAAACACAGGCGGGTCCACACGGGCACAAGGCCTTATGAGTGCAGTGAATGTGGGAAATTTTTTAACCAAAGTCCCAGCCTCATTAAACATCAGAGGATCCACACTGGGGAAAGGCCATATGAATGTAGTGAGTGTGGAAAAGTTTTTAGCCAAAGTTCTACTCTCATCAAGCACCAGAGAGTTCACACTGGAGCAAGGCCTTATAAATGCACTGAATGTGGAAAACTTTTTAGCCAAAGCTTTGGCCTCACTCAACACCAGAGAATTCATACTGGAGAAAGACCATACAAGTGCGCTGAATGTGGAGAATTCTTTAGCCAAAGCACCCAGCTTACTCAACACCGAAAAATTCACACCAGAGCAGGGCCTCTCGAGTGCAGCAAATGTGGAAAAGTCTTTAGTCAAAGGTCTATTCTGATTGAGCACCAGAAACATCACAGCCCAGATAGACCCTATGAGTGCAGTGAGTGTAAGAAAGCTTTCAGCCGAAGGTCTAATCTTCTTCGTCACCAGAAAGTTCATACTGGACAAAGACCTTCAAATGAGATGAGCAGAGAAGCAAATAATGAACTGTCTCCTTAGCTAATCTTACTGAACAGGCTCTGTGAGGGACTCATCAACTGGAAGCTGAATGCCACCCATCTGCACAGCCCTAGTGTGGAGATTACCTGTGGGTACCCGATTCGTTGGAAGCTTTTAAGGAGCTATGCTGTACTTTCTTATCTGCCCATGGCCCTTCCCAGACTTCATGTCACTGTGAGTTTCTGTGGTGAAAATCATCTTATTTCTACCAACTGGTGGTCATCTCAGTGTGGACAGGGTTGGTAGACTTTTGTGCTTATGCATTCTGTGGAGGAAAGCTTGAGTAGCCTGAGCACTTGGATGTTACTCTCTTGTGTCTAACTGACTAGAACGTTGGCTTAACCAGCTTTGACCACGGTGACCCAGTCTGTGTTCTGCTGGTGGCTTGTTTACCCTTTTCAGTGGTGTTATTTCATGTCATGCTCAAGATGGGTTTTTCCAGCTGTATGGCACCTGTTTGGGAACACTGTATTCCTCAGTGAGGATAGTATCATGGCAGAGAGTAGTTTTCCTTGCAATTTTGGTCTAATTTGTTTTTTCAAGGCCTGCTGAGGTAGACTGCAGGGCTTTGTTGTGACCTGAATGTCATAATTTTTGGTTTCAGAGGTCACCCTGAGATGAGGGCAGCCATGAGAACCACCAGTGATTTTTGGAACAGCATGAATGTTCTATTTTCACATGGGATGTCACATCATTCCCCCAGTACTGTTCAAGGGAAGTTCTCTAGGTCCAGCTGGAACAGAGCCACGTACCATAATGTCCACATGGCAGGCTGATGTTGCTGAGTGTTAGATTACAGACATTGAGCAGGAACCATACTTGGTACAGAAGACACTCAGGGAATTAATAGGTCCTGAGAGACTAGCAAAGAAGGAATGGGCCTTTTCTAAAGTTTCATCCACAAGTGTGACTGGTTGTTTAGGAGGTTTTTAAAAGAAATTCTCCAGAGCTACAGAGCTACTTCCTTCTGAGCCTCCAGTCAGAGTCAGACTGAATAATGTAAAGGTTTTAGGATCCTCATAGTATCTGTAGGTTGTTTATCTCAAGGCCATTGCTGTACAGTTGTGGAGGAAAAGAAGAGGGAGAGTGGAAATCCTGTAGTCTAGGCATGTGATTTTTTTAGGACCCAGGCAGAGTTCCTGGAGAACCCAAGTGGAAACATCTTCCATTGCTCCTCTGTCTTCATTGCTACTGGGACCCAGTCCCTTGCTTGAGACATGGAGAGGTGACGTAGTTATTGTGTTGGTTTCCAGAGTTCTACTTTTCTAAAGAGGAGATTCAGATTTTTATGTAAAGCTAATTTTTATTTAAACTTAATTGAGCTGTATAGTTGGTATGCAGTGGACTGAATAAACTTAAAACGTATAGCTTGTTAACTTTTACTATGTGTAAAATCACAGAACCACCATAATAACAAACATCCATCATTCTCACATCTCCCTTCTGAAATCTCCCTGGGCTCCCAGGCAATTGGAATTCAATTTACTTTATTTCACATTTTATTAGTTTTCTAGAATTTTAATGTCATTGGAATGTTAATGCGTTGACTTTTGTATTTGCCTTTTTCTTTCATGGTACATAATTACCTTGAGAATTATCCATATTGCAGATATGAATGGTTGTGTTTTTGTTTGTTTTTGCCATGCCACAAGGTTTTGGGATCTTAGTTCCCCAAGCAGGGATTGAACCCAGGCCTTCAGTGATGAAAGCACAGAAACCACTGGGGACTTCCCTGATAGTTAATTCTTTTTAATTACTGAAAAATACACTATTTGGATATATTGACCTGTTAACTGTTTATCCATTTATCTGTTAATGGATGAATGGGATTTTGTGTTTTATTTCCAGCTTGGCTATCACAGAAAGTTTACTGTGAACATGTACATAAATTTTCTTAAATGAATATATGGTTTCATATTCTAAAGTGAATGACTACCCTTTTGGATTCCCATCAACAGTATTGGGAGCATTCCAACTCCCCTATATTCCTCACCTGTACTTGTTTGATATGGTCAGCATATTAAATATTACCTATTTTCAAAGTGTGTAGTTACCTCACTATTGCCCGATGGTCTATCTGGTTGAACATTTTTAATGTGTTCACTTGCCAAGTGCATGTCTTTGATAAAATATTTATGATAGTTATTTACCATCTGGTAGTGAACTTTGGAGAAGGTGATGGCACCCCACTCCAGGACTCTTGTCTGGAAAATCCCATGGATGGAGGAACCTTGTAGGCTGCAGTCCATGGGGTCGCAAAGAGCCGGACATGACCTAGCGACTTCACTTTCACTTTCCACTTTCATGCATTGGAGAAGGAAATGGTAACCCACTCCAGTGTTCTTGCCTGGAGAATTCCAGGAATGGGGGAGCCTGGTGGGCTGCTGTCTATGGGGTCACACAGAGTTGGACACGACTGAAGCAACTTAGCAGCAGTGAATTTTGGCTGATACTTCCTTTTTTATGAATAAGAAGACAAAAGAAATGTGTTAGAACTTGACTTTTCTTCAGTTCAACTTGGCTGGGTGGAATGAATGTTTGTGGTATTCCCCATGTATAGTCCCCATTATTAACTCATTCTGCACCACTTTCTAAAGTCTCAGGAATTTATAGAACAGCAAATCGACCCCTGATTATAGTGTTTGCCACTTTCCCTGGTACAAATACTCCAAACTGTGGCAATTTCAAGCTGTGAATATGAGGTTGTTACCAAACCAGGTAACATTTCCAGAGGTGCACAAGCCAGAAACAGACACTAAGACTTAAGCGAGGGGGTAACTGGAACCTGCCAACATGGTTCCTCTTGGAGTCTGGTCACATTATGCCATCTTCCTTTGCTATTCTTCATCTGTATCCTTTTCACTGTAATAAACTGTACCCACTGAGATCGTAACTTTATTTTATTTCCCCTGTAACAAGTTTCTCTAGAACTATATATTTTCCCCAATTTCATTGAGTAACTACATTACCATTAATGACTTTTTGTAATATTCAAGTATTATTAATGTTGAGTTTAGCACAGGATTTAGGTAAGAGAAAAGGAATAGATTTTTGGATAGGGAGGTTAATCATAAACTCAACAGGGGAGCTAAGTTTCTGAGGTGGTGCTAGTGGTAAAGAACCCGCCTGCCAATGCAGGAGACTTGTATAAGAGACATGCCTTTGATCCCTGGGTCGGGAAGATCCCCTAGAGGAGGGCATGGCAACCCGCTCCAGTATTCTTCCCTGGGGAATTCCCATGGACAGAGGCGCCTAGTGGGCTACAGTCCATAAGGTCAGACACTACTGAAGCAACTTAGCATGCACATACAGTTTCACTACCTTTTCCCCAAAATTCTCTTAAAACTCCAAATGCCAGTTACCTCTGAAGATCGATCCCAGCTGTGAGTCACATGCAGAAAATTGTAGAATTTAAACCTTGGACCTGAGCTGAATTAAAACATATAACTAAAGATTCTCTTTAACCCAAGTAAGACCAGCAAGTAGTTATTTAAAAATTTAGAATTCTTTAGGGTACATCTAACTAAGGTCATCCAACTTATACAACTTGTATACATGTTGGTTGGAACATAAGATGCTAAGCTTATGTGATAAGGTGACAAAGACTGATTGGAAACTGATCAGGAAGGGATCAACAGGGAGTTCTCTTTCCACAAAAACCCTGAGGATCATAGAAAGGTCAGGAAAGGAAGTCTAAGGCTCTGAAAATCCAGACCTGAAGTATTAAAAAGAAAAATTGATTGCAATTTAATCAGCAAAACAAAACTATGTTTAACCTGTAGATTTTCAGGACAGACTAGCATATTTATAAGACAGGATCCAAAGATGTGTCTCTGCAGATGATGAGCAGAGGCTAAGGGGCCCACATTCCAACCAACTGCCTACTGACAAGGACACTTGCAAATAGAATGAACACTGGAAAAAGATTTTCCTATCTTATGAAGAAAAACTGACACAAAGAATATGCCTCAAACCAAACGGTGCCCTGAGGAAGGGAAAGTGCCCGATAGCCTGCCATACCCTTTAGTACTCAAGATGAGTTGACTGTACATGGTCATCCTCATCAAATTCTGGTAGACATGGAGGCTAATGCTACATTAATCACCAACAGCTTAGCTCAATCTCTTCCTGACTGGAAGGTATTTCAGATAACCCTGACTTCCCCCATTTCAGCTGTAAATACGTGGACTGAAAAATCATAAGCATTCTTCCCACTCTGGTACCATCCCTGCAAATTTAATAGGAAGAGACTTATTGAACTATACATTGCCCAATATCCTAATTACAAGTGAAAAATTTAAAGGAAATGTATAGCATTATTTACAGTTTATTACAGAAGAAGAATGATGTCAATAATCTAACCTTCCTTGTTGAGAAACCTGGAAAATAAGACCAAACCCTAAAGCAAAGAAAAGGAAGGAAATGATAAAATTAGAACAAAATAGTGAAGCAAAACTTTTAAAAAATCAATGAAGAAAAATTGGTTCTTTCAAAATTGACAAAACTGTAGGTTGACTGAAAAGACAACAAAACCAAGAGTAAAGACACTACTGACTAAAGAACTTGAAGGTATAAAGGAATGATTACAAAACAAACAGATGCACAAACTTAAGAGAACAAACTTGGGGGGATGTGAGAGATTATTGAGTTGATTGCCATGTACACAGTGCTGTATTTAAAATAGACAACCTACAAGGACCTACTATATATAGCACAGGGAACTCTGTTCAAAACACTGAAATACCTATATGGAAAAAGAATTTGAAAAAGAATACATTCATGTATATGTATAACCAAATCACTCTGCTGTCCACCTGAAACTTAGCAGAATGTTCTTAATCAACTATACTCGAAAGCCATTCAAGAGAACAAAATTAAAAAAATTACTTGACTGTATTTTTATTGAAAGTCTTCCCACAAGAAAATTCCAGGCTTAGGTGCCTTCACTAAGGAATTCCAGCAAGCATTTAAAAAAGAAGTATCACTCATCCTTCAAAACTCCTCCAGAAAATAAAGGAGGAGGAAACAATTATTCTTTGACATCAGAATTACTCTGATACCAAAGTCAGAAAAACAGATCTATAAACCCATTACTATTCATCTATCTATACAATACATTAACAAAATATCAGAAAACTGACTCAGCAATATACACAATGGATTATACAAGATGATCATGTGGGATTTCTTGCAGGAAATGCAAGATTAGCTCCCATGGACAGGAGTCTGGCAGGCTACAGTCCACAGGTTGTACCGAGTCAGACATGACTGAAGTGACTTGGCACACATGCACCATTTAAATAAAAGACAACAAGGAAAAAATTTAAAAAAACCCACAGCCACGTGATGATTATCTCACTAAGTGGAAAAAACTGGAACAGAAACCACAGAAATAGATCCATACTAATAAGTAAACTGATCTTTGAAAAGGGAGCAAAGGCAAAGGAATGGAGAAAGGATAGTCTTTTCAACAAATGGGGCTTAAAAACATGATCCAGTGGTTAGGACCCCCTGCTTCCACTGCAGGGGATGTGGGTTAGAATCCCTGGTTTGGGAACTAACATCCTACAAGCTGCACAGCACGGAAAAAAAAAAAAAAGTGATCCAGACACAGACCTGACACTTTTCACAAATATTTTCTCAAAATGGATAATGAGCCTAAATAAAAAACAGTAAAACACATAGACAATAATACAGGGGACACAGACCTTGGGCTAGGCAATGATGTGTTAGACACAACACCAAAAATAGAATCCGTGAAAAAAACACTGAGTAATTTGGACTTGACTAAAGTTTAAAATTTCTGTTCAGCAAAAGACACTGTTAAAAGAATATGAAGATATTCATCATATGTCATTAGAGAATTGCAAATGAAAGAAACAACAATATACAATTACNCACTGAGTAATTTGGACTTGACTAAAGTTTAAAATTTCTGCTCAGCAAAAGACACTGTTAAAAGAATATGAAGATATTAATCATATGTCATTAGAGAACTGCAAATGAAAGAAACAATATACAATTACTACATACCTACTTGAGTGGCAAAAACCAAAACATTGACAACATCAAATACTGACAAGAACATGGAGCAACAGGAACTCTCACCTACTGTTGGTGGGAATGCAATATGATACAGCCACTTTAGAAGGCAGTTTTTAAATAAAACTAAATATTCTCTTACTATGTGACCCAGCAAATCATGCTCTGAGGCTTGAACTCAAATGAAGTGAAAATGTATACTGTCGGGAGCCAAGTTAGGCATTACTGACAAAATGGAGGCACAGCACCAGCCCCGTCTCCTCATTCCACAGGCATGGTCCTGGGATGAAGGAGTTAAGTTTTGTGATCCTGACTTGTTCTTTCCTTTCTTCGGTTGAGTTGCCTGGAAGGAATGTTAAGGTGCTTATAGTTCTTGAGAGAAGCATGAGAAAGCACAAAGCCTTCTGCAGTTGTGCCCAGAAAATAATCTATAAAGTAACCATTGGCATTTGTTCAAGGATTTTTGCAAAGAATGTCTCAGGATGAGCACGTAGGCCACAGCTTGAGGCCATGGGAAAGATTGTTATCTGAGACCTGTTCGTGAGGGAAATGTTTATGGCAAAAGAAGTTTGCTGAGTTTAGGGTTTAGGAATAATTAAGAATAGTTAGAAGCTTTTTTAGGAGATAGTGAGCTTAGGATACTAGGGGCAAGCAGAATTTAAAAAGATAAATAGGTTGAGGAATGTGATATGTGGCCCAGACATAAGCATGATTTACAATGTAATCATAAGTAAACACGATTCTGAGAGAATCGCTGAAGCAGGAACTCTGAAGGACAACAAAGAGATAATAAATCTAGGTGAGGGGGAGCTGAAAATGTAAAATCTCTGACCTAAAGCTTTTGAAAAAGTATAAAAGACCTGACGCTTGAAATAAACATGTAATCCTGTACCTCGAGTCAGAGGCTACATCATTTCCCGCTGACACCGCTCATCCCTTCAGGCTGATTCCCTGGCTGCTGGAGCTGCACTCCCGGCAGTATACCCACACAAAACAATGCGTAATGCAGGTTTAGTCATAGTGCCAAAACTTGGAAGCAGTCAGGATATCCCTCCTGGGATATCCCTCCATATCCTCCAGTGAATGGATAAACTGTGGTACACCCATACAATGGAAGGTGATTCAGTAATAATTTATACACAAATCGTCACAGCAGTTTTATCTGTGACAGCACAAAACTGGAAACAACTCAAATATCCACTAACTGGCAAATGGATAAAAGACAATTGTGGTATATCCATACAATGGGCGAATACTCAGCAATACAAATGAATAATTGATACATGTGGCAAATGGATCAATCTCAAAATAGTTATGGCTGGTGAAAAAAGTCAGAGTTCCCACTACCCAAAAAATATATATCAAATGATTTTGTTTATATAAAATACTATAAAATGCTTGCTATTACTTGTGAATTGTGGTAAAGGGAATTAGAAAGGACTGAGCAAGAAACATTATAAAGAGACACAAGGAATCTCTTGCCTGTGTTGGATGTCTCCATTATCTCAATGTCTGGTCTCATCAGTATATACACATGCTGAAACATAACACATTTTATATTTTACATATATTTATTTCATGTCACCATACTTCAATAAAGATGTTAAGAACTAAATATTCCCCATATTTATCCATATTTACCATTCTTCTTGGAAAGCCCCATCTGCCAACTGTTCTGGTTCTACCATATCCCTCTCCACATAACTTAGGAGCATACGCCCTGCCTCAGGNGCTCTGAGGCTTGAACTCAAATGAAGTGAAAATGTATACTGTCGGGAGCCAAGTTAGGCATTACTGACAAAATGGAGGCACAGCACCAGCCCCGTCTCCTCATTCCACAGGCATGGTCCTGGGATGAAGGAGTTAAGTTTTGTGATCCTGACTTGTTCTTTCCTTTCTTCGGTTGAGTTGCCTGGAAGGAATGTTAAGGTGCTTATAGTTCTTGAGAGAAGCATGAGAAAGCACAAAGCCTTCTGCAGTTGTGCCCAGAAAATAATCTATAAAGTAACCATTGGCATTTGTTCAAGGATTTTTGCAAAGAATGTCTCAGGATGAGCACGTAGGCCACAGCTTGAGGCCATGGGAAAGATTGTTATCTGAGACCTGTTCGTGAGGGAAATGTTTATGGCAAAAGAAGTTTGCTGAGTTTAGGGTTTAGGAATAATTAAGAATAGTTAGAAGCTTTTTTAGGAGATAGTGAGCTTAGGATACTAGGGGCAAGCAGAATTTAAAAAGATAAATAGATTGAGGAATGTGATATGTGGCCCAGACATAAGTATGATTTACAATGTAATCATAAGTAAACACAATTCTGAGAGAATCGCTGAAGCAGGAACTCTGAAGGACAACAAAGAGATAATAAATCTAGGTGAGGGGGAGCTGAAAATGTAAAACCTCTGACCTAAAGCTTTTGAAAAAGTATAAAAGAAGACCTGACGCTTGAAATAAACATGTAATCCCGTACCTCGAGTCAGAGGCTACATCATTTCCCGCTGACACCGCTCATCCCTTCAGGCTGATTCCCTGGCTGCTGGAGCTGCATTCCGGCAGTATACCCACACAAAACAATGCATAATGCAGGTTTAGTCATAGTGCCAAAACTTGGAAGCAGTCAGGATATCCCTCCTGGGATATCCCTCCATATCCTCCAGTGAATGGATAAACTGTGGTACACCCATACAATGGAAGGTGATTCAGTAATAATTTATACACAAATCGTCACAGCAGTTTTATCTGTGACAGCACAAAACTGGAAACAACTCAAATATCCACTAACTGGCAAATGGATAAAAGACAATTGTGGTATATCCATACAATGGGCGAATACTCAGCAATACAAATGAATAATTGATACATGTGGCAAATGGATCAATCTCAAAATAGTTATGGCTGGTGAAAAAAGTCAGAGTTCCCACTACCCAAAAAATATATATCAAATGATTTTGTTTATATAAAATACTATAAAATGCTTGCTATTACTTGTGAATTGTGGTAAAGGGGGTTAGAAAGGACTGAGCAAGAAACATTATAAAGAGACACAAGGAATCTCTTGCCTGTGTTGGATGTCTCCATTATCTCAATGTCTGGTCTCATCAGTATATACACATGCTGAAACATAACACATTTTATATTTTACATATATTTATTTCATGTCACCATACTTCAATAAAGATGTTAAGAACTAAATATTCCCCATATTTATCCATATTTACCATTCTTCTTGGAAAGCCCCATCTGCCAACTGTTCTGGTTCTACCATATCCCTCTCCACATAACTTAGGAGCATACGCCCTGCCTCAGGATCAGCAAAAACTTCAGAGTAATGAAGGCCATGTCCACTTCAGTCACTAGGAATGTGGGCTGGTCAGAGAGGCTTGAGCCCTGGATCTCTCTTCTGTCACTGCTGGGGTTCCTGCCTGTGCAGTGATGGCCAGAATGTAAACAGCCTAGGGAGGTACAGGAATCCACAAACCTTTATTTACCGAGACAGTGTGTCAGCCACAGGAGACTCAGAAGTGTGAAGGTCCTGAGAATTTCTGTACACTTTCATGTCATAGAGCCAAAATTGCAAGGACATATAGAGACGCTGCCTTAAGAACAGACACCCATCCTCTCATGAGCCTCAGTCATCCTCACTCCATTATCTCAGTGTCTCTGCACTAAAGATGATTCCCACCTTTGCCAGTGTGAGTTCTATAATCTTCAAAAGAGACACAGTGCATTGACTGCATTCATAAGGCCTTTCTCCAGTTGAAGTTTCTAGGCATTAAACAAGTTTAAGAGATGCAGCTAAAGGGTCACCAGGGTGAGCTTTCTGGTGTCAAACAAGATGGGAGCTTCTGCTATAGGCCTTCCCACATTCACTGCACATGTAAGGCTTTTTTTCCAGTGTGAACTCTTTGGTGTAGAATGAGGCTAGAGTTGCGGCTAAAGAATTTCCTGCATTCATTGCACTCATAAGGTCTTGCTCCAGTGTGAACTTTCTTGTGTTGAACAAGGTGGGAGCTACTAATGTAAGCTTTTCCGCATTCACTACACACATAAGGCCTTGCTCCACTGTGAACTCTCTGGTGTAGAATGAGGCTAGAATTGTGGCTAAAGCATTTCCCACATTCACTGCATTCATAAGGCTTTGCTCCAGTGTGAATTCTCTGGTGCACAATGAGGTTGGAGCTATGGCTGAAGAGTTTTCCACAGTCATTGCACTCATAAGGCCATGCTCCACTGTGGATTTCCCGGTGCTGCACAAGCGTGTGTTGACAGCTGAAGGCCCTACCATACTCACTGCCCTCATAAGGCCATGCTCCAGTGTGCATTATCTGGTGCTGCTCGTTTGTCTTTGTAGCCAAAAGCCTTCCCACATTTGCCGCACATATAAGACTTTGCTCCTGTGTGGACTCTCCTATGTTTAATGGGGCTGGAGTTACGGCTAAAGAAATTTCCACATATAATGCACCATAAGGCCTTGCCCCAGTGTGAATTCTCTGGTGCTGCACAAGGTGGGAGCTTCTGCTATAGGCTTTTCCACATTTCAGTGCAGTCATAAGACCTTTCACCAGTGTGAACACTCTGGTGCTGAACAAGAGTGCTTTTACGACTAAAGGCTTTTCTGCATTCACTGCACTCATAACGTCTTTCTCCAGTGTGAGTTCTCTGGTTCTGAACAAGGTGCACGCTTCTGTTTTAAGCTTCTCCACATTCACTGAACATATATTGTCTTTTGCCAGTGTGAAATTTCTGGTGGGTTTTTAGGTGAGACAGGTGAATGAAGGTCTCTCCACACTCCTTACACACATGTGATGTTTCCCCACCATGAAGTTTTCTGTGATGAATAAGAGCGGATTTCTCCTTGGACCAATTTCCCCACAGTAGGCACTGAAAGGCTCGTACTTCAGCCTGATTTATCTGGTTGTTGAGGAGAGTGAAAGCGTTCAGGAAGGCTTCCTCATTGTCAGTGCAATTGAAAAGTATCAGTTCATTACTCTTTCCCTGGTGTTGCCCAAGACTAGACTTCTGTGAAAAGATTCCATGAACTCAGCTGTTCTCCGTGAGTGCTTTGGTTTTGGAAGAGGCCGAGTTATCCGGCACATCCATCACTGCCCCTCACAAGTAAAAGGTCTCCCTAACCCAAGGACAGCTCATATGTGAGGCCACATTATTATCTTTACTGACAGGATTCTTACCACTATGTGGTTTCTGGTGCTGATGAAAGTTTTCACTCAACAGGAATCCTCATCCAGAGGGGTCACATGTGTCCAGATTCAGTGCAGGGCATGACCCCTGGTGTTCATCCAAGTGTTAAAATGCCTTTCAAGAGCAGATCATCTGTCTCACATGGGTGAGTTTTCAAATAAGTGGACAGGACCCAAGAGTCATGAACTCTGACACTAATTCTGTAAAAACACTCTGCTCAGAAGGGGCCTCCTCATTGACTTCTTCACCCCAATAACCTGAAAACAAAGAACTGCTAGTGAAGGACATGCTGACGTCAGTAAGAAGCAGCAAGTGTAACACACCAGTGAGTGAGTCCATGGGCCTTTGGCAGGATGAGGGGACCAGGATCAGTGAAGAAGAGCCCATTGTCAGTCCTGGGCCTTGGAAGGTATGGAGGACTTCCAATGATGGGTAAAGACACAATGATGGTGGACAGTACTGGACGCAGAGGCGAGGTCTCCAAGTCACTCCTCTAAGAAGGGTTTAAACAGGGTCTCAGCTGTTGGTGTCAGGTGAGCTTGGCTCATCTGTCAGAAGGCTCTCTCCAGGCCCAGGAAAATCTGATTGCAAGTAAGTAGCTGGCTCTTCAGGACTACATACGGATATGTACACAACTCACGACACATTAATGCAGCCAGTGCTGCAGAGCATTGTGGGGTGAGCAGAGGAGAATGAGTGACAGACACGGAGGCCAGAGAGGTGGGAAAACAGCCAAGGGAAGGAAGACAGAAGAAAAATGTCAAGCGCCAAGAATGGTGAGGAAAGGGAGAAGTGAGATACTGTTATGGGCCTTGGCAAGAAAACACTGGTGAACACAAAGTAGGCTGACGGTATGATGTGAGCCCAACCCTCAGATGGCTCTCTCTCAACTCCCTGCTCTGGGCTGTCAGTGTGGCTGGAGACAGGTCCACCCACAGGCACTCGGGGCTTTCTGCCTCTCTGTCACTGGGCAACTACATGGGGTCTGGAAGGTGGAAGTTGTAAAAAAAAAAAAAACAAAACAAAGCACAGATGAGTGGCCCAGATAGACCCATCTCAGAGAGAAGAAAAGGTTACAATTAAAAAGACAAAAAACCACATAGGAAGATTTGGCAGAACACCCCTATGCCCTCCAAATGCAGTGACACGTCAATAGCTACAATTTCTGGCAAAGTCAGTCCCCAAGAACTGTCAGCCAGAGGATGGGGGCAGAACATAGACATAGATGCATCAAGGATCTGGAAGTTCCCAAGCCAGGGAGAATCTGTGAAGCCAACTCAAGAGCCCTGAACTCTTAACCTTATCCAGAAAGGCTTTGGGCAGCAGATGTCAGGACTGCTCAGCAAGGGGACACTACACACAGCCCTGGGCATCCACAGCCCCTACCCTTGGAACCAAGATGGGAGGGGGAAGAGTCCCTGATTTGGCAGGACAGGAAGAGCTGCCCACAGGGCACCAGGGAAAAACCAAACCCAAGGACACTGCAGCAGGCGTGTGGGCCTGTGGCAGGCAGCCTTTCCAATGGACCCAGGAAGACCCGTTGCCCAGTGTTCTTGCCCTTGCACGAGCCACTTCCCTTGAACAGAGGCTGCACTGACTAACCCATTTCTAAGAACAGAACAAGGAAAAACGATGGGATCACTGTTTCCAGGTCGGGTTAGAAAAAGACAAGCTACCATCCTGGACATTCTTTCTGCTCAGAGAGAAGGTTCCTTCACTGCTGTGAGATGCACTACAGAAAGGCTAGGGTGACAAGGAAGCCAGGGGGCCTCTGACCAACAGCCTTACAGTCCAACAAACCACAAGAAATGACCTCTTGGAAACATAAAACATGAGTCAGTTTGTGAGTGAGATCCTCCCAAGAATGGCCTTCAGATGAGAACAGTTCGGCTGGGAGCTTGATAGAAGCCTCATGACAGACCCTGAGCCAAAAGCACCAGGTGAGGTGTGACGAGTTCCTGACACACTGAAACTTACATAAGGCCTTTTAATTGTTTTACATCACTCACTTTTGAAGTAGTTTGACATGTACCAATAGGTAACTGAAACAGGGACCTACCCAAGGCGGCCACATGTGTGAAATTCTCCAGCATCACATCCCAGTACAGGAGTCTCTGAGCTTCTTCCAGCAGCTCCCACTTCTCCTGGGAGAAGTACACGAACACATCCTCGAAGGTCACACCACCCTGCCACAATGCAGACAGCTGAGCCCACAGACAACAGGATCCTCCAGGGCCCCCACTCACCTCCCACCCCGTCCCCTCTGCTCCCCAGCCTCCCAACTCGGAGGCGATACNGTGTGAAATTTCTGGTGGGTTTTTAGGTGAGACAGGTGAATGAAGGTCTCTCCACACTCCTTACACACATGTGATGTTTCCCCACCATGAAGTTTTCTGTGATGAATAAGAGCGGATTTCTCCTTGGACCAATTTCCCCACAGTAGGCACTGAAAGGCTCGTACTTCAGCCTGATTTATCTGGTTGTTGAGGAGAGTGAAAGCGTTCAGGAAGGCTTCCTCATTGTCAGTGCGATTGAAAAGTATCAGTTCATTACTCTTTCCCTGGTGTTGCCCAAGACTAGACTTCTGTGAAAAGATTCCATGAACTCAGCTGTTCTCCGTGAGTGCTTTGGTTTTGGAAGAGGCCGAGTTATCCGGCACATCCATCACTGCCCCTCACAAGTAAAAGGTCTCCCTAACCCAAGGACAGCTCATATGTGAGGCCACATTATTATCTTTACTGACAGGATTCTTACCACTATGTGGTTTCTGGTGCTGATGAAAGTTTTCACTCAACAGGAATCCTCATCCAGAGGGGTCACATGTGTCCAGATTCAGTGCAGGGCATGACCCCTGGTGTTCATCCAAGTGTTAAAATGCCTTTCAAGAGCAGATCATCTGTCTCACATGGGTGAGTTTTCAGATAAGTGGACAGGACCCAAGAGTCATGAACTCTGACACTAATTCTGTAAAAACACTCTGCTCAGAAGGGGCCTCCTCATTGACTTCTTCACCCCAATAACCTGAAAACAAAGAACTGCTAGTGAAGGACATGCTGACGTCAGTAAGAAGCAGCAAGTGTAACACACCAGTGAGTGAGTCCATGGGCCTTTGGCAGGATGAGGGGACCAGGATCAGTGAAGAAGAGCCCATTGTCAGTCCTGGGCCTTGGAAGGTATGGAGGACTTCCAATGATGGGTAAAGACACAATGATGGTGGACAGTACTGGACGCAGAGGCGAGGTCTCCAAGTCACTCCTCTAAGAAGGGTTTAAACAGGGTCTCAGCTGTTGGTGTCAGGTGAGCTTGGCTCATCTGTCAGAAGGCTCTCTCCAGGCCCAGGAAAATCTGATTGCAAGTAAGTAGCTGGCTCTTCAGGACTACATACGGATATGTACACAACTCACGACACATTAATGCAGCCAGTGCTGCAGAGCATTGCGGGGTGAGCAGAGGAGAATGAGTGACAGACACGGAGGCCAGAGAGGTGGGAAAACAGCCAAGGGAAGGAAGACAGAAGAAAAATGTCAAGTGCCAAGAATGGTGAGGAAAGGGAGAAGTGAGATACTGTTATGGGCCTTGGCAAGAAAACACTGGTGAACACAAAGTAGGCTGACGGTATGATGTGAGCCCAACCCTCAGATGGCTCTCTCTCAACTCCCTGCTCTGGGCTGTCAGTGTGGCTGGAGACAGGTCCACCCACAGGCACTCGGGGCTTTCTGCCTCTCTGTCACTGGGCAACTACATGGGGTCTGGAAGGTGGAAGTTGTAAAAAAAAAACAAAACAAAGCACAGATGAGTGGCCCAGATAGACCCATCTCAGAGAGAAGAAAAGGTTACAATTAAAAAGACAAAAAACCACATAGGAAGATTTGGCAGAACACCCCTATGCCCTCCAAATGCAGTGACACGTCAATAGCTACAATTTCTGGCAAAGTCAGTCCCCAAGAACTGTCAGCCAGAGGATGGGGGCAGAACATAGACATAGATGCATCAAGGATCTGGAAGTTTCCAAGCCAGGGAGAATCTGTGAAGCCAACTCAAGAGCCCTGAACTCTTAACCTTATCCAGAAAGGCTTTGGGCAGCAGATGTCAGGACTGCTCAGCAAGGGGACACTACACACAGCCCTGGGCATCCACAGCCCCTACCCTTGGAACCAAGATGGGAGGGGGAAGAGTCCCTGATTTGGCAGGACAGGAAGAGCTGCCCACAGGGCACCAGGGAAAAACCAAACCCAAGGACACTGCAGCAGGCGTGTGGGCCTGTGGCAGGCAGCCTTTCCAATGGACCCAGGAAGACCCGTTGCCCAGTGTTCTTGCCCTTGCACGAGCCACTTCCCTTGAACAGAGGCTGCACTGATTAACCCATTTCTAAGAACAGAACAAGGAAAAACGATGGGATCACTGTTTCCAGGTCGGGTTAGAAAAAGACAAGCTACCATCCTGGACATTCTTTCTGCTCAGAGAGAAGGTTCCTTCACTGCTGTGAGATGCACTACAGAAAGGCTAGGGTGACAAGGAAGCCAGGGGGCCTCTGACCAACAGCCTTACAGTCCAACAAACCACAAGAAATGACCTCTTGGAAACATAAAACATGAGTCAGTTTGTGAGTGAGATCCTCCCAAGAATGGCCTTCAGATGAGAACAGTTCGGCTGGGAGCTTGATAGAAGCCTCATGACAGACCCTGAGCCAAAAGCACCAGGTGAGGTGTGACGAGTTCCTGACACACTGAAACTTACATAAGGCCTTTTAATTGTTTTACATCACTCACTTTTGAAGTAGTTTGACATGTACCAATAGGTAACTGAAACAGGGACCTACCCAAGGCGGCCACATGTGTGAAATTCTCCAGCATCACATCCCAGTACAGGAGTCTCTGAGCTTCTTCCAGCAGCTCCCACTTCTCCTGGGAGAAGTACACGAACACATCCTCGAAGGTCACACCACCCTGCCACAATGCAGACAGCTGAGCCCACAGACAACAGGATCCTCCAGGGCCCCCACTCACCTCCCACCCCGTCCCCTCTGCTCCCCAGCCTCCCAACTCGGAGGCGATACTTGGCCGTGACACCGCTCCTGGCTGCCCTCTCCTGTCCCTCTGATCACTGTGTGCAGCCCAGAGCAAAATCAGGCAGACGGGCAGACAAAGACTATGTAAGCCACGAGTCCAGCAAGAAGGGCACCAAACACTCTCCCGCTGGCGTCCTCCTGACCAGGCCTCCCAGAAACAACTTTAAGGCCATCAGTCCATGCTCCTCCCACCATGTACATCACTCTGAACCACACCTTCCTCATATCTGGGGTCCCCCTCCATTAAGACTAAAAACTTTCCAGTCCACACTTCCAAGGCACACCCCACCCCTGAAACCACTCTGCACAGTATCCAGGAAGAACTCCTTTGTGTTTATGACAGGCTCTACTGCCACCCCGGTGCCTGAGCCAGACACCCAGTCCTCAGTGCCCAGCTGGGACTTTCTTTGCCACCATCAACACTTCTGTGGACCACCACAGTAGCCGCCTCCCTCATGCCCACACTCCATTCTCAGCCAGACAGCAGCCAGAGGGAGCCTGTTTTGATTCAGAGCATCTCTCTCCTCTTCCAAATCTGCCATGTCTTTTGTGCATGCTACATATTCACTTAGTCATGTCTGCCTGTTTGGGACCCCAAGGACTGCAGCCCACCTGGTTTCTCTATGGGATTTCCCAGGCAAGACTACCGGAATGGGTTGCCATTCCCTCCTCCAGGGGATCTTCTTGACCCAGGGATCAAACCTATGTCTCTTGCATCTTCTACACTGCAGACGGAATCTTTACCATGGAGGCATCCCCGAAGTTCATGTCTTTCATCACGTTCAAAACAGAAGCCCAGCTCCTCAGCCTGCTATTTTTGCCCAACTTCCGGGCTTTTTCTCAACAGACAGAATTAAGACCTGTGGTTTCTTGATGACTCCCAACTCAATCTTAAGCCCTTAAGCACTTGTGCAAGCGGTTCCTGAGTCTAATACACCCTTCCACTCCTCCTCCTACTGGCTGCTCAAAGCAGGAACCTCTTCATATAACTCTTGGCTTAGATTCAGGGTGCTGGGCTAGAAAAGGGACTCCTACTGTAAGGCCCCCAGACTCAAGCACAGAGGGAAGGACAGGTGAAGAGTCCCAGAACATCACTACTTCTCATCACAAAATCTCCACCAGCCCTAGTTTAAAAACATACAAAATCCATACACTTTCTAACGTCCACTTTTGGACCCACCATGAACACACCTAGGCAACTGCAGTCAATTCCGCCTGGTCTCTCTGCCACCCTCAGGCTTCCCCAATCTTTCCACTCAACTTAGAGGGAGCCTGTCAACCCAGACGTCAGATCACCTCCCTTCTCTGTTATAAACCTTTTGTGGCTCCCATCACCGTCAGAACAGAGGTCCAGCTCCCCAGGCTGCCATACCAGTTCAGACTCCTGACTGCCTGCTCTCAGCACACATAACCGCAGAGACCTGCCGTTTCCAGAAAGTGCCTAATTCATCCTCACCTCCAAGTGTTTGTACCTGGGGCTCCTAAGCCCTGCAAACCATTTCGCACCTCATCCCGTCGACACTGGGAAGGGGTTCCTTATCACATGTTCACCGTCACTGACCGCCCTTCACCGCCTTCATTCAAGAGAAGGGAGCGACCAAGACCAAGTTCGGAAAGCCTGAGAACACAACGTCCCCCACACCTGAGTCGGGAAGGCTTGAGGACTTTCCACTCACCTGAGCCCGGTCCATAACCACGGCAGCCGCCATGGGGTCCTGTGAGCAGAACCGGGTTGAAAAGCCGGCGGAACCCGCGCACTCCCCTGGGTGTGGTGAGCCCGAGAGGACGGTCGAGTTCTGAGCCCCAATCTCCTCCTGGCCAAAAGGCGCAGGAGCTTAGGATGCTGCCTCCGGAAGCGGACGAGGACAGAGGGTGGTTGCGAAGGCCTCCGAAGGAGCGCAGCCTCAGGCGACAGCTTCGCGATAGGCGGCCCGTCCCACGACAGCAACCATGTTTCGTAATAACCAAGTGGACAGAAGTCCCATCTTTTTTTCTGTCCTCTGTTCGCCTCTCCAGAGTCTCCCCAAAGGCGGACCCCAGTGAGGACTCCCAGCCTACACAGGCACTCCAGAACCCCGGGCACT
The DNA here is from genome assembly GCA_006410735.1 of Raphicerus campestris. Lineage (NCBI taxonomy): Eukaryota > Metazoa > Chordata > Mammalia > Artiodactyla > Bovidae > Raphicerus > Raphicerus campestris. The sequence goes on from SJYW01008634.1 coordinate 302,844, forward strand.
AGCAAAAGACGTCACAACCGCGACGCCAGAAATCCCACCTCTGCTTGCAAGGGCCTCCGGAAATGCCCATCTTCTGCATGCGCTGGGCAGAGACCTCTAGGTAAAGGAGTTTGTGCACCCAATCCATCCAGGCAAAGGGCACGTTTCTGGTTCTCCCTGATAGTGGCAGAGGCGGATGGAGGCGGAAAGGTCAGGGAGAAACTATGTTCAGAAGCGCCAGACCTCCTGGTAAAGGCAACGCACCCCTATNGGACTCCTACTGTAAGGCCCCCAGACTCAAGCACAGAGGGAAGGACAGGTGAAGAGTCCCAGAACATCACTACTTCTCATCACAAAATCTCCACCAGCCCTAGTTTAAAAACATACAAAATCCATACACTTTCTAACGTCCACTTTTGGACCCACCATGAACACACCTAGGCAACTGCAGTCAATTCCGCCTGGTCTCTCTGCCACCCTCAGGCTTCCCCAATCTTTCCACTCAACTTAGAGGGAGCCTGTCAACCCAGACGTCAGATCACCTCCCTTCTCTGTTATAAACCTTTTGTGGCTCCCATCACCGTCAGAACAGAGGTCCAGCTCCCCAGGCTGCCATACCAGTTCAGACTCCTGACTGCCTGCTCTCAGCACACATAACCGCAGAGACCTGCCGTTTCCAGAAAGTGCCTAATTCACCCTCACCTCCAAGTGTTTGTACCTGGGGCTCCTAAGCCCTGCAAACCATTTCGCACCTCATCCCGTCGACACTGGGAAGGGGTTCCTTATCACATGTTCACCGTCACTGACCGCCCTTCACCGCCTTCATTCAAGAGAAGGGAGCGACCAAGACCAAGTTCGGAAAGCCTGAGAACACAACGTCCCCCACACCTGAGTCGGGAAGGCTTGAGGACTTTCCACTCACCTGAGCCCGGTCCATAACCACGGCAGCCGCCATGGGGTCCTGTGAGCAGAACCGGGTTGAAAAGCCGGCGGAACCCGCGCACTCCCCTGGGTGTGGTGAGCCCGAGAGGACGGTCGAGTTCTGAGCCCCAATCTCCTCCTGGCCAAAAGGCGCAGGAGCTTAGGATGCTGCCTCCGGAAGCGGACGAGGACAGAGGGTGGTTGCGAAGGCCTCCGAAGGAGCGCAGCCTCAGGCGACAGCTTCGCGATAGGCGGCCCGTCCCACGACAGCAACCATGTTTCGTAATAACCAAGTGGACAGAAGTCCCATCTTTTTTTCTGTCCTCTGTTCGCCTCTCCAGAGTCTCCCCAAAGGCGGACCCCAGTGAGGACTCCCAGCCTACACAGGCACTCCAGAACCCCGGGCACTAGCAAAAGACGTCACAACCGCGACGCCAGAAATCCCACCTCTGCTTGCAAGGGCCTCCGGAAATGCCCATCTTCTGCATGCGCTGGGCAGAGACCTCTAGGTAAAGGAGTTTGTGCACCCAATCCATCCAGGCAAAGGGCACGTTTCTGGTTCTCCCTGATAGTGGCAGAGGCGGATGGAGGCGGAAAGGTCAGGGAGAAACTATGTTCAGAAGCGCCAGACCTCCTGGTAAAGGCAACGCACCCCTATTTCCATGGTGACCTGTGACAACACTGTGACCCTCAGTTCTCAGTTGCAGGTTATTCAACATGGGCGGATCCCCTTCTAAGCCATAAGAAGCACCTCTGGAGTGTATCCTTCAGTTCAGTTCAGTCGCTCAGTTGTGTCCGACTCTTTGAGACCCCATGAATAGCAGCACGCCAGGCCGCCCTGTCCATCACCATCTCCCAGAGTTCACTCAAACTCACGTCCATCAAGTCGGTGAGGCCATCCAGCCATCTCATCCTCGGTCGTCCCTTTCTCCTGCTGCCCACAATCCCTCCCAGCATCAGAGTCTTTTCCATTGAGTCAACTCTTCGCATGAGGTGGCCAAAGTACTGGAGTTTCAGCTTTAACATCATTCCTCCCAAAGAACACCCAGGGCTGATCTCCTTTAGAATGAACTGGTTGATCTCCTTGCAGTCCAAGGGACTCTCAAGAGTCTTCTCCAACACCACAGTTCAAAAGCATCAATTCTTTGGCACTCAGCTTTCTTCACAGTCCAACTCTCACATCCATACAGACCACTGGAAAAACCATAGCCTTGACTAGACAGACCTTTGTTGGCAAAATAATGTCTCTGCTTTCAATAACCTCAGATATGCAGATGACACAACCCTTATGGCAGAAAGTGAAGAGGAACCAAAAAGCTTCTTGATGAAAGTGAAAGAGGGGAGTGAAAAATTTGGCTAACATTCAGAAAACAAAGATCATGGTATCTGGTCCCATCACTTCATGGGAAATAGATGGGGAAACAGTGGAAACAGTGTCAGACTTTATTTTGGGGGCTCCAAAATTACTGCAGATGGTGATTGAAGCCATAAAATTAAAAGACGCTTACTCCTTGGAAGAAAAGTTATGGCCAACCTAGATAGCATATTGAAAAGCAGAGACATTGGAGTGTATCCTTAAGAATTGGAAATTCTTCAAAATCGAAGGGTTAAAAAAAAAGAGACTTAAATTCTATTGTAACAGTGCCTGGCCTTTTGATCAGTTGGGGAATGGAGAAAAACGGTCTCCAAACGAGTCTCTATATTAATAATACCATTCTGCAGTTGAATCTTTATTGCTGCAGAATGGGCACGTTGAGTGAGATTGCCTCGTGCCTGCCTCAAGAGAAGTAGAAAGGGCAGACTTCCCACCTCCCAGATCTCGGGCTGGTCCAGCGTTTCCAAGCTCCCCACCAAGTAAACACATCTGTGTTTACAAAATGTCACCCGTGGCGCACACCAACAGACCCGCCCAGACATCATCCTCCAGAACAGAAGTGCCCGAGTCTTTAGTGATCGTGTGACAGGTGTGGCACAGTGCCTTCTGGGTAAAGTAGTTCACTGGGTCCCAGGTCCAGGTAAGGGGCGGTGCTCCCCAGATCCGGAAAAGGTTCCCCACCACAGAAGAGTTGCTGGAGAGGAGGATCCTTAGGCCCTGAGGCGCAGGTGAGGTTTCAGGTTTCTTAAAGGGGAGGCACCCAGATTTCTATGGACTGGACTGTGGTGGTGGTAGTGGTTTAGTCTCTAAGTCGTGTCTGACTCTTGCGACCCTGTGGACCGTAGCCCGCCAGGCTCCTCTGTCCATGGGGATTCTCCAGGCAAGAATACTGGAGTGGGTTGCCATTTCCTTCTCTAGGGATCTTCCCAACCCAGTAATCAAACCCAGGTCTCCTCCATTGCGGGCAGAGTCTTTACTGTCTGAGCTACACGGGAAGCCTTGTGGGTTTCAGATTTCTTAAAGGGGATGCACCTAGATTTCCATGGACTGGACTGTAGGTCCTTCATTCTGTACACTGTCTTCCCACTTAGCCAGTTACTNGAAACAGTGGAAACAGTGTCAGACTTTATTTTGGGGGCTCCAAAATTACTGCAGATGGTGATTGAAGCCATAAAATTAAAAGACGCTTACTCCTTGGAAGAAAAGTTATGGCCAACCTAGATAGCATATTGAAAAGCAGAGACATTGGAGTGTATCCTTAAGAATTGGAAATTCTTCAAAATCGAAGGGTTAAAAAAAAAGAGACTTAAATTCTATTGTAACAGTGCCTGGCCTTTTGATCAGTTGGGGAATGGAGAAAAACGGTCTCCAAACGAGTCTCTATATTAATAATACCATTCTGCAGTTGAATCTTTATTGCTGCAGAATGGGCACGTTGAGTGAGATTGCCTCGTGCCTGCCTCAAGAGAAGTAGAAAGGGCAGACTTCCCACCTCCCAGATCTCGGGCTGGTCCAGCGTTTCCAAGCTCCCCACCAAGTAAACACATCTGTGTTTACAAAATGTCACCCGTGGCGCACACCAACAGACCCGCCCAGACATCATCCTCCAGAACAGAAGTGCCCGAGTCTTTAGTGATCGTGTGACAGGTGTGGCACAGTGCCTTCTGGGTAAAGTAGTTCACTGGGTCCCAGGTCCAGGTAAGGGGCGGTGCTCCCCAGATCCGGAAAAGGTTCCCCACCACAGAAGAGTTGCTGGAGAGGAGGATCCTTAGGCCCTGAGGCGCAGGTGAGGTTTCAGGTTTCTTAAAGGGGAGGCACCCAGATTTCTATGGACTGGACTGTGGTGGTGGTAGTGGTTTAGTCTCTAAGTCGTGTCTGACTCTTGCGACCCTGTGGACCGTAGCCCGCCAGGCTCCTCTGTCCATGGGGATTCTCCAGGCAAGAATACTGGAGTGGGTTGCCATTTCCTTCTCTAGGGATCTTCCCAACCCAGTAATCAAACCCAGGTCTCCTCCATTGCGGGCAGAGTCTTTACTGTCTGAGCTACACGGGAAGCCTTGTGGGTTTCAGATTTCTTAAAGGGGATGCACCTAGATTTCCATGGACTGGACTGTAGGTCCTTCATTCTGTACACTGTCTTCCCACTTAGCCAGTTACTGGTGAAAAGAAAAGTTAAATTTTTGCTAAACCTTTGAGAGCAGGTCCTTATCTCATGGAATGTGGCCTTTTGGCTCTATCAGGGGCTTCCTGGGGGGTTGTTTCCTTATCTCATGGAATGTGGCCTTTTGGCTCTCTCAGGGACTTTCTGGGGGAGCAGGCCCTTATCTACAAACGAGCCTATCCCTGTAAAAATTAAAACCTGCACACCAATCGGACTGTCCCCACCCTATCTGTACCTGTTTGTGGTTTTTGTGCTTAAATATTGCTCTGTAACCACTGTTCGGGGTTCGTTCCTCCTCGGAGGTGACTGAACCCCGGCGCGCTGGCCTAATAAATCCTCCTGCTGTTTGCATCAAATACGAGTCTCGGTGATCTTTTGAGCGATGGATCTTAGGAAAAGACCGTAAGGTCTAACACTGGTACACATGCCCGTTTGGAAGGGGCTTATCCATTCTAAAGGGCTTCCCTGGTGGTTCAGATGGTAAGGCATCTGCCTGCAATGCAGGAGACCCGGGTTCGATCCCTGAGTCGGAAAGATCCCCTGAAGAAGGAAGTGGCAACCCAATCCAGTACTCTTGCCTGGAAAATTCCATGGATGGAGGAGCCTGATAGACTACACTCCATGGGGTCTCAAAGAGTTNTAATGTCTCTGCTTTCAATAACCTCAGATATGCAGATGACACAACCCTTATGGCAGAAAGTGAAGAGGAACCAAAAAGCTTCTTGATGAAAGTGAAAGAGGAGAGTGAAAAATTTGGCTAACATTCAGAAAACGAAGATCATGGTATCTAGTCCCATCACTTCATGGGAAATAGATGGGGAAACAGTGGAAACAGTGTCAGACTTTATTTTGGGGAGCACCCAAATCACTGCAGATGGTGAGTGAAGCCATAAAATTAAAAGACGCTTACTCCTTGGAAGAAAAGTTATGGCCAACCTAGACAGCATATTGAAAAGCAGAGACATTGGAATGTATCCTTAAGAATTGGAAATTCTTCAAAATCGAAGGGTTAAAAAAGAGACTTAAATTCTATTTAACAGTGCCTGGCCTTTTGATCAGTTGGGGAATGGAGAAAAACGGCCTCCAAACGAGTCTCTATATTAATAATACCATTCTGCAGTTGAATTTTATTGCTGCAGAATGGGCACGTTGAGTGAGATTGCCTCGTGCCTGCCTCAAGAGAAGCAGAAAGGGCAGACTTCCCACCTCCCAGATCTCGGGCTGGTCCAGCGTTTCCAAGCTCCCCACCAAGTAAACACATCCGTGTTTACAAAATGTCACCCGTGGTGCACACCAACAGACCCGCCCAGACATCATCCTCCTGAACAGAAGTGCCCGAGTCTTTAGTGATCATGTGACAGGTGTGGCACAGTGCCTTCTGGGTAAAGTAGTTCACTGGGTCCCAGGTCCAGGTAAGGGGCGGCGCTCCCCAGATCCGGAAAAGGTTCCCCCACACCACCAAAGAGTTGCTGGAGAGGAGGATCCTTAGGCCCTGAGGCGCAGGTGAGGTTTCAGGTTTCTTAAAGGAGACGCACCCAGATTTCCATGGACTGGACTGTGGTGGTGGTAGTGGTTTAGTCTCTAAGTCGTGTCTGACTCTTGCGACCCTGTGGACTGTAGCCCGCCAGGCTCCTCTGTCCATGGGGATTCTCCAGGCAAGAATACTGGAGTGGGGTGCCATTTCCTTCTCTAGGGGATCTTCCCAACCCAGTAATCAAACCCAGGTCTCCTCCATTGCCGGCAGAGTCTTTACCGTCTGAGCTACACGGGAAGCCTTGTGGGTTTCAGATTTCTTAAAGGGGACGCACCTAGATTTCCATGGACTGGACTGTAGGTCCTTTATTCTGTACACTCTCTTCCCACTTAGCCAGTTACTAGAACACATGCCCGTTTGGAAGGGGCTCATCCATTCTAAAGGGCTTCCCTGGTGGTTCAGATGGTAAGGCATCTGCCTGCAATGCAGGAGACCCGGGTTTGATCCCTGAGACGGAAAGATCCCCTGAAAAAGGAAGTGGCAACCCAATCCAGTACTCTTGCCTGGAAAATTCCATGGATGGAGGAGCCTGATAGACTACACTCCACGGGGTCTCAAAGAGCTGGGCACGACTGAGCGACTTGACTTTATCAATTCTACATTGCTACAATCTCCCCCAGTCCCTATTAACCCAGTCATTGTTTCTGTACACAATATGGTTCCCACCCCTAGGCCTTCTGAGATCTTAAGTCCATGGACATATACCTACATGAGTTTTTTCTTCAGGACACACAGCTCCTACGGTGGATCTCAGAAGACAGATCTCTCTCAATTTTGCCATGGGACATTCACTAAATTCAAGGGCCCCAACTCAGGCTACTGCCAAATATTTGCAAACCATCTGCCCCAAGTGACTGTGAATCTGTAAGACCTCGCGGCCTTTTCTCAGGATCTGTCGCTCCAAAGACCACAGTGACTCGAATTCAATGCAATAGGCAAGAGGATTTATTAGGCCGGCGCGCCGGGGTTCAGTCTCCTCGGGAGGAGTGAACCCCGAACACTGGTCGCGAAGGGTTTTTATACCGAAAAATCACAGGCAGGTGGGAGTCGGGTCAGGATGTTGGGAACAATGTGATAGGGGGCCATAGGCAGGTACAGGTGGGGTGAGGACGTTTGATTGGTGGGATAGGTCTGCAGGTAATTAAGTCGAAACGGCTGGCTGACCACCCTGCGGCGGTTGGCCAGTCCTTAGAAGAACAATTACCCGGAAAAATCTGACAGAAAATACATCTTTGAGAGGGGGTCTCTTTGCAAGGCCAGGAAACTAGGTTATAAGTCATCAGTTAAGAACTAATAGAAAAACTCACACTCACTACTATAGTGGGGCTTGTCAAGGAGGATCAGGAGGCTCTGAGTCACCAGATAAGGGGAAAGCTATTTTCCGTGAGGCATGGCCTGCCTCCAGGGTTTTAACACAGAGGAGACTTAAAATTTTAACCTAGGTTCTTCAGATCCACAAATAATTTTCACATCTAGGGCATGAGATCCTGGTGCAGGGGCCCTTCAGATTTTCCTAGGAAGTCTCAGGAAGCAATACAAATAGGCCAGATTTACACTGAGAGCTGTTCATTGTCCTCCTGCTATTTCCTTTAGGGCATAAAAAGCTAAATAGTAAAGATAGCTTAAACAATAAGACTGAGGGGAGGAATGGAATAGGAAGTTAGGATTAGCAGATGTAAACTTTTATACATAGAGTGGATAAACAATAAGATCCTACTGTAAAGTACAGTGACTCTATTTAATACCCTATTATAAACCATACTTGAAAAGGATATTTTAAAAAAAGAATATATATGTATAATTGGTCACTTTGCTGTACAGCAGTAATTAACCCAACATTGTAAATGAACTATAATTCAATTAAAAAAAAAAAAAAAAAGAACTTTATTGCAAGTACCAGGAAGGCTAGCCTGGAGTTTGAGGAGTGGATAAAATGGAGGCTGGAAAAATCTGTCAAGACTATTAGGAGACAATCACTAATGACCCTGAACAAGGGAAACCTCTGAAAACTGCCAGCAAAGCCAGATCCAGTCCTCGGGCAAAGCTAGGTGATATCCATATTGTAACCAACCAAGGGGGTGGGGCATGAATTCTTACCAAAGGGCTCAAAAGGTTGGTGATACTCCAGATAAAGCAAGTGAAAGTGAAAGTCACTCCGTTGNCTGTCAAGACTATTAGGAGACAATCACTAATGACCCTGAACAAGGGAAACCTCTGAAAACTGCCAGCAAAGCCAGATCCAATCCTCGGGCAAAGCTAGGTGATATCCATATTGTAAACAACCAAGGGGGTGGGGCATGAATTCTTACCAAAGGGCTCAAATGGTTGGCGATACTCCAGATAAAGCAAGTGAAAGTGAAAGTCACTCCGTTGTGTCCAACTCTTTGTGACCCCATGGACTGTACAGTCCATGGAATTCCCCAGGTCAGAATACTCGAGTATTTCTGTGTAAAAAAAAATTACTAAGTAGACACAGTGAAAAGACAACCCTCAAAGTGGAAGAAAATATTTGCAAACTATTTAATAAGTTAATACACAGAATATATATAAGAACTCTAATATCTAAATAACAATAATGATGACCATAGCAACATTAAAAAATGGGCAATGGATCAGAAGAGACATTTTCTCAAAGGACTAATACAAACAGCCAACAAGCAGATGAAAAACTGTTCAACATCATTAAATGCAAATCAAAATCACAATGAAATATCACCTCATGTCCCTTAGGATAGTGTTATAAAAAATAAAATGAGAAAATACAAATATTGCTGAGGGTGTAGAGAAATTGGAAACCTCGAGCTGCGTCAATGTAGAACAGTCCAACTACCATGGAAAACAGCCCCTCAGTTCCTCAAAAAATGTAAATATTGAATTACTATATGATCCAAAATCTGTCTGGGAATATACCTTAAAAGGACTGAAAGCAGGGNCTGGAGTTTGAGGAGTGGATAAAATGGAGGCTGGAAAAATCTGTCAAGACTATTAGGAGACAATCACTAATGACCCTGAACAAGGGAAACCTCTGAAAACTGCCAGCAAAGCCAGATCCAATCCTCGGGCAAAGCTAGGTGATATCCATATTGTAAACAACCAAGGGGGTGGGGCATGAATTCTTACCAAAGGGCTCAAATGGTTGGCGATACTCCAGATAAAGCAAGTGAAAGTGAAAGTCACTCCGTTGTGTCCAACTCTTTGTGACCCCATGGACTGTACAGTCCATGGAATTCCCCAGGTCAGAATACTCGAGTATTTCTGTGTAAAAAAAAATTACTAAGTAGACACAGTGAAAAGACAACCCTCAAAGTGGAAGAAAATATTTGCAAACTATTTAATAAGTTAATACACAGAATATATATAAGAACTCTAATATCTAAATAACAATAATGATGACCATAGCAACATTAAAAAATGGGCAATGGATCAGAAGAGACATTTTCTCAAAGGACTAATACAAACAGCCAACAAGCAGATGAAAAACTGTTCAACATCATTAAATGCAAATCAAAATCACAATGAAATATCACCTCATGTCCCTTAGGATAGTGTTATAAAAAATAAAATGAGAAAATACAAATATTGCTGAGGGTGTAGAGAAATTGGAAACCTCGAGCTGCGTCAATGTAGAACAGTCCAACTACCATGGAAAACAGCCCCTCAGTTCCTCAAAAAATGTAAATATTGAATTACTATATGATCCAAAATCTGTCTGGGAATATACCTTAAAAGGACTGAAAGCAGGGCCTCAAAGAAATATTTATGCCATCATATTTATAACAGCATTACATACAACAGCCAAATAGGGAAAGCAACTCAAGTGCCCAATGGTGAAAGGAAACAGAAAAAGTAGGATGTACAGAAGATGGAGCATTACTCAAAATAGGAATGAAATTCTGACACATGCTAGAACATGGAGGAACCCTAAGAACAGTATGCTCAGTTAAATAAGCTAGCCACAAAAGAAAAATAACTTGATGACTCTTATATAAGTTACCCAGTGAGAACAATTCATACACGGAAAGCAGAATAGTTGTTGTCAGTCAATAAGAGGAGGGACGAAGAATTGCTGTCTGATGGGTTTAGTTTTATAAGATGAAAAGACTTGAATATTTGTGCACAATGTGAATGTACTATTACTACTGAACTTACACTTAAATATGGTTGACTGTAAATTCTATGTTACATGTACTTCACAATAATTAAAAAAAATTTTAAACACCTAGATAGCAGTCCATCCCAGTGCTAAATCAGACCAGACTTTGCTTTGAAGTCTTCCCCTGTTTGCAATACTCTTTAGTGTGAACTTCTTGGTGTCGAAGGAGGTGGGAGTTTTGGCTAAAGCCTCTCCCACAGCTGACACATTCATAAGGCCTTTCCCCAGTGTGAACTCTCTGATGTTTAATGAGGCTGGAGTTGTACCTAAAGACTTTCCCACATTCTCTGCACTCATAAGGCTTTTCTCCAGTGTGGATTCTCTGATGAATAATGAGGGTGGAGCTGTCCATAAAGAATTTCCCGCATCTGCTACATTCATAAGTTTTTTCTCTGGTGTGGACATTTTGGTGCCGAATGAGGTGGGAGTTTTGACTGAAGAGTCTACCACATACACTGCACTCATAAGGTCTTTCTCCAGTGTGATTTCTCCGATGCCTGATGTGATTTGAGTTATGCCTAAAGAGTTTCCCACATATGCTGCACTCATAAGGCCTTTCACCGATGTGTGCTTTCTGATGCCTCTCAAGTGTAAAGTGGTACCTAAAGAATTTCCCACATTTGCTGCATTCAAAACGCCTTCCCCGAGTGTGAACTCTCTGATGAATAATGAGCCTGGAGCTGTCTACAAAAAATTTCTTGCACACACTGCACTCATATGGTTTTTCTCCAATGTGAATTCCCTGATGTCTTTTGAGCGTGAAGCTGTACCTAAAGAATTTCCCACATTCGCTGCATTTATATGGCTTTTCTCCTGTGTGAACTCTCTGATGAACAGTGAGTGTGAAGCTGTCCTTAACGCACTTCCCACACTGGCTGCACTCATAAGGCACTGACCTAGTGTGAACTCTATGGTGTGCAGCAAAGCCAGACTTTTGTGCAGAGAATCTTTCACATCCAAGCTGCTCAGAGAGTCTTGTCTCAGTGTCGGTTTTCTGCTGCTGAACCAGGTGGAACTTTCTGATGAAGGTCTTCCTGCTTTCACAGCAAAGGTTTCTCTGGTGCTCAACAATTGTGTGTTCTTGTCTAAAGGTCTTCCCACATTCACTGCACTTGTCATCATTCTGTCCACTTTCAGAGGCTGCCCTGCCCTCCATGTCGCTGTGTGGTTTCCCTTCCGTGTGAGGGGCCTGGTGCTGGAGAATGCTGGATTGGGCTAGGAACTCCTGCTCTCTCACCCGACATGGCCAGGTCTGATCTGTCATGTGAACACTGTCATTCTTCACACAGAAAGTCTTCCCCTCACCCCATCCAGGGGGTCTCCTTTGACGTGGCTCCTTTGGATGCTGGGAAGGACTCTCCCCACATGCAGACACCTCCTGCTCAGGCTGTGTCCCACCGTGCCCAGCCAGGCACAAAGTGTCTTTCAAGAGTGGGCTGCACGTCTTACAGGGGTAAGGCTTCTGGATGCATGGGCCTGGCTTTGGAGTCTTGACCTGTGATCTTGCAGCCACATCATGCTGCTCTGAAAGGGCCATCTCATCCTGGGTGGTATGCCGACAACCTGGAAGGAGAGATGCCAATAAAGGCAGCCCCATCAGTGTGTCTCAGACCAGCCCAGTGATAAGTTTGTGAGATTGCAGAGGCCTGGGGCTACAGCCCGTGTAAGGAAGGCCTGGGGTGCAGAGTGGAGCCTAGGAGGCTCATCTGAGGGCCCAGACAACTGACCAGCCAGGACAGGAGGAAGGGGTATGGTGCAGGGAGCGGAGGAAGGTCTACAGCTCACTTCAACAAGGCCTGACTACTGGTAACTGGTGAGCAATGTGTAGAAGGCTCTGTCCAGACCCCAAATGTCTAAATGCAACATGGCAGTTGGACTACAAGGAGTATTTAAGGATGCATGCATATGTTCCACCACTTTAAATGGAGGTTATGTTGAGAACACTGCAAAAGGAGCAGTGGAGAGGAATGGATGAGAGCCAGGGCCAGAAGTGAAGAGTCAAAAAATCAATGGGGAAGAAAAGGAGGAAGTGAGGTGTAGACTCTGGCACCACACACTGCTGGATATAGGACACATGCCCAGTGTGACAGGACCCCAGCTCTGATGTCTCACCATTTCCTCACCCCTACGTACCAGGGCTATGTGCTCTTGAGACTCTCCTGACCTCACGGAAATAACGTCCACCCTGTCAGGCACCAGGGCTCTCCTATTGCTCAGGGTAAGCAACCACCTGGGCCTGAAGAGGCCACTCAAAGAGGAAAGACTGGGAGAGGGATGGGGCCCACTGTATGAAATCCCACACTCTAAAATGATCAATATAAGCACAAAGGAGGGTCTAAACAATCCAGTGGTAGGTCAATAAGGTAGAACACTCCCTCTCACCAGACACGAAACTAACTCAAAATGGGTTATAGACTTAAACGTAAGTCATGACACCATAAAACTCTTAGAAGAGAATACAGGCAAAACATTATCTGACATAAATCAGAAACATTCTCTGACATAAATCAGACCAATGTTTTCTTAGGTCAGTCCCCCAATGCGACAGAAATAAAAACAAAAATCAAGAAATGGGACCTATTCAAATTTACAAGCTTTTGCACAACAGAGGAAACCATAAATGAAATGGAAAAACAACCTACAGAATAAGAACCAATTGTGGGAAGGTCAGAGGCACCCCCTAGAAAGTGACGAAGAGCAAAGCCCAGCCCAGGATGCTGCAGTGGGCAGGGGGGCCTTACCTACGGAGGACAGAAGTGCAATGTTCTGTACCATCACTTGATAGTACAGGAGTCTCTGAGCCTCATCAAGAAGTCCCCACTCCTCCTGGGAGAAATATATGGCCACGTCCTCAAAGACCACAAGGCCCTGTAATAAAAATTAAGATAGTTCACGCGGTAAGCATCTGCACGTGCAGTATTTCCTTCCATTTTGTATTGGTCTACTCTTCATCCACCAATTCCAGGGCCAAACTAACCACCAAATGTGTTTCAATCTCCCCTACCATTTGGAGTCATGGTCTGACATGTACGGGCACTCAGTCACTCTGTAGTTGTGTCCTGCTCTTTGTGACCCCATGGACTGCAGCCTGCCAGGCTCCTCTGCCCTTGGAATTCTCCAGGCAGGAATACTGGAGTGGTTGCCATGCCCACCTCCAGAGGATTTTCCCACCCCTGGTATTGAACCCGTTTCTCTTGTGTCTCCTACATTGGCAGGTAGATTCTTTTACACTGAGCCACCTGGGAACCCCTCTGTGGTCTGAACCACCTCCCTATCAAACTCTCACATGCCAAGTCAATATTTTAGAAGGCACAAGGGCCTCAGTGTTGCCATCTGTAAAATGGGTATAAGGATGGTTTCAATTCAGAGGGCTGAGACTGATATCAAACATAAGAAGTGCATACTATGTGTCAGTGGTACTGTCCACACAATCAAAGGTTTTGTGTGCACTTTCAGTGGAAATGAATTGGTACAGTTTTGAAATTTGGGTGTGTGTTTTTCCTACTTTTTAAGGTTTTAAGATGTGAGAAGTAAAATTTCACATTGTAAGCAGATACGTAAATGTATATTATCATGCAAACCAATGATTAAGTGTCTGGATAAATTTAATTAATTCAATATGTTCATTTCTAATGGCCTACCTACATGTGTATATTTAGAGGGATAGTGGTTCATTGGTGTTTAAGTCAGTAACTGTGTCATGTACTCTTAAGTTAATGAGGTGCAGGAAGGCACTGAGCAAGCAAATCAGCTACTAGTCCTTTTGAACCTGCCTGTAACACAGTAGCCTGGAGGGAGCTGCAGGGAGCCCTGGACTGGACAATGCACCACCCCTCTTGCTCTGAGGGCTTGAGGAGATGAGGCAGTGCCCTGGTCAGGTGACCTCTGCCGTGTTCTATAGGGAGTGGTTTTGAGGGCCTGCGAAGCCTTGCAGTGGGGAGAATCTATACCAACTCACCACTCACCCTCCTTCCCAGGCCAGCTCCTGAGTCCACCTGGATGGATCCTTCTACACACAGGCCAGAATCCATCCTATAGCAGGGCTGCTCCCTCGTACACCCATCTGGGCCCTCACCTCCAGTCTCAGGCCTTGCACACCTCACCATGGGGATCATGTGAAACAACCTAAAACTCTCTTCCTTCAGTCCACACAGTACACCCCGGCTACAACCTGGTCCAGTCCACACAGTACTCCCCTCAGAAAGGACCAGACCAGCGACCTTTCCAATCCTCCAGACCTTTATACTCCTCTACTCACAAGATGTCTCCATCTTCTAGCNGCAGGGCTGCTCCCTCGTACACCCATCTGTGCCCTCACCTCCAGTCTCAGGCCTTGCACACCTCACCAAGGGGATCATGTGAAACAACCTAAAACTCTCTTCCTTCAGTCCACACAGTACACTCCAGCTACAACCTGGTCCAGTCCACACAGTACTCCCCTCAGAAAGGACCAGACCAGCGACCTTCCCAATCCTCCAGACCTTTATACTCCTCTACTCACAAGATGTCTCCATCTTCTAACATCTCCATCTCAAAACGTCTCAGAATAACCATGTCCAAACACAACTCATGATCTCCTCCCTGAATCCCATTCACTGCACAGACTTAATCATCACCATTCCTTAAATTTCAAGGGAAAAAAATTTGGGGTGGTCTTCTATTCTCTACTCACAGCCATTGTGTTGCAGCAGGAAATTCTGCCAATTCGATCCAATTTCCTGTCACAATTCTCCTGAATTCTTTGACCACGTCCTCCTCCCTGCCTCCCTGCTTCCATACCTCATCCATTAAAAACAACAACAACAACAGCTTTATACTTCAAATCTGGATAGGCCCCTAAATTAGGTTCCTGGATCCAGTGCCAATGGGGTGCGGGGGTGGGGGGCATCCCACACAAAACCAAGCAATCCTCAGGCAGCAGCAGGGCACTCAAAAATTAAACTTCATTCTGACACTATGTACCCAGAAATAGTTAATATTCCACAGGTTAAGGGTTTTGCCCCACAGAACTGCCCCTGGCACTTTAGATTTCAGTCCCAAGCCCAGGCCCTCACTTGAGCTTCTGACCCACAGGGTATAAATCACATTCCCAAGACCCCTTTCTTGGGTTTGAATAAATTGCTAGTACAGGTCCCAGAAATGAAAAGAACACTTTACTTACTAGACTACTGGTTGATTATAAAAGCGCACAGCTCAAGAACAGACAGGTGGAAGAGAGCTTCCACATTCCCTGGAACTTCACCGCAACAGCACCTCCCTATCTTCCCAACCCGGAAGCTCTCCGAACCTTGGCCTTTTGGGTTTTTTTAATGGCTTCATTATACAGGCATGACTGACTCAATAATTGTCTTTGGGGGCTTCCCTGGTGGGTCAATGGTAATAAATCTGCCTGCCAATGCGGGGAAACGCGGGTTCCATCCCTGATCCGGGAGGATCCCACAGGCCTCGGAGGAACTAAGGCCGTGTGGTGCAAGCACTGAGCCTGCACTCTAGAGCCTGGGAACCACAACTACTGAGCCCACGTGTGGCAAGTACTGCACAGCCCTAGAGCCCGTGCTCCCCAATATGAGAAGCTACTGCAGCTGAGAAACCTGTGCACGGAACAGTAGTTCCCACCTCCATCCCCGCCCCCGCCGCAACTAGAGAAAGCCCAGTGGGCAGCAAGGAAGACCCCAAACTGCCAAAAACATATAAAACGATTTTTAAAATAATAATAATAATTGGCTATGGGAGCCAGATTCAACGTCCAGACCCTCTCCTCTCCTTGAAGGGGCGTGAGGTGGGACTGGAACAGGCAGCCCTCAAATCCTAAAACTGGTTCTCCTGGTAATCAGCTCCCATCTGGAGGTGCTTCCACAAGTCAGCTCACTCACATTACAAGACACTATCACTCTCAACACTTAGGAAATTCCAAGTGTCCTGGCAGTTGTGAGTCTACAACTGCGGATCAAGACCAAATACACAAGGGAAATACATTATGATCATCCGAATGAACACATCTATATTGCTTCTAAATCACAGTATCACAGGTCCTGTCTTCCTCATTCCCTTCGCAACCTTCCACGATTCCCATCCGCTTAGGATGTCGTCTCAATTGAGACAGCTCGTTCCCCTCTGTCCCCGAAAATAGTGACCCCAAGTTTTCCCAGTGCTCCGGACTCTTGAGCATCTGCAAGCCGTGCACCGTCGCCCCCGAGGGAACTCTCTCCCTTACCCCTGTCCACTGGCTGTAGGGCGACCCCTCACAAGGCTGCCCTCAGTTCTGGACTCCATGGCTGACAGGGCCACTCCGTCCGGATCTGGGACTCGGAGGCTGGAGTCAGGCCGGGTGGGGGCCGGGAGACGGAGAACCCACCTGAGCCGGCGTCATCGCCGCGGCTTCGGTCGCCGGTCGTGGGAAGAGCAAGGACGGACCGAGGGCACTGCCGTCAACTACGGGCTCAGGGGTCCTCACAGCCGCCACTGGGCAGCGGGGCCAACGCATCTCCTCTCGCTTTCCGCTCTGTCTCTTCGGTGCCCACCGTGCGACTGAAAACCCCTGAACAAGCGAGCAGCAGAAGAGCAGCTCAAAGACTACAAATCGAACGCCGGAAGTCCCGCCCCCAGGCGATGCGTGCGAACTCAGGCGAGGCTCTCGTAAGCTTTTTTTTTTTTTTTGGCTCACCTACACCGCCCAGCACTGTAGAGACTTCTGGGTAATGTAGTTTCCGCTGGCGCAACTCCCATCAACTCTGAGTTGCCTAGAGTCCCTCTGGAGCGCTGGGAAACGGAGTTGCTAGGCTCTTAAGATGTTAAGAAGAGGTGGCTTATACAGAGGAAGTGTACAAAGGAGATCTTCACTTCAGTTCAGTTCAGTTCAGTTCAGTTCAGTCGCTCAGTCATGTCCGACTCCTTGCGACCCCATGAATCGCAGCACGCCAGGCCACCCTGTCCATCACCAACTCCTGGAGTTCACTCAGACTCACGTCCATCGAGTCTGTGATGCCATCCAGCCATCTCATCCTCGGTCGTCCCCTTCTCCTCCTGACCCCAATCCCTCCCAACATCAGAGTCTTTTCCAATGAGTCAGCTCTTCGCATGAGGTGACCAAAGTACTGGAGCTTCAGCATCATTCCTTCCAAAGAAATCCCAGGGCTGATCTCCTTCAGAATGGACTGGTTGGATCTCCTTGCAGTCCAAGGGACTCTAAAGAGTCTTCTCCAACACCACAGTTCAAAAGCATCAATTCTTCGGTGCTCAGCCTTCTTCACAGTCCAACTCTCACATCCATACATGACCACAGGAAAAACCATAGCCTTGACTAGACGGACCTTAGTCGGCAAAGTAATGTCTCTGCTTTTGAATATGCTATCTAGGGTGGTCATAACCTTCCTTCGAAAGAGTAACCGTATTTTAATTTCCTGGCTGCAATCACCATCTGCAGTGATTTTGGAGCCCCCCAAAATACAGTCTGACACTGTTTCCACTGTTTCCCCATCTCTGCCATGAAGTGATGGGACCAGATGCCATGATTTTCGTTTTCTGAATGTTGAGTTTTAAGCCAGCTTTTTCACTCTCTTCTTTCACTTTCATCAAGAGGCTTTTAGTTCCTCTTCACTTTCTGCCATAAAGGTGGTGTCATCTGCATATCTGAGGTTATTGATATTTCTCCTGGCAATCTTGATTCCAGCTTGTGCTGCTTCCAGCCCGACGTTTCTCATGATGTACTCTGCGTAGAAGTTAAATAAGCAGGGTAACAATATACAGCCTTGACATACTCCTTTTCCTGTTTGGAACCAGTCTGTTGTTCCATGTCCAGTTCTAACTATTGCTTCCTGACCTGCATATAGGTTTCTCCAGAGACAGGTCAGGTGGCCTGGTATTCCCATCTCTTTCAGAACTTTCCATAGTTTATTGTGATCCACACAGTCAAAGGCTTTGGCATAGTCAATAAAGCAGAAATAGATGTTTTTCTGGAACTCTCTTGCTTTTTTGATGATCTAGCAGATGTTGGCAATTTGATCTCTGGTTCCTCTGCCTTTTCAAAAACCAGCATGAACATCTGGAACTTCACGGTTCGTGTACTGCTGAAGCCTGGCTTGGAGAATTTTGAGCATTACTTTACTAGCGTGTGAGATGAGTGCAATTGCGTGGTAGTTTGAGCATTCTTTGGCATTACATTTCTTTGGGACTGGAATGAAAACTGACCTTTTCCAGTCCTGTGGCCACTGCTGAGTTTTCCAAATTTGCTGGCATATTGAGTGCAGCACTTTCACAGCATCATCTTTCAGGATTTGAAATAGCTCTACTGGAATTCCATCATCTCCACTAGCTTTGTTCGTAGTGATGCTTTCTAAGGCCTACATTCCAGGATGTCTGGCTCTAGGTGAGGGATCACACCATCGTGATTATCTTGGTCATGAAGATCTTTTTTGTACAGTTCTTCTGTGTATTCTTGCCATCTCTTCTTAATATCTTCTGCTTCTGTTAGGTCCATACCATTTCTGTCCTTTATCAAGCCCATCTTTGCATGAAATATTCTCTTGGTATCTCTAGTTTTCTTGAAGAGATCTCTAGTCTTTCCCATTCTGTTCTTGTCCTCCATTTCTTTGCACTGGTTGCTGAGGAAGGCTTTCTTATCTCTTCTTGCTATTCTTTGGAACTCGGCATTCAGATGCTTATATCTTTTCTTTTCTCCTTTGCTTTTCACTCTTCTTCTTACCTCTGGGGAGGTATTTTGCTTTTTTGCATTTCTTTTCCATGGGGATGGTCTCAATCCCTGTCTTCTGTACAATGTCATGAACCTCCGCCCATAGTTCATCAGGCACTCTATCTATCAGATTTAGTCCTTTAAATCTATTTCTCACTTACACTGTATAATCATAAGGGATTTGTTTTAGGTCATACCTGAATGGTATAGTGGTTTTCCCTATTTTCTACAATTTAAGTCTGAATTTGGCAATAAGAAATTCATGATCTGAGCCACAGTCAGCTCCTGGTCTTGTTTTTGTTGACTGTATAGAGCTTCTCCATGTTTGGCTGCAAAGAATATAATCAATCTGATTTCAGTGTTGACCATCTGGTGACGTCCATGTGTAGAGTCTTCTCTTGTGTTGTTNTCAGGTGTGCAAGTGACACCAGCCTTATGGCAGAAAGCAAAGAGGAACTAAACAGCCTCTATATAAACCTGAAATCGGAGAGTGAAAAAGCTGGTTTAAAACTCAACATTCAAAAAACAAGGATCATGGCATCTGGTCCCGTCACTTCATGGCAAATAGATGGGGAAACAATGGAAACAGTGGCTCACTTTATTTTCTTGGGCTCCGAAATCACTGCAGATGGTGACTGAAGCCATAAAATTAAGACGCTTGCTCCTTGGAAGAAAAGTAATGACCAATCTAGACAGCATATTAAAAAGCAGAGACATTACTTTGCCAACAAAGGTCCGTCTAGTCAAGGCTATGGTTTTTCCAGTAGTCCTGTATGGATGTGAGCTGGAACATAAAGAAAGTTGAGCACTGAAGAATCGATGCTTTTGAACTGTGGTGTTGGAGAAGACTCTGGAGAGTCCCTTGGACAGCAAGGAGATCCATCCAGTCCATCCTAAAGGAAATCAGTCCTGAATATTCATTGGAAAAACTGATGCTGAAGCTGAAGCTTGAATACTTAGGCTACCTGATGCGAAGAACAGACTCATTGGGAAAGACCCTGATGCTGGCAGGAGGAGAATGGGACAGACAATGAGATAGTTGGATGGTATCACCGATTTGATGGACATGAGTTTGAGCAAGCTCCGCGAGTTGGTGGTGGACAGGGAGGCCTTGCGTGCTGCAGTCCATGGGGCTGCAAAGAGTCTGACATGACTGAGTGACTGAACTGAACTCCCAGGTGGCACAAGTGGTAAAGAACCAGTCTGCCAATGCAAGAGACACAGAAGAGATCTGGGTTTGATCCCTGGATCGGGAAAATTATTCTCGCCTGGAGAAGCCCATGGACAGAGGAGCCTGGTAGTCTAGAGGTGCCTGGTGGCCTCCAATCCATAGGGTCGCAAAGAGTTGGACACGACTGAAGCAATTTAGTACATATGCACGCACTTAGAAAAGCTGCGAAAGGTTGCATGCAAAGTCACCTCAGTCATGTCCAAATCTTTGTGACCCTATGAACTGTAGCCCACCATCCTCCTCCATCCATGTGATTCTCCAGGCAAGAATACTGGAATGGGTTTCCATTCTCTTCTCCAGGGGATCCTGCTGACCCAGGGATCAGACCCATGTCTTTTATGTCTCCTGCATGGACAGGCAGGTTCTTCACTACTAGCATCTTCTGGTTAGGGCTCTGTTATTTCTGTCTCTCCCAGGTGACTCAGTGGTAAAGAATCCACATGCCAATGCAGGAGACAGAGGAGGCACAAGTTTGATCGCTGGGTTGGGAAGGTCCCTTGGAGGAGAAAATGGCAACTCACTTCAGTATTCTTACCTGGAGAATCCTTTGGACATAAGAGCATTGTGGGCTGTGATCCATGGGGTAGCACAGATTTGAACACAGCTGAGCACACACACATTCCATTCCTGTTATTTCAGACTCTATGGAACACAGCAAGGTCCCAGCACTACACATCTCAACACTCTTAGCTATCAGCTATCTTGTTACTTTTCAAATACAACTACACTGATGTCTTAGAGGCTGTTTAATGCATATAGAGTTCCATTTATGCAAGCTGAAACTAATTCTGGAGATTAGTTGCACAAATATGTGAACTTTTAAACACACTAATCCGTTAAGAACTTAACATTCACTGAACTCAGAAGGCCATCCTCAGGTGTGAACTCGATGTCTAATGAGTGGGAAAGTGAAAAGTGAAAGTCACTCAGTCGTGCCCAACTCTTTGTGACCTAATGGACTATACAGTCCATGGAATTCTCCAGGCTAGAATACTGGAGTGGGTAGCCTTTCCCTTCTCCAGCAGATGTTTTCCACCCAGGAATCGAACCGAGGTCTCCTGCATTGCATGCAGATTCTTTACCAGCTGAGCCACAAGAGAAGCCCTTGTGGATAGCTCTACCGAAACAACATTCCATGTTCACTGTACTCAGAAGGCCCATTCCAACATAACTCATAGGAGCTTTTCCAGTGTTAAAAATTGGTTGTGGTTTTTGTTCCGTTGCTAAGTCGTGTCAGACTCTTTGCAACTCCATAGACTGCAGCACATCAGGCTCTATCCTCCACTATCACCTGGAGTTTGCTCAAATTTATGTCCATTGAGTTGGTGATGCTATCCAATCATCTCATTCTCTCGCCCCCTTCTCCTTTTGCATTCAGTCTTTCCCAGTATTAGTCTTTCCCAGTGAGTTAGCTCTTCCCATCAGTTGGCTGAAGTATTGGAGTTTCAGCTTCAGCCTCAGTACTTCCAATGAATATTCAGGATTGATTTCCTTTATGATTGACTGGTTTGATCTCCTTGCTGTCCAAGGGATTTTCAAGAGTTTTCTCCAGCACCACAGTTCAGAAGCATGAATTCTTCGGTGCTCAGCCTTCTTTATGGTCCAACTCTCACATCCATATATGACTACTTGAAAAACCATAGCTCTGACAATATACACCTTTGTTGGCAAACTGATGTCTCTGCTTTTTAATATGATGCCTAGGTTTGTCATAGTTTTTCTTCCGAGGAGAAACTTTTTTAATTTCATGGCTACAGTCACCATCCTCAGTGATTTTGGAGTCTAAGAAAATAAAATTTTCCACTGCTTCCACTTTTTCCTCTTCTATTTGCCATCAAGTGATGGGACCAGATTCCATGATCATAGTTTTTTGAATGTTGAATTTTAAGCCAGCTTAAGCCAGCTTTTTCACTCTCCTCTTTCACCCTTATCTAGAGGTTTCTTAGTTCTTCTTTCTGCCATTAAACTGGTATCATCTGCATATCTGGGATTGTTGATATTTCTCCCAGCAATCTAGGAGTTTATCATTGTACCTAATTTACCATAACTTCTGAACTCATAACGTCTTTTATTTCTTAAAAAATTATAATTGATTTACAGTGTTTCAGGTGTACAGCAAAGTGACTCCATATATACATTTTCTTTCATTTTATGTCATTTCAAGATATTTAATATAGTTCCCTGTGCCATACAGTAGCACAGACCCTTTCATATGATCTTTACCACTGTGGATTCTGTTTAATGTGGTTATATCTAAAGAATTCCCCCACAGCACTCATTCTATCTGCAATGTGGATTCTCTGGTGATAAATGAGATGGGACTTTCTAATGGAGGTTTTCTGATATTTGCTGCATTCAAAGCCCTTTCTCTAGTAAGATTTTTCTTCTATGTTGCCATCACATAGAAGCCTTTTTGTATATTGTATTCCCTTCAGGGGACAACACAAAACCTGAGACCACCTTGCCTTCTCACCTTGAAAATGTCTCATCCCAGATTCAGCGAGCCTCAGGGGACTCCCAACTGGGACAAGCCAAAGATCAAGATGGACCACTGGAGGGCTTCCCTCATGGTTCAGTGGTGAAGAACCTCCCTGCCAATGCAGTAGACGCAGGTTTGACCTCTGATCCAGGAAGATCCCACATGCTGAGCACCACAGCTATTGAGCTTGTGTCTAAAGCCCGGGAACTGCAACTACTGTTGCACGTGCTGTAACTACTGAAGCCCGCGTGTCCTAGAGCCCATGCTCTGCAATAGGAGAAGCCACAGCAGTGAGAAAGCCACACACAACTAGCGCGTAGCCCCTGTTTGCCACAGCCAGAGGAAAGCCCACGCAGCAACAAAGACCTAGCATAGCCAAAAGGCAAAAATTAAAAGCAGCCTCATCCCTTACATAAAAAAGAAAAAGATGGACCACACGTGAGACCATAGGTAAACTCTCCAGAGGGAGAAACTCCCTGGGAAAATGAGCCCTAAACACAATACAATGGTCTACACTCAAGGATTGTGAAACAGAACAGGGTCCTATGGTCCTTCCTCCACTGGCCCCATGTTCTCTACCTGCATTTTGTCTGTGCAAAAACCTTAGCCAAAGAATAAGATTAATCAGAGAACTGAAAAAATGCAGAAATAAAGGAAAACAGTCAAAGGTGTTCCCGCCTGCCCCACTGGCCTCCTGCACTGCAGCTGAGCCCATCCCCCGCAGAGGACTCCGGAGGAAGGATACAAGACAGTGGCTGTCTGCAAACCAAGGAGGCTGCAGAGGCACCTAACAGCATCTTGATCTTGGAACTTCTGGCCTCCAGAACTATGAGAGGATATGTATTGTTTAGGCCAGTTTGTGGTATTTGATGACGACAGGCCTAGCAAACTAGTACTATTACCAAGTCATTTATGCATGTGCATATGCAGAATCTTTTTTTCTCCTAGCTATTGGCTCTAATAAAAAAAGCTGCTGTTGCTGTGAACAGTACAAGCATTTCTGTGGACACAGCTTTTTAAATTCCTCTTGGCAATATACCTACAGATTACATGGCTGCATCATATGATAAGTGCATCTATCATTTTATAAAAATTATGAGTTTTTTAAAGTGGGTTTTAACATTTTGCATTCCACCAGTAATGTATGGGAGTTCTATTGCACTGAAGTATGCTTTGGTGTCTTGTGTATAATTTGCACTTTTCTTAGTAATTAATGATATTGATCATGTTTTCACATGCTTATTACTTTTTGTTGTTGTTGCACTGTGCAGCATTTGGGATCGAACCCTTACCCCCTGCATTGGAACTGGGGAGTCTTAACCAATGGACTGGACCATAAAGAAGGCTGAGTGCCGAAGAATTGATGCTTTTGAATTGTGGTATTGGAGAAGACTCTTGAGAGTTCCTTGGACAGTAAGGAGATCACACCAGTCAATCCTAAAGGAAATCAGTCCTGAATATTCATTTGAAGGACTGATGCTGAAGCTGAAACTCCAATACTTTGGCCACCTGATGCAAAGAACCGTCTCACTGGAAAATACCCTGATGCTGGGAAAGACTGAAGGCGGGAGAAGGGGATGACAGAGGAAGAGATGGTTGGATGGCATCACTGACTCAATGGACATGAGTTAGAGTAGGCTCCGGGAGTTGCTGATGGACAGGGAAGATTGGTGTGCTGCAGTTCACGGAGTTGCAGAGTTGGACATGACTGAGCAACTGAACTGAACCACTGGACTGCCAAGGAAGTCCCATATTCATGTTATCTTCTTTGGTGAAAAAGAATATATTCAAAACTTTTATTTTAAAAAATCTATTTTCCTTATTCTTGTAAAGGTTATTTTAAAATTCTGGACAACAGTTATTAATCAGATGACGTTTGGTTTATACTTTAAACTTTCTTCTTTCCTTTTTCTGTCCCCACCATATGGCTTGCAGGATCTTAGTTCCCCAATCAGGGATTGAACCCAGGCCACCCCAGTGAAAACACCAAGTCTTACCCACTGGACTACCAGGGCATTCCTGAAACTTTCACAAATGGGTCTTTTTAATAGCAAATATTTTTAATTTTGAGTAAGTCTCAATTTATTCTTTTATTTGGGTTTTGGTTTTTATGTCTGGTAAAAAAAAGTCTTAGTTTAACCCATGTTCAAATAGTGCTCCTCATCCATACCTCCTATGAGATATATAGTTTGTGTTTCAGACACTCAAGGTTATGAACTTTAATTACTAAGTAGTGATATGTTGAGGGTTTCTGTTACTTTATTTTCCATGTGGATGTTCTCTTAGAGCATTTTGTTGAAAACATTATTGTTTTAGTCTTAAAATACATTGGCAATTTTATTGAAAATAGACAGTACAGGTGTGGGTCTGTTTCTGTACTCTATATATTCTTATTGTCTATCCTTTCATCAATATTATACTTTTGTTAGTAAGGCTCTATAATTCTATAACTGATTCTTAAAATCAGACTAAAACCTTTAAAATTTGTGTTCTTTCCAAAATTTTAGTATTTTAGGTCTTTTGAATTTTCCTATGAATTTTAGAATCATTTTGTCAATTTCTACCAAAGTCACTGGGAATTTGATAGCTGTGTGAGCCAACAGCACAATTACAGGAGAATAAATTAAAATATTAAGTCCTTAGGTTCAGAAACATGGTTATATCTCAGCGAAGTTTTATGAATTTGCTTTGTAGTTATTGAATGTATTTTTTCATAAATTCCTATATATTTCATATATTGATGCTACAGTAAGCAGTATAGTTTTTCAACTTCCAAACATTTATTATATATTGACTTTTTATCCTGTAACCTTGACTAACCAATTAGATCTTATTTTTTTTAATATATATAGTAAAGGGTTTTCTAAATAGATAAGCATATCATCTGTGAACAATGGCTACTTTGGTTCTTCCTTTACAAGTTGTATATCATTTATTCTCTTTAATTTTATGTCACCAGAATATACTCTCAGTGCAACATTACACAGAAGCTGTGAGAGTGGACATTCCTCCTTATTCCTGATATCGGGGGAAAACATCCAAACTTTCCCCATTAAGTGTAATGTCAGCTTTCGGTTTCTAATGCTACCATATATTGGTTCTGACATCAATTTTCTGACGCTAACTACTCAAGAGTTTGTGTTGGTCTCCACATCTTTAAGGGTTCAGTCCTCCACAAGAAAGTCCTCCTCACTTCAGAAAAGAGTTTCAAGTCACAGGGCCCAACTGCACTTCTGGTCAGCTAGCTATAATTTCAGTAGTTCTCATGATCCCCTCAGGTTCAAGAATTGGCTAGAATGGCTCAGATGACTAAGAGTGCTATATCTATGATTCCAGTTTTGTTATCAAGAATACAGCTCAGGAACAGCCAATGGAACGAATGCAAGGGCAAGGTATGGGCAGGTCCCAGATGTGAAGTTTCCATGACCTGTCTCTGGGGAGTACAGACATACCACTCTCCTGCACATCAACGTGTTCACCAACCAGAAGCCCCATCCAGTCTTTGGATCAGAATTTGATTACACAGACACAACTGATTAGATCATGGTCATATGCCAAAACAAAACATCTAGACCCTCTTCTCTCCCCATAGGTCTGTCTGGCTCAGTTTCAAACTTTTAATCATACGCTTGGTCTTTCTGGTAAACAGTCCTCATCTTGAAACTTTCTAGGGGTTTATCAAGAGTTACTCCATTTGCACCAGAAAGACTCCTATCACACCAGGAATTTCATTTCTCAAGCTCTGTGACAGGAACCTGGGACAAAGACCAGATATATTCATTATACCATACCTTCTAGTTAATATGGATTAAAGTAATATATGTTCAACTGTTAAACCAACGTTGTGTGCATGCGTGCTAAGTCGCTTTAGTCATGTCTGACTCTTTGCAACCCTTGGACTGTAGCCTGCCAGGCTCCTCTGTCCATGGGATTCTCCAGGCAAGAATACTGGAGGAGGTTGCCATGCCCTCCTCCAGGGGATCTTCGCCACCCAGGGATCGAACCCGCATTTCCTACATTGCGGGCAGATTCTTTACAGCTGAGTCACCCAGGAAGCCCCTAAACCAACCTTATATTCATATAAACACACACATTTCTCTAAAATTTTGTTAAGGATTTTTTTTGCATCTACACTCACAGCCTGATATATTTCATTACCTGGTTTTGCTCTTAGGGAACTAAGATCCCACATGCCACATGGCGCAGTCAAAATAGAAAACAATCACACATTATCCACTATGTCTCAAAGATATCTAGTGCTATACCTTCTTTCCTTGCTTATATTTATAAATGTGATTTCTCTTTTTTTTTTTCTGATGTAATTGGAGGTGTTATCAATTCTACTAATTTATTCAAAGTATCTGCTTTAGGACGATTCATAGATTTTCTTGGAAAAAAAAAAGTACATGAAATTGATTCTTATTATACTGGAAAAAAATACCAGCAACCTATGAGAGAGAGCAAATAAATGATACGAGCCCCGTGGCCGTCTCACGTTTCCATGAAAGGAAGTTCCCAGGCTCTACTACAAAAGTGCTGAGACCAGGGAGACCCCCAAAATCATCCTGATATGAGAAAGAACTTACAACCTGGGCCTGCTAAGGTGTCTGGAGTCCAATAGAGCACCAGACAAGAGAGAGACCTACAGAGGGTCATCTTTAAGTATTCCGCTCAGTACAAATCTGTATATATAGGTAGGGAAGGACCAGAGGTGGGTAAAGAAACACCCAAAAGGATTCAATGAAACAATTTCCAAGGCTAATGTAGAGAACAGAATAGCACCTGTTCCAATCAGTTTAAATCAGAAACCTTAGGAAGTATAAGGTAGAAAATACAGAATGACCTGTGTCTCAGCAGAGGGTGAGAAAATAGCCTTAAAATGAATGCTGCAATAATTCCACCTAAAAATGTTTGGAATCAAGATCCCCAAAGATCATACTCTTTCTAAGGAACTTAAGCATGTAAAATATTGAGAATATGTCTGGGACTTCCCTGGCAGTCCAGTGGTTAAGACTTTGCCTTCCAATGTAGGGGGTGCAGGTTTGATCCCCGGTCAGGGAGGTAAGATCCTACATGCCTCGTGGTCAAAAAAACCAGAACATACAACAGAAACAATATTGTAGCAAATTAATAAAGACTTTCAAAAAACAGTCCACATTAAAAAAACCTTAAAAATATATAAAGAATATCTACTGAAAAGCAGGTATTTTCAGTACCCCAAAAGGCAAAGAGCTTCCCTTGTGGCTCAGCTAGTAAAGAATCTGCCTGCAATGTGGGAGACCTGAGTTCGATCCCTGGGTTGGGAAGATCCCTGGAGAAGGGAATGGCTACCCACTGCAGTATTCTGGCCTGGAGAATTCCATGGACTATTGTCCATGGGGTAGCAAAAAGTCGGGCATGACTGAGCAACTTTCACTCACTCAAAAAGGCAAAATGAGTATTGAATCAAAATACACAATGTTAACAGTGTGTGCCAAGGTGGATTTTAGGGCAAAGAATATCACTATAGATAAACAGGACCCCCAGGCCTTAGTTGTGGCATGGGGGATCTAGTTCCCTGACCAGGGACTGAACCCAGGCCCCATGCATTGGGAGTATAGAGAATATCTACACTATAGAATAGAATATCTATCTATAGAGAATGTCTAACGCTCCGGTGACACAATTGGATAGCGCGCAGTACTAACATAGAGTCTTAACCACTGGACCCCCAAGGAAGTCCCAAGAGGGCCTTTTATTAATGCTAAAGAGGTCTACTCATTAAATGGATGTAACAGTAGGAAATGTTTATTCACCTAATAAAAAGACACAAAGCAAATGAAAAAATAAAAATATAATAACAATAAATATCACAAAGGAAAACATGATAGAACTAAACAGAAAAAAAGGAAAACCCACTTTTAGAGTCAGAGATGTCAACAACCCCATTTGAATAACTGACAGAGCAGTGTCCATCACATCAGTAAGGATATAGAAAATTTAGACATTATTAATTACATTAACTTGAGATGATATTTGTAGAAACTCTCCACCAAACAAGAAAACAATATACATTCGTTTCAAGTTAATGTGAATGAAATACAGGATAACCCATATTCTGGGCCATAAAGCAAATACCTATAAATGTAAATAATTCAAGTCATAACGTGTATACTTTGACTATAATCAATTAAATTAGAAATCAATTACCAAAAGGAAAAGCCCAAATAACATACTTCTAAAAGAACCATATATCAGAAGAAATTTAAAACGAAACTGGAAAAGGTTTAAAATAATTTAAATGAAAATACAACATAGTAAGTTTTGTGGGAGGTAATTAAAGCAGTTGTTACAGGGTGGTNAAGCGTGCTGAGCCAGCCACGCGGGAGGCGAGGTGCCACCCTCTCCATACTGCGGGAAACCCCCCACCCCGGACACAGGGCCTGAGGGGGCCTGCGAGGGGCTCCTCTGCCCCTCTTGGTGGCGAAGATGTGTATAAGAGACAGGGGTGGTTCTTAGTACTCAGCACCTATATTAGCAAAAAACCCAAAGGTTTCAAATGAAGGAACTCAGCTTCTATGCTAAAATGTAGCAAAAGAGAAATGAAAGATAATAAAAGCAAAAGGTAACAGTAAAGTCAAAATGAGGGAAAACAAAACAGGAAAATCAGTGAAGTCAAGTGCTCTAAGAAGATCAATAAAGCTGATAAATCGCTGATAAAGAAAAAAAAATACAGACATTGTAAGTATAAAAATAAGACAGGAGACACCACTACAGATTCTACAGGTANTGATGCTTTTGAACTGTGGTGTTGGAGAAGACTCTTGAGAACCCCTTGGACTGCAAAGAGATCCAACCAGTCCATTCTAAAGGAGAACAATCCTGGGTGTTCATTGGAAGGACTGATGCTAAAGCTGAAATTCTAATACTTTGGCCACCTCATGCGAAGAGTTGACTCATTGGAAAAGACTCTGATGCTGGGATGGACTGAGGGCAGGAGGAGAAGGGGACGACAGAGGATTTAGATGGCTGGATGGCATCACCGACTCGAGTGATGCACAGGAGTTTGGGTGAACTCCGGGAGTTGGTGATGGACAGGGAGGCCTGGCGTGCCGCAGTTCATGGGGTCGCAAAGAGACACAACTGAGCNAGGAGAAGGGGACGACAGAGGATTTAGATGGCTGGATGGCATCACCGACTCGAGTGATGCACAGGAGTTTGGGTGAACTCCGGGAGTTGGTGATGGACAGGGAGGCCTGGCGTGCCGCAGTTCATGGGGTCGCAAAGAGACACAACTGAGCAACTGGACTGAACTGATTGAAGGTATGGGAAAGTCATTCTGGCTTATACAATAATTTAACTTGAACTTTAGGCTAACCAAGATAGCCTATTTGTGGCTTATCAAATATTCACTGCATAGCTGCATTAGTTATTAAAGAAAAGAACACACTGACCAGAAGTAAAGACTTTCCGTTTTTGAGATAAACACATCTCCCCTTCCTGGGATGCCAGGGCTAGTACCCCTTTGATGATAAAATTCCTTTGCCAGGTGCCAAGGCCATACTGAGTAGTGTATGTGCTGATGTGGTTTTTGGTTTGCTTTATTTTTTGATCTTTAACTACATCATCGCCTACATTCAGAACTCAGTCTTTGCTTCATCACCAAGTTTTTTATATTGGGCATCGCACTGGCAAAGGAAACTTGGTAACATATAATTGGTTCACTCTAAGGAAACCACTTTCTTGTGGTCAAGATTCTCTTTAAGTCCTTCAAGAGAATGAAAGACTGGAGCCCCAGCTGTGCAGGGACATTGAAATACAAGCCCATCTATAGTGAGCATGGTCTCTAGATGAGAGTCTGGCAGAGTTCCTCACTGCTACTCCACCATCTCTGCAGCTCTGTTACTCAATGCAAGTCCATGTGGCCCACAAACAGTGAGGCCAAATTATACCAAACGTAGGCGTGTGGAGCAGTGAAAAGTTCACTGCAGAGACAGGTAAGGAGATGGATGTCTCATGCCCCAAACCTTGGACTCCCTAAAAGTGTAAGAAAAACTGAAAAGTGAGGGAGGGGTGTGGTTATTTGTATTGGGTAGAAGACATGAGCGTTGAGGGGAGGCCTGGCTGAAAGGGATGCAAGCTGATCTCTAAACTCCATCCCAGACACACCCAGGAGAGCTCACATATATGCTACAAAATAACTGCAGAGACTTTCCAACTAACTGCTACACATATGCCCTGGGCACACAGTGGATACAGAATGACCACTGCTGCTGCTGCTGCTAAGTCGCTTCAGTCATGTCTGACTCTGTGCAACCCCAGAGATGGCAGCCTACCAGGCTCTTCTGTCCCTGGGATTCTCCAAGAACACCACCGGAGCGGGTTGCCATTTCCTTCTCCAATGCATGAGAGTGAAAAGTGAAGTTGCTCAGTCGTGTCCGACTTTGCAACCCCATGAACTGCAGCCCACCAGGCTCCTC
>SJYW01008634.1:354143-397380 GCA_006410735.1 Raphicerus campestris
TGTTTCCACTGTTTCCCCATCTATTTCCCATGAAGTGATGGGACCAGATGCCATGATCTTCGTTTTCTGAATGTTGAGCTTTAAGCCAACATTTTCACTCTCCTCTTTCACTTTCATCAAGAGGCTTTTTAGCTCCTCTTCACTTTCTGCCATAAGGGTGGTGTCATCTGCATATCTGAGGTAACTGATATTTCTCCCAGCAATCTTGATTCCAGCTTGTGTTTCTTCCAGTCCAGCATTTCTCATGATGTACTCTGCATATAAGTTAAATAATCAGAGTGACAATATACAGTCTTGAGGTACTCCTTTTCCTATTTGGAACCAGTCTGTTGTTCCATGTCCAGTTCTAAATGTTGATTCCTGGCCTGCATACAGATTTCTCAAGAGGCAGGTTAGTTGGTCTGGTATTCCCATCTTTTTCAGAATTTTCCACAGTTTATTGTGATCCACACAGTCAAAGGCTTTGGCATAGTCAATAAAGCAGAAATAGATGTTTTTCTGGAACTCTCTTGTCCCCCAGTTTCTTATCTTGTGAGTTTATGAATAAATACTCATTTAACACTAGCTGGTGAAAATACATATATACATATGTACATAAATATGTATGTATATACATACATAGGCAGCTAAGACAAAGCAGCTTTAACAAGCTAACATATAATAATTAGTTGAAATATCAATATCCTGCTAAGCATTTGATTAAACCAAACATCTTCAATATTGTATTTTGTTAGTTAAAAGGCATGTTGAAAAAGTACATTTTTAATACCAACCAGGAAATGCTGACAGAAGCATCACTTATGAGGACAGTGAGAGTCTATAGTTAGAACCTGATGCATAGAAATGAGCAAACAATAGCCCTCTTGGGTGGACATCATTATTATCCACATTTGACAGATCACAACACTTCACAGGGAGGTCGAGTATTTGTCTAAGATTACACAGCTGTTAAGAGGCATGCATCACTGAGGACTGAGATACCTTGGTTGAGTCACTGGGGTCCAATATTATTGCCTGCTTTTCATGGCCTGGCTTTTCCATAGGATGCTGTGGCTGCAGAGTGGCTTCCAGACCATGAAGAGGTAAATGATAGGTGTCCTAGATCCTTACCCTTTTCACCTCCCACTTGCCTGGGCTCCAGGATTGTAGCATTCTGGGACTTGCTTTACCTGCTATGCTCCTCACCGTGCCATCTAAGATCCCTGAAAGGTGGTCATCCAAGATCAGGTCCCTGAGTTCAGACCAGGAATCATATGGTTTGGTTCCCATTTCTGGCAGCCAGTGGCATGAAGCCTAGAAGAGTCCATTTACGGTGATTGTTAGAAAATATTAGAGGTGAGGTTGAGCTGGGAATGCCCAGCAAACTTAGGTCCCCCTCATTTGTGGTGGAAACAGCAAGAAGCAGAAGTTAGACTTGGAATGGTGGTCTGCAGAGGTGTGCCTCAATTCAGAGGGTGGTGGGAGCCACAGGAGGTTTAGAGCAGAAGAAGGAACTGATCTGAGCCAGGCTTAATAAGCAGTCAGTTGAGTGGTAGGGAGCCCAGAGAGGAGGATACTACAACAGCCCAGGTGAGTGTGGTGGTAGATGGGCCAGAGTAGTGGCAGTGGAGGTGGGTAACGTGTTGGGAGTGTGAGTCTGTTCTTCCAAGTAGGTCTGAGCAGGCTATCTGATGTGGAAAGTTGGGAGAGAAAAGAGGAAGAGTCAGGTGATTCTAAGATGTTTGGCCTCAGTAGCTAGAAGGAGGGAAGTGCCACCACGTCCAAGTCAGTGGCAAGAGTAATTATCACTGGGAATAAGGAGTTAGGTTCTGGCTGGTGAACGCAGAAATCCTCGAGTTGATTCCTCCCCTGGGCACCTGGACACACAGACTGGAGTTCAGGGCAAGGGTTCAGATTGGATTCACCCACAGTGTGGATGGTGCGTGGGCCAGGATGGAGCTGTGATCAGATTTGGCAGGCGGCACCTTCAGGTCCTGTGGCAGTGCATTAGGCAACAAGGGAGGGGAGTGTGGGGCTGATGATGGGTCTCTTGCTGGATGGGGTGCTGGGTTTCATAGAAACACAGGAGGGAAGTGTAGTGGTCATGGTGGGGAAGTGTTGTAGGGGTGAGGAGGATCTGGCTGGAGGCCAGATTTCCATGGGGAGTGGACATGAGATGTAGGTGGACCAGGCAGGGAGATAAGAGCAAAGCTGGTGCTACTGCTGATTCATCCAGCTCTGGGTTCCCCAGGCTCTTGTTCTTATGGCTGTTAGGACCTGGAAGTCAGCACAAAGTCACACGGGGTCCCCTGGGACTGTTGGTGGGCATGATGTGAGACAAGTAGACCTGGGCTTTGAACAAGTGTCAGAGGATGCTGAGACTGGTCAGGAGACTGCTTAGTAACACAGAATGTAAGAGGGCTGAGTGTACCTGAGATCTTCTCTAGGTTTCAAGATGCTGAGGATGAAGCCAATGTAAGGGCCAAGTAGGGTCAGGGCCATGAGGGAGGTGTGGTGTGAAGAACAATATGCATGTTGGGAGAGAGTGTCAGCCAATGGCCCCAGGCCCTTGTACTGGGGTAAAAGGAGAAGGGGACTGAATTTTGGTTGTTCTTGGGAACCACAGTCTGAAGGATCTTGGGTGAATTGTCTTGCAGAAGGGTGAGGCTCTGTAGGTCAGCACCAGAGCTCAGATGACACCTGTCCCCCACCTGTTGTTGCTGAGAGCAGAACACAGTGATCGCTGGGGTGGCCAGGAGGGCAGGCATCAGCAGCACCAGGGTCTGGTATCTCCACTGAGATGGGGAGCTGGGGAGGAGGGTTAGAGTCCCAGGAAAGAAGGCTGCATGTAAACTGAACCATCCCCATCATGGCAGGGCCAAGTGACCTTTGAGGACGTGGCTGTCTACTTCTCCTGGGAGGAGTGGGGGCTCCTTGATGAGGCCCAGAGGCTCTTGTACCATGGGGTGATGCTGGAGACCTTCTCACTGATGGCCTCTCTCGGTAAGGTCCTTGCACCCTATAGCTCCTCCCCTCTCCAAGGGCAGGCCCATCCCTCCCAAAGTTGGTCTGTGGGTTCTGCATCCTTTCTTGTGTCCTAGAGTAGGGATAACAGCCAAGCCTGGGTGCACCACCCACTTCTGTCCCCAAGCTGCTCCATGGTTGTGCAGGAATGGGTTTGGGGATCCCAAGTGTTGTGATCAGATGGATCCTACGCTACTGGACTCTCCCTGGTGATGCCAAAGAGATCCATGGCAGTCCAACACCCCCACTTTGGCCCTCCTCTTTTGGCTGATATGGGATCTGCCTGTGTCAGGAACTGAGGCGCTGACCTGGCCACTGCTTGACTGGGATGTTTCTGCAGCATCTTTTCCCCACCTTCTTGTTGGTTACACTCAGCCTTACTTCCTGTGGGCTGCTGAGGAGTGGATCACTTTGACCCTCCTGCCTTGTTCCTTCTGTAGGACTCACATCGTCCAGGACCCATGACATGACTCAGCTGGAGCAGCGGGGGGAGCCCTGTGTGCCTACCGGGGAAGTCTCAACCACAGCCACAGCGGCAGGTACTTGGAGGGAGGTGGCGGAGCATGGGCGTGAACCGAGGGATGAGTTCACACCAGGAGTCTCCCCAGGAGGCCCTTATGCTTTGGTGTCAGACAAGGGGCCAAGGCTGATTTCCATCTTTTTTCCCTCAGCTGACCACTTCTCAGCTGCCAGGGCTGTCACCTACCTTCTCTTCCACTCTGCAGCGCTCGCCGAGAGTGGCCTCATTTTCTACTGTTTTATGACATGGCCAGTCAGCTGTGGCCATGAGAGGAAACACGGGAGAGCCTAAGGAAAAAACAAAAAACAAAGTTGATTGTGCTCACAGGTCCAAAGAGGTAGTCCCTTCCTGCCGAGGCGGGGAGCGGGGGTCACACTGGAGGGAGTGGGTTCCAACAGGCAGGGAGAAGCAGAGGGTGAGGACCTGTCAGCAGGTGCCTTTGTTGGTGGGGAAAGTACAAGAAAAGGCACAATGGCATTTTATGGGTGCATTTGAACATAACTAGGTCACACTCAGGGGAGGACAAGAAGGGCTGCTTGTGCAGGGGACCAGCCTCCTTACACCAGTGCACCTGGGCAGGGTGCTCCAGCCTGTGTGTTGGGATGCTGACACAGCCGGAAATAGGGAGCTTCACAGGTTACAGTACAGTTGATGCTGTGGTATCTCAACGTCCTTAGCAATGCTCACTGTGATGGGTGACACTTGCCACCTAAGTTGTGGTGATGCTAAAGATCACTGGAAGATGTGGGTTTTGCCACTGAAGGCACGTTGCAACAAAGGTGACAACTAAGAAAGGTCCCAGGAACCCCTTACTGTCTGTGTCAGACATGTGTGAGGGTACTGCCCTGATCTGCCAAAGTCTACATACTCCACAGACACTTCATCAGCATTTCTGCACTTGCAGGTTGTTGGTGTGGAGCAGAGGCTGACGAGGCACCTTCTGAGCAGAGTGGTTGTGTAGAAGTGGACAGAGCAAACCTTCACCAACACCAGAACCTGAACTCTGGAGAGAAACCCTCAACAAGAGAAGAGCATGAGGAGAATCGGAAGGTCTTCCCAGGAAGCTCTGGTCTTCCCAAGCCTCAGGTGGCTCCTAGTGGAGAGGAGCCATGTAGGAGCACGAAAAGTAGGGAGGGCGATCCCCCTGGGAAAAGGCGTTACAGGTGTAGTGAGTGTGGGAAAGCCTTTGGTCAGAAATACTTACTTGTTCAGCACCAGAGACTACACACGGGAGAAAAGCCTTATGAATGCAGTGAATGTGGGAAATTATTCAGCCATAAATCCAATCTTTTTATACACCAAATAGTTCACACTGGTGAAAGGCCTTACGGGTGTAGTGAATGTGGAAAATCCTTTAGCCGCAATGCTGACCTCATTCAACACCGGAGAGTCCACACTGGAGAAAAGCCTTTTAAATGCAGTGAATGTGGAAAAGCCTTCAGGCACAATTCCACACTTGTTCAGCATCACAGAATCCACACTGGAGTAAGGCCTTATGAGTGCAGCGAATGTGGGAAGTTCTTTAGCTTTAACTCAAGCCTCATGAAGCATCAGAGAGTTCACACTGGAGAAAGACCTTACAAGTGCAGTGAATGTGGGAAATTCTATAGCCACAAGTCAAGCCTTATTAATCACTGGAGAGTTCACACTGGAGAAAGGCCTTATGAATGCAGCGAATGTGGGAAATTTTTTAGCCAAAGCTCTAGCCTTGTGCAACACCGAAAAGTTCACACTGGAGAAAAGCCTTTTAAGTGCAATGAATGTGGAAGATTCTTTAGTGAGAATTCTAGCCTTGTTAAACACCAGAGAGTTCACACTGGAGCAAGACCTTATGGGTGCCGGGAATGTGGGAAATTTTTCCGCCACAGCTCCAGCCTTGTTAAGCATCGGAGGATTCACACTGGAGAAATGCCTTATGAGTGCAGCAGTTGTGGGAAATCATTTAGCCAGCGTTTCAACCTTATACAGCACCAGAAAGTTCACAGTGGAGAAAAGTCTTGCAAGGTTCAAATGTGACTGACCCTTGCTTTTCTACCTGAGTATTAGATTTTCTTCAGTAAATGTGTCTTCATTTGCTGTATATCCTTCAGATCACTTTCAGAGGCTTTAAATGATGTTTTTATAATTTTCACCCATTTCCCTGGGAAGCAGGCCTGCAAAGCTCCTCACACTGTCATGCTGGAAGCTGATACAAAGATTTACTTTTTTAAGAATTTGCCACCTTGTATTCTAAACGGTTATACCATTTCACATTTCCTGGAGGGTGTTTGTGTTCCAGTTTCTTCATATCTTTGCTGAGTTTTGTATGTAAAATATTGGCCATATATTTTTAGCAGTTCTAGGGAATGTCTAGTAGTATTTCATTGTGATTTAAATTTGCATTTCCCTAGTGACTTGGTGTTCAGTATTTCTCCCTGTGTATTTGCCATCATTTCTTTAGTGAATTATCTGATCAAAGTTTTTTGCCTACTATTAAAAGAACTGTCTTGCAATTTCTTAATATATTCTGGATGCAAATGACTCATTTGATATTACTTTACCAATATTTCCTCTAAGTCTATGGCTTCGGGTTCCTTAACAGTATCTTCCCTAGAGTAGAATTTCTTAACTTTCATGAACTACAACTTATCCATTTGTTCTTTTATTGGTTGTACTTTTCGTATTGTGCTCTTTTTCTCTTATGGTACTTTATCATTGCCTGTAAAAAACCAAACAAACCTTACTTGGGTGTGCCATTGGAACCCTAAGAGCCCTTTAAAATATATAATCTTGTGAAATCTTTGTTAGTTTAAATACAGACAAAGAAGTTCAGTGTATGTAGAAATGTTTACATATGAACATACCCCCTATCTATTCAGTGACAGCCTAGAATGCAGACGTATTCCAGCAGCTGTGAACATATTTAATGTCCAATTATTGGCTTATGAATACAGTATTTCAGTAAAAAGAATCAGAACTCCTTAGATAAGAGGCCACTTCTAGGTTAGAGCTGGAAAAGTTTAACATAAGCCAAAGAAATATCCTTGCCTTAGAAAATAAAGAAGTACTTGGGACTTCCCTTGTGTTCCAGTGGTATAGTTCGAGCAGAGGCAGNGTTGCAACAAAGGTGACAACTAAGAAAGGTCCCAGGAACCCCTTACTGCCTGTGTCAGACATGTGTGAGGGTACTGCCCTGATCTGCCAAAGTCTACATACTCCACAGACACTTCATCAGCATTTCTGCACTTGCAGGTTGTTGGTGTGGAGCAGAGGCTGACGAGGCACCTTCTGAGCAGAGTGGTTGTGTAGAAGTGGACAGAGCAAACCTTCACCAAGACCAGAACCTGAACTCTGGAGAGAAACCCTCAACAAGAGAAGAGCATGAGGAGAATCGGAAGGTCTTCCCAGGAAGCTCTGGTCTTCCCAAGCCTCAGGTGGCTCCTAGTGGAGAGGAGCCATGTAGGAGCACGAAAAGTAGGGAGGGCGATCCCCCTGGGAAAAGGCGTTACAGGTGTAGTGAGTGTGGGAAAGCCTTTGGTCAGAAATACTTACTTGTTCAGCACCAGAGACTACACACGGGAGAAAAGCCTTATGAATGCAGTGAATGTGGGAAATTATTCAGCCATAAATCCAATCTTTTTATACACCAAATAGTTCACACTGGTGAAAGGCCTTACGGGTGTAGTGAATGTGGAAAATCCTTTAGCCGCAATGCTGACCTCATTCAACACCGGAGAGTCCACACTGGAGAAAAGCCTTTTAAATGCAGTGAATGTGGAAAAGCCTTCAGGCACAATTCCACACTTGTTCAGCATCACAGAATCCACACTGGAGTAAGGCCTTATGAGTGCAGCGAATGTGGGAAGTTCTTTAGCTTTAACTCAAGCCTCATGAAGCATCAGAGAGTTCACACTGGAGAAAGACCTTACAAGTGCAGTGAATGTGGGAAATTCTATAGCCACAAGTCAAGCCTTATTAATCACTGGAGAGTTCACACTGGAGAAAGGCCTTATGAATGCAGCGAATGTGGGAAATTTTTTAGCCAAAGCTCTAGCCTTGTGCAACACCGAAAAGTTCACACTGGAGAAAAGCCTTTTAAGTGCAATGAATGTGGAAGATTCTTTAGTGAGAATTCTAGCCTTGTTAAACACCAGAGAGTTCACACTGGAGCAAGACCTTATGGGTGCCGGGAATGTGGGAAATTTTTCCGCCACAGCTCCAGCCTTGTTAAGCATCGGAGGATTCACACTGGAGAAATGCCTTATGAGTGCAGCAGTTGTGGGAAATCATTTAGCCAGCGTTTCAACCTTATACAGCACCAGAAAGTTCACAGTGGAGAAAAGTCTTGCAAGGTTCAAATGTGACTGACCCTTGCTTTTCTACCTGAGTATTAGATTTTCTTCAGTAAATGTGTCTTCATTTGCTGTATATCCTTCAGATCACTTTCAGAGGCTTTAAATGATGTTTTTATAATTTTCACCCATTTCCCTGGGAAGCAGGCCTGCAAAGCTCCTCACACTGTCATGCTGGAAGCTGATACAAAGATTTACTTTTTTAAGAATTTGCCACCTTGTATTCTAAACGGTTATACCATTTCACATTTCCTGGAGGGTGTTTGTGTTCCAGTTTCTTCATATCTTTGCTGAGTTTTGTATGTAAAATATTGGCCATATATTTTTAGCAGTTCTAGGGAATGTCTAGTAGTATTTCATTGTGATTTAAATTTGCATTTCCCTAGTGACTTGGTGTTCAGTATTTCTCCCTGTGTATTTGCCATCATTTCTTTAGTGAATTATCTGATCAAAGTTTTTTGCCTACTATTAAAAGAACTGTCTTGCAATTTCTTAATATATTCTGGATGCAAATGACTCATTTGATATTACTTTACCAATATTTCCTCTAAGTCTATGGCTTCGGGTTCCTTAACAGTATCTTCCCTAGAGTAGAATTTCTTAACTTTCATGAACTACAACTTATCCATTTGTTCTTTTATTGGTTGTACTTTTCGTATTGTGCTCTTTTTCTCTTATGGTACTTTATCATTGCCTGTAAAAAACCAAACAAACCTTACTTGGGTGTGCCATTGGAACCCTAAGAGCCCTTTAAAATATATAATCTTGTGAAATCTTTGTTAGTTTAAATACAGACAAAGAAGTTCAGTGTATGTAGAAATGTTTACATATGAACATACCCCCTATCTATTCAGTGACAGCCTAGAATGCAGACGTATTCCAGCAGCTGTGAACATATTTAANTGTGCCATTGGAACCCTAAGAGCCCTTTAAAATATATAATCTTGTGAAATCTTTGTTAGTTTAAATACAGACGAAGAAGTTCAGTGTATGTAGAAATGTTTACATATGAACATACCCCCTGTCTATTCAGTGACAGCCTAGAATGCAGACGTATTCCAGCAGCTGTGAACATATTTAATGTCCAGTTATTGGCTTATGAATACAGTATTTCAGTAAAAAGAATCAGAACTCCTTAGATAAGAGGCCACTTCTAGGTTAGAGCTGGAAAAGTTTAACATAAGCCAAAGAAATATCCTTGCCTTAGAAAATAAAGAAGTACTTGGGACTTCCCTTGTGTTCCAGTGGTATAGTTCGAGCAGAGGCAGAAAAAAGAAAGACAACCTCGACAAAAGTAGGTTACCTTTATTCAGGCAAGGAGGGGCGACAGTCGGCCTAACGAACAGGCTGAGCACGGAGAGGGATCAGGGAGGCTCCATATTTATAGGGAGGTTTGTGGAAGCGATGAGGGAAATGTTAATCAGGCGGATGTTTGGGGTATGCTTTACCCAAGTTGAGATGGCATTTGTAGTTGGGTAGGGGGTGATATGGCACCCCACTCCAATACTCTTGCCTGGAAAATCCCATGGACGGAGGAGCCTGGTAGGCTGCAGTCCATGGGTTCCCTAAGAGTCGGACACGACTGAGTGACTTCACTTTCACTTTTCATTTTCATGCATTGGAAAAGGAAATGGCAACCCACTCCAGTGTTCTTGCCTGGAGAATCCCAGGGACGGGGGAGCCTGATGGGCTGCCATCTCTGGGGTTGCACAGAGTCGGACATGACTAAAGCGACTTAGCAGCAGGGGGTGATAAGTCTTCTGGGCAGGTGTACGGGGTAGAAGGTTTCTGGACAGGGGGTGGTAAGTCCCAGATAGATGCAACCAGTCTGGAGCAACTTTAGGGTGGAACCTAAAGTTCTGTTTTGTTTTCTCTGAAGTTAGATGATTCAGCAAGGGCCTCTGAGACTGTTGTTTTCTTTTCTAGGCCCCAAAGTCTCCTTCATTCCAGACCCTGAAATCATAAAAAATGGGGGAAAGGGCACCGTATCTCTCTGGCTACTTCCTGCTGGATATGGGTGATGACTTTTGGTCTGGAATGGAGGATCGTCCTAGGGCCCAGGGTCTCCTTTTTCTGAGCTTGGGGTGAGGCTCTCGAGAAGAATAATGGTCTTGACCTGATCTCAAGAGATGGCCCGAATCTGTTCTTGGAGAAACCTTTGAAAGAGATTGAAGGGACAGGGTCCAAATAAGAAGAATAGAATGATAAGTACCAGTGGTCCCAGGAAAGGGAGCAACCAAGGGAGGACCTGTTGGAACAGGTTTTGGGTACTATAAATGTTTTGTAACTCTTTTCTGC
This sequence comes from Raphicerus campestris, assembly GCA_006410735.1. Taxonomy (NCBI): domain Eukaryota; kingdom Metazoa; phylum Chordata; class Mammalia; order Artiodactyla; family Bovidae; genus Raphicerus; species Raphicerus campestris. Next base: position 364,296 of record SJYW01008634.1, read on the forward strand.
AGCGTTCAATTCTGTCTCTAAGTTCTTTGACTCTACCCTGGACTATGCCCGTTTCATTAACAAAATAGCAGCCGTCCTCTCCTAGGAAAAGGCAGGTCCTTTCGTTTTCTGCGGTGAGAAGGTCCAGGGCTCGCCTATTTTGTAGGGCCACAGAAGCTAATGAGTTAATTTGTCTTTGGATTGAAACAAAGGACTCCACTACCTGCTCCATGTCTTCATTAAGTTCTTGGGACAGCTTGTAGTAGAAATGGGCAGAGGTCGAGATGCCTCCAATCCTGGTGCCTAGGGCTGCTGCTATGCCTGTCCCAATCAGGAGGAGGGCTATGACAGCTTGTCTTTTCCTGTGGGAAAGTTCCACTTGGGGGTAGACTATTTGTTCCACCTCTTATTCTTTGAGGAATGTTAGGCCCAGGGTCAGAAAGACCAAGATGCAAGGTCCAGGGGGTCCAAGGGGAGACATGAATATACATAGGTTCCACAGAGAATGAAGATTCCCAGATTGGTGCAATTATTTGTGCTGTTCCAGAGAACCCAAGTGGAACAGAAGGAGGGAGCGGAGTTTGTAAGACAATGTAGTTGGGACTAGAGTAGTTAATACAGGTTAGGTTTGAAGAGGCTGAGAGTAGGACATTATCAGAGACTGGCCCAATGAGTTGTGTAGATTTTTGCTGGGAGGCGGGGATATAGTTGCCCTGTAACAGCCAGGTTGAAGGTAAAGGAATTGCTATGTGTGGTGAGGGAGACAGTGACATGCATATCCAACAGTGAGATATGTGTTGTGTGTACTATAAGAACTGGAAGGAAGAGCTGAGAAGGCGGGTAAGGTGTTGGTTGCCAGAGGGAAGTTTTAGGAGAGGCTGTAATTGGGAAAGGAGGTCTAGGCGTTTATAAGGCTCAGGGGTCGCCTGTAACCAGGAAACTATGTTCTTTATGACTTGTTCGTGTTTCTTTTCCCGATTTTGATCTAGCACTCCGCCCCCGTCTGAGTATCCCCAGTGAGTAATGGGATAGAAACATATGTTTCTTCCATTTGGCTTATGGCAGGTACTCACAAAACTCCCTCTCTTTTGTACTTTAACAGTGAGTAAGGATTTGGACTTCCCGCCCCCAAGGTTCATGGTGCATGGTTTTGGAGCTGTGCTACAACATGAGGAATGTACATAGCAATAAATGTCAGAGCAGGGGCGGGGAGTAGCCAGAAGGCTGGGGAGTGCAGCAAGGAGAAGGAACAGAGGAGTCATGGGGCTGTTAGTTAGGCAGTCCAGAGGAAATCGCACCCTAGGAGTATAACAAAGCTAGCAACATAGGCAATACCCACGGAAAGATGAAGGACAGGTGGCCAGTCCTGAGGGGAGACAGTTACTACGCCTATAGCAAGGATTAAGATTAAGAGTGCTGTTATAGCTAGAGAGACAGGGAGAGGCCAGTCAGGGCGAGTGGCAAAAGGCCCCAAGTTGGTGGTTGTTTGAATCTGAGGGGGAACAGTGTTCATTAGGATGTAGAATGATGTGGAAAATGAGAGTAAAGAAATCAATTTCATCTGGAGTCATGTTCTAGAAGGTTCCTTGGAGCCACAGTTGAGACACCAGTGTAGTCAGATCTTTGAAGGAGGTTTCTGTGGAGGAGCTGGTTCAGAGGTCTTGTAGTAGTTGGGTCAGGAACAGTTGTAGGTTGAAGAGAGTCCAGGTCATTCAGTGTCTTCTTGGATGGTTGACAGAGGTGGTCGCTGGGTGAATTTTAAGGATGTAGGTCCTGTGAAGGAGACCTGATAGGTGTCATTTAAGGAGGGCAGCGCAGGATCGGAGGTGACCCGTTTTAGGCAGGAGAGGTGTACCCAGGAGGTGACCTTGTCGAGTTTAGCTGCAGTTGGTGTAAGGAGGATGATTTTGAATGGTCCTTGCCACTTTGGCGTTAGGTCACCCTGGGGATTATCAGACAGATAGACCATGTCCCCAATTTGTAAAGGGAGCAGGGAGGCTTGGGGGTCAGGGGCAGGCAAGTCGTGGTTGACGTATTTCCAGAGGGCATTGCAGAGTTCCGCCAGCAGAGGGGAGTGTAGGAAGCTTGGTATGGGAGGAGATTCAGGGGGGAGTCCAGGAGGGAGCATGAGCCTTCCATACATCACTTCAAAGGGGCTCAGCCCCAGGGGCTTTCTGGGCAAAGCCTGTATTCTGAGGAGAACAGTTGGCAAAAGCTTAGTCCAATCTAGATGTACTTCAAAGGTTAGTTTGGTAAAGGTTTCTTTGATTATTCTATCCATCCTTTCTACCTTTCCTGAGGACTGGGGACAGTATGGAATGTGAAATTTCCAGGGTATCTGTAAGAACTGAACAAGTTGTTGGGTGACTTTGGACGTAAATTCCGGGCCATTATCAGACTGTAGGGATGATAGCAGGCCAGACCTCAGGATAATTTCTGTGAGGAGGATTTGGGCCACGGTGTGGGCTGTTTCGTTTGTAGTGGGAAATGCTTCTACCCATTCCAAAGAAGTGTCCACAAGGACCAGGAGGTATCTGACTCTCCAGAGCAGGGGCATATGAGTAAAGTCTATCTGCCAATCCTGTGCTGGGAGATTGCCTCGCATTTGATGGATTGGAAAGGATGTTGATTTAAGGTTGGAGTATGTTGACATGTTTGACAGGAGCAGGTAAGGTAATCTAAATATTGTTGGTCAGCATTGGATATGGGGAAGTGATTATGGAGGAACTGTTGGAGTGTCTTGGAGGAGGGATGAAAAAGTGAGTGTAGATAAGAGGATTTTTCTGGTGGTGGGAGTGTCGGGTGGAGTCAGAGCTAAGATGACAGGGGACTGGAGGGAAGGATGGGACAGTGCTATCTCTCTTGCCTTCTGGTCTGTAGCATTGTTGTAGGCTGATATGAGACTTCCCTTTTGATGAGATTTCTTTGGAAGGAATGATGCCAAAGCTGAAACTCCGGNTTGGTGGTTGTTTGAATCTGAGGGGGAACAGTGTTCATTAGGATGTAGAATGATGTGGAAAATGAGAGTAAAGAAATCAATTTCATCTGGAGTCATGTTCTAGAAGGTTCCTTGGAGCCACAGTTGAGACACCAGTGTAGTCAGATCTTTGAAGGAGGTTTCTGTGGAGGAGCTGGTTCAGAGGTCTTGTAGTAGTTGGGTCAGGAACAGTTGTAGGTTGAAGAGAGTCCAGGTCATTCAGTGTCTTCTTGGATGGTTGACAGAGGTGGTCGCTGGGTGAATTTTAAGGATGTAGGTCCTGTGAAGGAGACCTGATAGGTGTCATTTAAGGAGGGCAGCGCAGGATCGGAGGTGACCCGTTTTAGGCAGGAGAGGTGTACCCAGGAGGTGACCTTGTCGAGTTTAGCTGCAGTTGGTGTAAGGAGGATGATTTTGAATGGTCCTTGCCACTTTGGCGTTAGGTCACCCTGGGGATTATCAGACAGATAGACCATGTCCCCAATTTGTAAAGGGAGCAGGGAGGCTTGGGGGTCAGGGGCAGGCAAGTCGTGGTTGACGTATTTCCAGAGGGCATTGCAGAGTTCCGCCAGCAGAGGGGAGTGTAGGAAGCTTGGTATGGGAGGAGATTCAGGGGGGAGTCCAGGAGGGAGCATGAGCCTTCCATACATCACTTCAAAGGGGCTCAGCCCCAGGGGCTTTCTGGGCAAAGCCTGTATTCTGAGGAGAACAGTTGGCAAAAGCTTAGTCCAATCTAGATGTACTTCAAAGGTTAGTTTGGTAAAGGTTTCTTTGATTATTCTATCCATCCTTTCTACCTTTCCTGAGGACTGGGGACAGTATGGAATGTGAAATTTCCAGGGTATCTGTAAGAACTGAACAAGTTGTTGGGTGACTTTGGACGTAAATTCCGGGCCATTATCAGACTGTAGGGATGATAGCAGGCCAGACCTCAGGATAATTTCTGTGAGGAGGATTTGGGCCACGGTGTGGGCTGTTTCGTTTGTAGTGGGAAATGCTTCTACCCATTCCGAAGAAGTGTCCACAAGGACCAGGAGGTATCTGACTCTCCAGAGCAGGGGCATATGAGTAAAGTCTATCTGCCAATCCTGTGCTGGGAGATTGCCTCGCATTTGATGGATTGGAAAGGATGTTGATTTAAGGTTGGAGTATGTTGACATGTTTGACAGGAGCAGGTAAGGTAATCTAAATATTGTTGGTCAGCATTGGATATGGGGAAGTGATTATGGAGGAACTGTTGGAGTGTCTTGGAGGAGGGATGAAAAAGTGAGTGTAGATAAGAGGATTTTTCTGGTGGTGGGAGTGTCGGGTGGAGTCAGAGCTAAGATGACAGGGGACTGGAGGGAAGGATGGGACAGTGCTATCTCTCTTGCCTTCTGGTCTGTAGCATTGTTGTAGGCTGATATGAGACTTCCCTTTTGATGAGATTTCTTTGGAAGGAATGATGCCAAAGCTGAAACTCCGGTACTTTGGCCACCTCATGCGAAGAACTGACTCATTGGAAAAGACTCTGATGCTGGGAGGGATTGGGGGCAGGAGGAGAAGGGGAAGACAGAAGATGAGATGGCTGGATGGCATCACCGACTCTATGGACGTGAGTCTGAGTGAACTCTGGGAGTTGGTGATGGACAGGGAGGCCTGGCGTGCTGCGATTCATGGGGTCGCAGAGTTGGACACGACTGAGCGACTGAACTGAACTGAACAGTGGAGGATGGCGGCTTTGTTTGGTAAGAGTGCTGCTTCTAGAAGTTTGTGGATCAGGTTTGAATTAATAATGGGGGATCCCTTTTGGGTTAGGAAACCTCTTTCTCTCCATATTAGGATGTTTGAGTGAAGTATGTTATAGGCATATTTGGAGTCTGTGTGGATGTTAACCCTTAGATTTTTACCCAGAGTTAAAGCTCTGGTGAGAGCTATCAGTTCTGCCTCTTGGGAGGTGGGGTGAGGTGGCAGAGGTGAAGCTTCAATTGTCTGGGTTCCGTGATTGTGACATAGGTCCCCCTGGATGATGGCATATCCTGCTGCAAAGGGTGGGGATTTTTGACAGCTGCCATCAATGCACCAGTGTGGGGTGTCTGGGTCTAGGATGGGCTGATCTGTTAAATGTTGGAAGGGGTTTTGGGTAAGATCTACTGTTAGGCTGCAGCTACCTAGGAGGGAGTCTGTTGTAGAGGGTGTGGGTAATAAGCTGGCGGGGTTAAGGGGAGAGCAGGGGGAGAATGAGAGCTGAGGGTCGAGGAGAAAGGCATGTAGGACCTGTACCCTTGAAGGGGGAAGGGAGAGGAAAGCCCAGTGTGATAGTCTCGGAAGGTGTGTGGGGAACAGACTGTTAAAGGGGCATGTCTGGAGAGTTTATTTGCTTCGGGTACAAGGGCTGCGATAGCAGCCATGGCCTGTATACAGGGAGGGCACCCCTTGGTCACCATGTCAAGCTGTTTTGATAGATAGGCTATGGGAGCCCAGGGGTCTCCAGCCCACTGACATAGAAGTCCCAGGGCCTGTCCTTGGTTGGAATGTACAAAGAGGAAGAATGCTCTGGTGTGATCTGGCAGGTGGAGAGCGGGCACTCGGAGGAGACTAGGTGAGCTGGCGAAGAGGATTGGCCAGCGAGGAGAGATTAAAGAGGGGCTCATCCAGACATCCTTTAGTTGCCTCGTAGAGCAGCTTTGCAATGAGGGAGAAGTTAGGGATCCAGATACAGAAAAAGTTTAGGAGGCCAAGGATAAACAGGAGTTCCCTTTTCGTTTTTGGAAATGGACAGTTAATCAAGGCCTGGATTCTATCTGAGGGAATAGTTCTTTGTTGATTGGATGTGGAGAGCCCCAGGTAGGTGACATTTGTCTGGGCTATTTGGGCCTTAGACTGGGGTACCCGACAACCCCAGGATCCCAGGGCTTCAAGGAGTTTGGCAGTATGTTGGAGGCAGAGTTTTCAGGTTGGGCTACAAAGGAGGAGGTCATCTCCATATTGGAGGAGATGACTTGGGGCTAGGTCGAGTGTCTGTAGGTCCTTTTGTTAAGCCTGTCCAAAAAAAGTGGGGACTGTCTCTGAACCCTTGGGGGAGAACTGTCCATGTTAGTTGTTGGGAAACGTGAGTCTCAGGGTCTTGCCAGGTGAAGGCGAAAAGGGGTTGGGAGAGAAGGTGGATGGGGATGGTGAAAAAGATGTCTTTGAGATCTAATACCGTGAAGTGGGTTGCATTTGGGGGTATGGTAGACAGAAGGGTGTAAGGGTTAGGAACTACTGGGAATGTCGATGTGATGGCCTCATTGACTTTTCTTTCTTTGTGTGTGTCTGTGTGTATGTGTGTGTGTGATAAAGTTTTATTAAAGTACAAGAGATAGAGAAAGCTTCTGACATAGACATCAGAAGAGGGCAGAAAGTGTCCCCCTGCTAGTCTTCAGTCAGATGTCATATAGCTACTGAAGTTGCTCAGTCGTGTCCTACTCTTTGCGACCCCATAGACTGTAGCATACCAGGCTCCTCTGTCCATGGGATTTTCCAGGCAACAGTACTGGAGTGGATTGCCATTTCCTTCTCCAGCCTCATTGACTTTTTGCACATCCTGGACCAGTCTCCAAGAGTTTGGTCCCTTCCTTACTGCCAGGATAGGGGTGTTGTGTGAATGGGTAGGAATTAGGATAGAGGCTTGAAGAAGAAGGTCTATGATAGGCTTAAGTCCCTTGCAGGCCTCCGGGGTGAGAGAGTACTGTTGTTGGGTGATTATAGTTGAGGGGTCTTTTAGGGTAATGTGGACTGGGGGATGATATTTGGCTATGGATGGGTGTTCCAGACTTGGGGGTCTAAGGCGGGTAGATCCAAGGGAAGGTCAGGGGTGAGGGATAGGGACCGTCCAGGTGCCATCTACATGCAGAATATAGAGACTGTATCGAGGTGGGGGTATGGTAATTAAGATTCCCAATTTGGATAACAAATTTCTCCCTAGAAGTGCCACTGGGCACTGAGGCATTATGAGGAATGAGTGTATAAGGGTCTATTTTCTAAATTGACAGAGTAATGGAGGGCTGATTTTTGGCCTTAGGGGAACTCCAGAGACCCCCTTGATTGTGAGTTCTGAGTCTTGAGTTGGGCCAGAGTAGGCCAGTTAAGAGAGAAATTGGCTCCAGTGTCTACTATGAAAGAGGTCTTTTTTCCGGCCACTACCCCGTCTACCCTAAGTTTCAAGCTTGTGTTCAGGACACAGGCTGGGAGGCTGGAACCCAGGCCCCGTCACTGGAACTCTTGTAGGGTTGGGCTGGGGTTCTGGGGAGAAGTGGGGATTTCCCCAGAGGTACCAGGGCATCCCTGTGGACATTCCACTCTCCAGGTCTGGGAGGTGAGGACCTCCCCAGGGGTATCAGGGTGTCCCTGGGGACAGTCCATCTTCCAGTGTCCCCATTGGCCACAGGTTGGGCATGCTTTTGTCAGGGGCCATGGGTTTGGGCATGCCTTTGCCCAGTGTCCTGACTGGTTGCATCAGAAGCAGGGTCCTGGGGTAGGGTGGTCTTAAGCCCTGTTCTGGGATGACTTGGGCCAGGCTGATCTCTTCCCTTAATTGATGCCACCAAAAAGGCATATTTAGCTTTTCTCTCACATTCTTTTTCTCTCTTAGCCTCCTCCTCTCTATTACTGAACACCTTGAAGGCTACTTCTAGAAGGTCTCTTTGGGGGGAGGGGGTCTCAGGGCCCTTTTCTGGGGAGAAGGCAATGGCAACCCACTGCAGTGTTCTTGCCTGGAGAATCCCAGGGATGGGGAGCCTGGTGGGCTGCCATCTCTGGGGTTGCACAGAGTCGGACACGACTGAAGCGACTTAGCAGCAGCAGCAGCAGCAGGGCCCTTTTCTAGTTGTCGAAGCTTGTGTGTTATGTCAGGGGCGGACTAGCTGATGAATTGAACGTGAAGGTAGAGTAACCCAGCAGGGGTGGTAATATCTAGGTTGGTATACTTCTGGACTGCCTCTGCAAGGCATGCCAAGAATAAGGCTGGATTTTCATCTGCCCCTAGGGTGATTTCTCTGACTTTACCATAATTGACATGGATATGAGTATTTTTCTGCATTCCTTCTAGAATGCAGGTAATCATATGATGGAGTCTCCTGATACCTGGGTCACTGGGCTGGTAAGTCCCAGTGGGGATCTAACTGAGGCACCGCCTCATCAGCAACTGGGCTATCGCAGTCTTGGTTATGTAAACAATCAGCATGGGCTTTTGCCGCTTTCCAGATACGGTCTTTTTCATCTGGGGTGAGAGTGGCATTTAGGATATAATATACGTCACTCCATGTGAGGTTATAGGCCTGTAGAGTCTCAGAATTCTTTTCTGTATCTGGTAGGATTTTCAGAAAATGATCCTAACTTTTCTTCTATCTGGCTCATATCTGACAATGAAAATGGCACGTGGATCGGGTGGAGCCCTCTGGTCCTGCCACCTCTCTCAGGGGAAACATGTGTTGGGTACATGACCGTGTGGCAGGGAGGGAAGGAAGTGGGGAGATGGAGTTGGGGAGATGGGGTAGCGGGGTTGAGGGGGAGTCAGGAGAAGTTTCACGGCCAGTAGGTGAGTTGGATGAAGGGGAAGGAGAGGGTTGGTGGGGTGGCCGGTAGGGAGGGGGCTCATCCGTGGGATCAAACTCCGGGGGTTTGGAAGGTCACAGTCCGCAGTTAGTTGAAGAACAGCCCTTTTGCTTGGGAGGCAGGGTGCATAGAAGGACCTTGTGGGTGGAGCAAGGCCTGCTCCAAAGCCTGCTCCAAAGGCCCAAAAGGCTTGGGCATGTGGGACCTCCAACCACTTGCCATTCCATTTAAGGAAGTCGGAGAGATTTTGAAGAATGTTAAAGTCAAATGTGCTGACTTCAGGCCAGTGGTCTTGATTGTCTAATTGGTATCGAGGCCAAATCTGTGTACAGAGATGTTTTAATCGGTTAGCTTCGAGTTCAATGAGTGAGAGTGGTTTGAGATTTTTGAGAACACAGGTCAGAGGGGAATCTTTTGGGTAAGACTGGCCGGACCCCATAATTGAAAGGCAAGCAGAGGCTGCTATTGGAAGCTTGAGTCGTCACCCATAGTCGCAATAGGAGTTATGAGAAGAGAGCTCTGTGTCCAGGTGGAGCGTCCCCCACAGTCACCTAAAGAGTGGCCCAGGGCCGGGGGTCCCTGGGACCCGGAGAGGACTGAGTTCTAGGGCGCCTCTAGAACACCGTCCGGATCTGACCTTAATCTAGGGGCCGGCTTGAGTGGAGTGTTGCATGAAGAGCAGTTGAATGGCAAGAGTTCCCTATGCTGGAGGTCGTCGGAGACAGAGAGAGGGAAAGGGGGTAGAGCCGAGGCCTGGGGGTATGCAAAACAGCAATAAAGCCTTAGGACAAGGCTTGCAGGCTTAAGAAGGCACTAGGTGTCCCTGAGGGGAACTTGAGCCCTGGCAGAAAAGTGGGCTTGGAGGATGTTCGAGCTCCCAGACTCCTGGCAAAGGGAAAACAATGAGGAGGGAGAGTGAGAGAGAGAGACGAGTGCCTTGCCCCCTCCCGGGTTTCTGCACCAAGAACGTAAGGTATAGTTCAGGCTGAGGCAGAAAAATGAAAGACGACCTCAACAAAAGTAGGTTACCTTTATTCAGGCAAGGAGGGGTGACAATCGGCCTAAGGACCAGGCTGAGCACGGAGAGGGATCAGGGAGGCTCCATATTTATAGGGAGGTTTGTGGAAATGATAAGGGAAACGTTAATCAGGCGGGATGTTTTGGGTATGCTTTAGTTGAGATGGCATTTGTAGTTGGGCAGGGTGTGATAAGTCTTCTGGGCAGGTGTAGGGGGTGGAAGGTTTCTGGACAGGGGGTGATAAGTCCCAGATAGATGCAACCAGTCTGGAACATCAGGGCAGGACCTAAAGTTCAGTTTTGTTTTCTCCGAAGTTAGATGATTCAGCAAGGGCCTTTGAGACTGTTGTTTTCTTTTCTAGGCCCAAAAGACTCCTTCACAGTGGCTAAGACTCTGCACTCCCAAAGCATGCGACAGGGTTTGATCCTTGCTTGGGGAACTGGACTCCTACATGCTGTGCAGCACAGCCAAAAGTAAAGAAATAGTCAAAGAATAATGATGCAGCAGCTTTCTATTACTGTACTGACAGATAACCACAAACCAATGGCTTGCTGCTGCTGCTGCTAAGTCGCTTCAGTCGTGTCCGACCCTGTGCGACCCCAGACAGTAGCCCACCAGGCTCCCCCATCCCTGGGATTCTCCAGGCAAGAACATTGGAGTGGGTTGCCATTTCCTTCTCCAGTGCATGAAAGTGAAAAGTGAAAGTGAAGCTGCTCAGTCGTGTCCAACTCCTAGCGACCCCATGAACTGCAGCCTACCAGGCTCCTCTGTCCATGGGATTTTCCNTCATCTCCACTGGCTTTGTTCGTAGTGATGCTTTCTAAGGCCCACTTGACTTCACATTCCAGGATGTCTGGCTCTAGGTAAGTCATCATACCATCGTGATTATCTGGGTTGTGAAGATCTTTTTTGTATAGTTCTTCTGTGTATTCTTGCCACCTCTTTCTTAATATCTGCTTCTGTTAATATAATATAATTTCTGTTTTTTATTGAACACATCTTTGCATGAAATATTCCCTTGGTATCTCTAACATGCTTGAAGAGATCTCTAGTCTTTCACATTCTATTGTTTTCCTCTATTTCTTTACACTCATCACTGAAGAAGGCTTTATGTCTCCTTGCTATTCTCTGGAACTCTGCATTCAAATGGGTATATCTTTCCTTTTCTGCTTTGCTTTTCTCTTCTCTTCTTTTCACAGCTATTTGTAAGGCATCCTCAGACAATAATTTTGCTTTTTTGCATTTCTTTTTCTTGGGTATGTTCCTGATTCCTGTCTCCTGTACAATGTCATGAACTTCCGTCCATAGCTCTTCACGCACTCTATCAGATCTAATCCCTTGAATCTATTTGTCACTTCCACTGTATAATCCTAAGGGATTTGATTTAGATCATACCTGAATGGCTTCCTGGTTTTCCCTACTTTCTTCAATTTAAGTCTGAATTTGGCAATAAGGAGTTCTTGATCTGATCCACAGTCAGCTTCCAGTCTTGTTTTTATTGATTGTATAGAGTTTCTCCATCTTTGGCTGCAAAGAATATAATCAATCTGATCTCGCTATTGACCATCTGGTGATGTCCATGTATAGAGTCTTCTCTTGTGTTATTGGAAGAGGGTGTTTGCTATGACCAGTGCATTCTCTTGGCAACTCTATTAGCCTTTGTGCTTCATTCTGTACTCCAAGGCCAAATTTGCCTGTTACTCCAGGTGTTTCTTGCCTTTCTACTTTTGCATTCTAGTCCCCTATAATGAAAAGGACATCATTTTTGAGTGTTAGTTCTAGAAGCTCTTGTAGGTCTTCATAGAACCAGTCAACTTCAGCTTCTTCAGCATTATTGGTTGGGGTATAGACTTGGATTACTGTGCTATTGAGTGGTTTGCCTTGAAAATGGAAAGAGATCATTTTGTCATTTTTGAAATTGCATCCAAGTACTGCATTTCAGACTCTTATTGACTATGATGGCTACTCCATTTCTTCTAAGGGATTCTTGCCCACCTAGCATATATGATGGTCAGCTGAGTTAAATTCACCCATTCTACTCCATTTTAGTTTGCTGATTCCTAAAACATTGTCGTTCACTCTTGCCATCTCCTATTTGAACACTTCTAATTTGCCTTGATTCATGGACCTAACATTCCAGGTTCCTATGCAATATTGCTCTTTACAGCAGCAGACTTTGCTTCTATCACCAGCCACATCCACAACTGGGTGTTGTTTTTGCTTTGGCTCCATCCCCTCATTCTTTCTGGAGTTATTTATCAACTGATCTCTAGTAGCATAATTGGCACCTACCAACTTGGGGAGTTCATCTTTCAGTGTCATATCTTTTTACCTCTTCATACTGTTCATGGGGTTCTCAAGGCAAGAATACTGAAATGGCTTGCCATTCCCTTCTCCAGTGGACCAAATTTGTGGTTGTGGGACTGATATTCTTGTTTTCTTAAAGATGAAACAGTACTAATTGTATAGAAATTCTTCTAAAAGAAGATTCAAACACTTCCCAACTATTAATAGTTAAGTGACTGTTACAACTGTTAAGCAGCTAATGTGTGTGCTAAGTCATGTCCGACTTAGTGCTGTCCCATGGACTGTAGCTCTCTAGGCTTCTCTGTCCACAAGATTGTCCAGGCAAAGATACTAGAGTGGGTTGCCATTTCCTCCTTCAGGGGATCTTCTCGACTCAGAGATTGAACCCATTTCTCTTGTCTCCTGCATTGGCAGGCAGGTTCTTTACCATTAGCGCCACCTGGGAAGCCAATACTTCAATAATCAACTAATACTTCAATATAAAATAAAAAGTAAAAAAAAAGGGACTAGTACCCACATGAACATAGCAAACTGAATCCAGCCATATACATATGTGAACACATAAATCATAACCTAGTGCTGTTTATCAAGAATGTAAAGATGATGTAACAATTGAACCTGTTATCTATCTTAATAGACTAAAAAACAATAATCTCAAAGATGTAGTGGAAGCATTTCACAGAATTCAAAACCAGTAAATGATAAAAATTCTCAGCAAATTAGGATTAGATGGGAACTTCCTGATATAGTCCATCTATGAAAAACAAAAACAAAAACACAGCTAACACATTTGATGTTGAAAGTCTAATACTTTTGCCCTGATATTAGGAATAATGCAAATGTGTCTATGCTCATCACTTCTACCTAACATTGTATTGGTACTAAAGATCTGTGTTTGTAACATGAAGAAAAAAAAAGGTCTAAAGATTGTAAAGGTAGGGACTTCCTTTGTGGTCCAGTGGCTAAGTCTCTGCTCCCAAAGCAGGGGGCCAGGGTTCAATCCCTGGTCAGAGAACTAGATCCTACATGCCACAACTAATAGTTCACATGCTGCAACTAAGAACCTGTGGAGCCAAATAAAAAATATTTTTTTAAAAAGATTGTAAAGGTAGAACCAAAACTTCTATTCAAGTAAGACACGATTGTGTTGAAAATTACAACTCATTCACTAAAAAGCTACTAGATCAAATGATTGAGAATGATTGAGTTTAGTGAGGTCACAGGATAAAAGGCCAATATACAAAAATGACTTGTTTCTGATACAAGCAATGACTGTTTGGAAATTGAAAAAAAAATGGTATCTTTTATAATAGCATCAAAATATGTATTTAGAAATAAACTGAATAAAAATATGTTCAAAAACTATTAAAAAAATCATCATACACCACTGAGAAATATTAAGGACCTAAATAGTTTCACTGGCAAATTATACAAAACATTTAAAGGATAAAATAATACCACAATTACACTTCTTTTCAGAAAATAAGAGGAATCAATGCTTCTCAACTCATTTTAAGAGATGAGCCTATCTGATACCAATATGTAACAAGCACACAAAATAATTACAGAACTATTTCCTGGTGGCTCAGTCAGTAAAGAGACTGCCTGCAATGAAGGAGACCTGGGTTCGGTCTCTGGTTTTGGAAGATCTTCGGGAGAAGGGTATGGCAACCCACTCCAGTATTTTTGCCTGGGAAATCCCATGAACAGAGGAGCCTAGTGGGCTACAGTCCATGGGGTCACAAAGAGTCGGACACGACTTAGTGATTAAACCACCACCACGACCACAGTCCTAATTAACAGAGGTGAAAAAATATACAGCAAATTAAATCCATAAGAAAGTAAATATGCATCACTGGATTTTAGCAGAGGAAAATATGGCTGACTGAACACTAGGGTAACAATTGGCCCTCACCCCTTGCCTGTTCAGTGACCAGAGGGAGCCTGTTGATAAAAGCAGGGCCCTGTGGGGCTCCTGCGCACAGAGCCATTCAGTGTCCCTCATTTCTTTGGTCACAGGAAATAGCCGTCATTCAGCCTCTGCGACCTTAGCTGAGCTCCAAGGGTCAGGTAGCAATTCCAAGCAGTTGTTAATTAGGGAAGGGAGGGGATGCGAGACCAGGGAGAAACAGGCAGTAAAGAGCAGCCTTGGGGGAAGTCCAGTTTCCCCACCAAGGGATACATATAACAATATCTTTGAGCTATTTTGTAGATACTGAAACCCCTTCAGGTGGGATAAATTAATTATTAAGAAGGTATGCTGCCCACAAGCATGTAGACCCCAGACCAGCTGGACCTGAAGGTTGATGATGCAGACTCCTACTTACCTCACCATCAACCATTCAGAAGAATGTTTGATGCTGATCACACCCTCTTTGAACAATTACTACAAAAATTTCAACTATCTTCTCCAAGTGGGGACACACAGTTTAGAGGGAACATGCTGTGTCTTCCTTCTACTTCATCCAAAACTCTCTGCGATTCAATTCACACAGGTGAACAGAAAAGCTGAGCTTTAGGCATCACTATTAGGAGAAGGCAATGGCACCCCACTCCAATACTCTTGCCTGGAAAATCCCATGGGCGGAGGAGCCTGGTGGGCTGCAGTCCATGGGGTCCTGAAGAGTCATACACGACGGAGCGACTTCACTTTCACTTTTCACTTTCATGTATTGGAGAAGGAAATGGCAACCCGCTCCAGTGTTCTTGCCTGGAGAATCCCAGGGACAGGGAAGCCTGGTGGGCTGCCGTCTATGGGGTCGCACAGAGTCGGACACGACTGAAGTGACTTAGCAGCAGCAGCAGCAGCAGCAGCTGAGTTAGGGCACCTCTCTCAGCTCTAAACTTCTATGGCTCCCAGAGCCCTCACAAGGCCCAGCTCCTCATTTGCCATTCCGTAGCTGATTTCTGTCTACCTGGTCTCAGGTCCTAAAAAACATAAAGTACACTTACAGTTTCAAGAACATCCCCAGTCCAGTGCCACATCGAAGCATATGCACATGCTAGTTCTTGAAACCCTTACCTCATCCTACCGGGTTCCCAAAACGGACGTGTTTCACACAATCCCCTACTCAATTAAGAACCATGGGCCAAGAATGACTCACCTCTGGGTACTCCAAACTCCAGGGCATAGAGAGCGGAAGGGGTAAAGTCCTAGGACAACAGCATCCTCTATGTCATGTCCCAAGGCTAACAGGACCACGGTTCCAGGGACTGGCGGCCTAAAGGCCACCGACTCACCTGCGTCCGGCCCAGCTGACCATCGCCAGTGGACCCCGTGAACTGAGCAGGGAGCCCGGCGGGTCCTTCAAGCTTAGTGGATTCCCTAGTCATCCGGCCCTGGTCGGGCGTGCCCTTGGCTGACCCGCGCTACGAGCCTCAGCTCCTCACGTGTAAAAGGCACACAAGGACAAGTACGCTGACTCCAGGAACCAGAAGGAAGGAGGGCTGGTGCAGAGCCTGGAGAATGCACAGCCAGGCAGAGGGCTTGCACAAAGGCGCAGAGAAGGGTCCAATTTTCTTTCTCTTCCTTATTTGATCCCTAATAGCTACCGGGGAAATAGCCCCAGGTCTGGACTCCACCAAAGAGAGGCACTGACCCCCATCAGCCTCTGTCACGTCATCGGAAGTCCGGCCTCCATCTCCGCGGGAGGTACCAGCTCTGTCCTGGGTCGTCATTGGACGAGTGTCCGCCGCCCACACACAAGCACAGGCCGTTGGGTAATGTAGTTTCTGTCTTGCATCCCACCCTTCCCATTCTCCACAACGAAGGCCAAACAACCCGCGAGACCCTGGGAAACAATGCTGTGCTGTTCCAAAGATGACCACGCTAGATTTGAGGCCATGTTGGGCAAAGCCATCCACAAGAGATACTGAATCGGACACCCCCCGCCTGTGAAGCCCTTGGCAAGCTTCTTAAGTCTCTCACACCCTCAGGAAAAATATGCCACTAAAAATCATGAGGAAGGGTACTCCTTGGTGGTCTTGTGTTTAAGACTCGGTGCTTTCACTGCTTAGGACCTGGGTTCCATTCCCAGTTGGGGACTTAAATGTAGGTACTAGACAATGGCACAGCAGTGAAGAATCCACTTGCAGTGCAGGAGACACAGGTTTGATCCTTGGGTTTGGAGGATCCCCTGGAGGAGGAAATGGCAACCCACTCCAATTCTCGTTTGGAAAATCCCATGATCAGAGGAGCTTGGTAGGTTACAGTCCACGGGGTTGCAAAAAGTTGGACATGACTGAGCCGGCACACACAATGTCTAGTGTATGAGGTAAGGGAGCAGCTGATAATTTGGTATTCTGTCAATGTCTGTTTCTGAGAGTGAATGGTTGGTTCAAGGCTGACAAGTATCCAACAGAGCAAAAAATGAAAAACAAACCAACCCAAACATGGTACTAGAAAGGTAAGTTGCTTACACTGTCTTTGTGAGCTAACATTAAATGATGATTTTACGCAGTGGTTCCCAAGCTGGTAACATCAGCATCACCAAGGAATTTGCTAAAACTGCCTCTACCTGGTCAGTCCATGGATAGCCTGAACCTGCAGCTCCTAAGACAGCACTAAATCCTGGGGCATGTGAGAACAGCAACCACACACCCAGAGGGACATCCCAGCAGAGAAGCAAAAATGAGATGATGCCTTAGATGATGCCGTGAAGACACAGTGTCACAATCGCTCTGCCCATACGCCATTGTCCAAAACTCACTGACACAGTCCATGGAAGAGAAGCTGTGTGTTGATAAAGAAACAATTGGACAGGAGACCATCTACCCAGTTTCTAGTACAATCCATCAGTTCAGTCACTGGGATAATGAAATTCATTATCCCTCCTACATATTCAGCACTATTTATTACTTTGGAGTTGAAAACCTCAAACCCCATTCCTCTGTTCTTAACCTAAAGTAAGACAACAAGGCAATAAACAAAAGAAGTTGGCACTCACCCCCAGTATTATGATGGTTCTGGAATACGGTGGCAGGAACTACTGAAGGACCCGCTGAAGAAAAAGGCTGCCAACCTAGATTTCTATATACACAGCAGAGTTGCCTTTTAAGAAAAAGTATGAGGAGGCACTTCCTTGGTGCTCCAGTGCTTGAGTCCTTGCTCCCAATGCAGGGAGCACAGGTTTGAATGCTGGTTGTGGAACTAAGATCCCATGTGCCCCAGGGCATAGCCAAAAAAAGAAGAATATGACTGTTTTGAACTCCATATGGGAAATTTAATAAAAAATTAACACACACAAAATGAAATCCTAAAGTTTATATTTAAGGATTTGGAAACTGATCTCAGATGGAAGACCTGCAATGATAGAAACAATGAGGATCCAAGAGGGTAAATACCTGCATAGATGGATACAACTGCTCATAATTTGCATTAAACATGAATGATGTTTCCTTGTGGAGTTAGAATGATGGAATTAACATACAAGGTCTCAACATATAGACTCAGATACAGATATACTGGTAAGTGCCTTACATAGTAGCAAAGAAGAAAAACTACTTATAATTCTGTGCTCTACTGTTTTTAATAAGTGCTTATAAATCTTAAGCAATAACAAACACAATTAGAGAATATGCTTTCCAAAGTAGAATAAAGAAAACCTATAAGTAATTAATAGAAAATTTAAGGGGGAGAGGGGAGAAAAAGAACAAGTGATGCAAAAAAAAAAAAATCCAAAAAATAAGAGTGCATATTTAAACTCAAATTATGCATATCAACTATAACATTAAATAAATATGGGATAAATTAAATTAGCAGTCAGTACTTTTGGACGGCTCAAAATTCCCTTCACAAGAGATTTTTAAAGGGAGGTTTTGAATTTCTATTCAGAGAAATAGAAATTTGGCTGATGGAGAACCAAGACCTTATGCTGAATGTCACTAGAGCCCATGATTAAGCTTCTTAAGAACTAAAATCTGCTGAGAAGCCATCAGGAAATTACCAGCAGCACAGCTCCTGGTGAGGAAAAGAGAATGGCATGGAGGGGTAACTTGTGAGTAACAACAGCCACCTTTTAAGCACATCCACATGCCCAGCCATATGACAGGCTCTTTACAACACTATCCTTTAACCTGCACAACAACCGGGTGAGGCATGCTGCTCAACACACTTGTTTCATAAATAATGAAGCTTCCAATGGTTAATCCAACTCCAGGTTTACAAGGGAGAAAACCAAGAGCCCACAAGTTCCCCGAGTTGGTCTGAGTTACGGGCACCAGTAAGCAGCACAGCTGAGAACGGAGGCCCAAGCGACGGGAATCTCATCACTGCTCTGCTCACCCTCCTGCCTGAAGCCATATCATCTGGGCAGGGCCAGGACCCTTCCCGGCTCAGAGAAATGAGGTCATGGAAAACTCAACTGCCCAAACTACCAGGGTGAACTGCAAGAAGTCTTTCTGACTTCTGGGTGTCCCAGAAAAGAACCCTCAGCCTCACTCACACTTGTGAAACTGGGAACTGTGAAACTTGTGACTAAGAAACTGGAACACACTGTCAAGCCATGGGTCATGTTTCCTGTGGATGCAGAGGGCTCTGTTAGGACTGAAGGGGCAAAGTCATTCCTGGAGACTCACCCCAGCATCCAAACTATGCACATGTCCCATCAACTCTGCCTCCTAACGTGTCCCAGTCATCTCTTAAGCCACCATCCTGGGCCAGTCCACTGTCAACGTCCTCCTGGACTGTAGTGGCCTCCTCCCTCTCTCCAACATCAGTTCTTTATCCTCCTCAGTCTGTGCTCCACACAGCAGCCAAAGGGAGGCTTAGAGACAAATGACATCATCCCCCTTCCTCAGCTCCCAGAGCAGTTGCAATACAATCCACATTTCTCCTGCCCCTCCACCTCACTGCCCACCACCTGTTTCCTCTAGACCCACTGGTCTTCATCTGTTTCCTCTGACAGGCCCAGCTCTAGCCTGCCTCAAGATCTTGGCACATGCTGTTCCCTTTATAAGGAGTGCTCTTCTCCATCTTCAAACATGGCTGAGGCTCTTCTGTCCCTCACAGTCCTGATACCTTCTGTTCCTTTTCCCATGCATTACAGTTTAACAGACATTTTTCTACNACATGCTGTTCCCTTTATAAGGAGTGCTCTTCTCCATCTTCAAACATGGCTGAGGCTCTTCTGTCCCTCACAGTCCTGATACCTTCTGTTCCTTTTCCCATGCATTACAGTTTAACAGACATTTTTCTACTTCCACAGACATGCAGACAGACTTGTGGGGGAAGTGACATGACTAAGGTCATCCAGATGGGGATAGGCACAGCTCAGGAACGTTGGCATCCCAACTATCCCCAGAGTCCAAGCTTGCAGCCATTGGACCACTCCTCCTGATCACATCTGGCCTCCATGCCAAAGTTTTGACCTTGTTCTTCATTATGCTGAATGGGGATTGCAGGCATGTTACTATCACAGCAACAACACTGGCATACCTCACCTGTGTGTTATCATGTCTGGTTCCCATTCTAGACATGAGTCACAAGACTCATGTCACAGTCACCCATGTATCTCCATAACCCAGGACACTGCGTGGAGCAACTGGGATGAAAGATGGGGTTCTCACGACTCCTGCTCATCAAACCAGCAAGAACACAGTGGACCCCTCTATACAAATAAAATTAGATGGGGTGACAGAGGCCATTAGGGAAAGGGGTCCTTCATCCATGGAGATGCATGTAACTCCTGTGTTGGGACAAACTGAGTTCCAGGTCTCTTCGTGGGCCATGTAACAAGGAGCTTTGAGGTGTAGAAAGAAAATCCTTCTGCTGAGAACCAAGTCATGTCTTGGGACATGATCTCCTCAGTGAATGGGCTCAGCTACAGCTAAAGGTAACACACAATCACAGCAAAACTGAGCACATGAGGGGACATAGATGTTAGTTGGGTACATAGTCTCAGACGCCAAAGAACATTTTTCCTCTGGCCAAACTATTCACCACAATAGTTACTTTAAAGAAGTCTTCTCGATATGAGTTCTCTGATGCTGACTAAGCCCAGCCTTCTTGTAAAAGGCTTTGCCACATCTCACACATGTGTAGGATTTCACTCCACTATGAATCTTCTGGTGGGTGGTGAGGGTTGAGCTGTAGCTGTAGGTTTTTCCACACTCACTGCACTCATAGGGCTTCTCCCTAGAGTGACACCTCATGTGGCGAGTTACAGAAAAGCTGTCACTAAAGGCTTTCCCACACTCTTTGCATTCAAAGGGTTTCTCCCCAGTGTGGGTTCTATTATGCCGAATGAAGTCAGAGTGGTGGGCGAAGGCCTTTCCGCACTCACTGCACACATACGGCTTCTCTCCAGTGTGACTCCGCTGGTGCTCTGTGAGGTGTGACCTGCGGCTGTAGGCTTTGCCACACTCAGCGCACATGAAAGGCTTTTCTCCAGTGTGAATCCGTTGGTGCTCTGTGAGGTGAGACTTGCGGCTGAAGGCTCTCCTACACTCACTGCACTCATAGAGTTTCTCCTTAGTGTGAATGCTGTAGTGTAGAGTGAGGTCTGCTTTCTTGTGAAACGTTTTGCTACATTTTCTGCATTTATAGAGTTTTACTCTAGTGTGAATCCGCTGATGTCGAAGAAGGAAGCGATTCTTGACAAAACCTTTCCCACATTCCTTGCATTTGTAGGAATTCTTCCCTCCATGAAACAGTGGGTCTGCTCTTGATCCATATGACTCACACGCATGAGGAGCATCTCCTGAGGAGACTTGATCTTGTACATCTTTTGAGCCCAGACTGTTGCCTCTCCCCAGATCACCACATTCATGGATCCTGTTTCCAGGGAGGGTTTCCTTGCGAAGGACTGTTGCTGTCTTCAAATGGCCTCCCTGCTTTTCTGACGCTCCTTCCGGTTCCCGAACTTGCCCCAATGGAGAAACACTGCAGCCTTCCTGAGTCAGGGACCTCTGAGGTAAGCGTCCCTTGAACAAGGCTTGCTGAGAAGCAGTAGTCTCTGTGGTTTTGGTTTTTGCTTTGTCACCTGAAGGGATTCCAACATACAAATGAGGCCTAGTAGTAATGCCAACCCAGAAGAAACAAAATCACCAAGCAAGCAGGAAAAGGAAGATGGAAATGTTAACCTGACACCCTGCTGTGGCTTGGCTGGAGGCATGTGGTCCTGAGAACCTCATCTAAAGTGCCACAAAGAGTGATGAGAGAACGCCAAGCACTGACAGAGTGGGGAACAGTGGGAACTCACCTGTGGCTGGTAGGAGTGCCAGAAGGCCCACCACACTGGAAACTGTTGGGCGCTTTTTCTTCAAGTTAAATATACACCTATCCCATGTCAGAGTCAATCCAATTCTGAGTATATGCCCAACATAACTGCTCATAGTGGTTATGTTTANTCTTACACTACCTGGCTGGATCCTGGGGAACACCCTCTCTGATCTCCCTAAGCCAGGAGAAGGAAATGTTAATATCCTCATTAAGCCCAAGGGATGGGAGACAAGGGCAGCGATGAGACCTGCTCAAAGTCACAGCCCTGGGAAGGGCACGGACACAACACACCCTGAAGTCTCCATCCTGTTGCTTGAGCGCTTTCCTCAAAGCGCTCCATTTAGGTGTCCAGGGACAGAGAAGGTTTGAGACAGCCCATTTCTTTAGCGCTGCCGTTAGGACAAGCCTAGGGGAAAAGACCTCCTTCGACCCTAGAAATCAGAGTAACGGAAGAGCCGCAACTCGCATTTCCTGAGCGTCTCTGAGTGCACTGTGCTGCGGTCAGTGGTTTTCACACCCTGCCCTACTCGTCTCTCACCGGAACCCAGAAAGAATATACTGGGATTAGCCCCATTTCACAGCACAGGAAACTGGAGAATCAGGACCTAGCAACATTCCCCATTAGTGGGCAGGGACGAACCCTGGAGCTGAACCCAGGATACGGGCCCTAAAGTTCGTTCTGCACACCTGCAATACACATATGGAGGATGGCACAGAGGGTTCCACGTATGTGTGGGGGTTACAGGGAGCCCTCTCCTTCACTGCCGACTCCACTCGACATGTAGAGGAAACCTATTAAAATCTGGGTCAGCTTCCTTCCCTCCAAATCCTCCATGGTGCCCACCAACCCAAGAAGTGGACCCTTTCTTCAGTCCGCCATTCCAGACCTTTCTCCACGGTTTCCAACAGGCTGTGAGAGTCACAATATAACGCGGCTCAGCCTCACCTCCAGCATTTTCATCTAGCGGTTCACGTGCTCGGGACACCCCTGCACAAATCAACTGCACTGGGAACCCGTCCATATCAACCCCGGCCTGGATTCAGCACCCTCGGCTGGGACTGACTGACCAGCCTCCGCAGTCCCCAGAGTTAGGGGAAGCAAAGAGACCCTGGACAACACTTTCCTCTATGGAGGCACTGGGACGACGTGGCGGGGGTTCAAAGGGCCTGAGGGCCCATCCACTCACCGGGGCCGGGTAGGGCTGTGCCGCCAGGGCCGCCATGGTGCCCTGCGCAGGGCCCCAGGCCATGCAAGCTGGGGAGCCACGGAGGGTTCCGAGGGCCTAACTGTGCTGCGCCGCCCAGCGCCCCACGCCCACCCGCGACTCTACTTCTGGACAGCGAGGGGGGGAAGGCTCCTCCCACTGGCTCTGCTGCAGCCTCGAGAACGCTGACAGGCCCCAACGTGCCTGCAAAGCTACCACAGCTCAGGGGGAGCCAAGAGCCCAGCGAGGGCGCCGCCGGAAGTCTCGAGCAACGCGGGATCCCGGCCCTGCGCAATCATTGGTCCAGAGCGACCGCCTCTCGCCGCAGAGCCTCCTGGGTAGCACGGCCGCCGCAGCCCCTCCTGGAACTTCGAAGGGCGCGATTCTGGGAATTTCTGCGGAGGATTCTAAGTACCCGCGTAAAGGGCTCTGGAAAATGACATCCTCGGGCTCCCCGGGGCGGGGAGAATAGTGGGGAAGAAGCAGCTCTTGGTGTCTTCTTAAATGGCCACCACCCCGTTTCCGTGTAGTATCTTCCGCAGCTAAGGAAAATTCTTAAACGTGTTATTTCATGTGCCATAAGGCTAAAATCTCAGAGGGATAAGCTGGACCACGATACGCAGAGTGAAACCAAATTCAGGGATTTCCCTTGTGGTCCAAAATACTGAGCCACCGTGCTCCCAACGCAAAGGGCTCGGTGTTTCACTGATCAGGGAACTAAGATCCCACGTGTGGTGCAGCAGAAAAGAGAGTGAGAGAAAAAAATAAGGTGCATCCACTCAAAGATTGGACCTGATAAACATTATCTTGCTGCTTTTCAATCACAAGGAGACAGAAGCCTGAGGGACATTCTGTGAACTCCAACACCAGTCATGGACCTCAGTGAAAAGACTTAATAGTCAGGAAGACAGAGATATCAGGCAGCCTTGAATCATGCGGCCAAGATGCTCTCTTCCCCTCAAAAAGAACATTTTCCCTGCCTCTGTACTCACTGATTGTATTCCTATCCAACCCACCTGTTATATCAGTCTAGCATTTCTCACTTCACATTACAAGGCAAGTTTATTTCTTTTAGTGGTAATGACACCTGAGACCTATTTGAAAAGGAAATTTACCAAATTTCACTTTCTGCAAGACATTTCCTGCAGTGGTAGAAATGTGTACAAAGTGGCCTCCTGAACTCAGATAAACATAATTTTTTTAAAAAATTTCAATCTGGTGTAATGGCAATACTATCTGCCAAAGGATTTGAAATGATCTCTGAGAAGACTGTGAAAGTTGATTCCCCACCAGTTTCAGTCTGATCCTGAACTCAGATAAACATAATTTTTTTTTAAATTTCAATCTGGTGTAATGGCAATACTATCTGCCAAAGGATTTGAAATGATCTCTGAGAAGACTGTGAAAGTTGATTCCCCACCAGTTTCAGTCTGATCCTGAACTCAGATAAACATAATTTTTTTTTAAATTTCAATCTGGTGTAATGGCAATACTATCTGCCAAAGGATTTGAAATGATCTCTGAGAAGACTGTGAAAGTTGATTCCCCACCAGTTTCAGTCTGATCCTGAACTCAGATAAACATAATTTTTTTTTAAATTTCAATCTGGTGTAATGGCAATACTATCTGCCAAAGGATTTGAAATAATCTCTGAGAAGATTATGAAAGTTGATTCCCCACCAGTTTCAGTCTGATAGCAAGATTATGCACAATCACTTCATTCTGTACATTCATCCTTATTCAATGAAAATTCACTCTAAGATGCCACATGTCTTCATTATATAGTGTCTTTATTACTGAAGATCTGCATATGGTTGTGCTTACACAGCTTCATGCCATCAGATCAAAACATGGCTTCTCCATCTCCTAGTCAGCCTCATACTACAGTAAAAAAGATGACTCAGGTTTCTATCTAAGCTGAAAGGATAGATTTATCAGTCATTGAGATGGGAAGGGTGGTGGTGGTGTAGATGGAGGAGGTTAGAAGGAAATATTTAAAATTCGCTTTTGAACATATTTTATCTTCAAACACCCAAGTGAGACAGACTGTAGGCATTTGAAGGTAGGACTCTGATACTCTGATTTTTTAAAATGACTTTATTTACTTATTTTTGGCTGTGCTGGGCTTTCACTGCTGTGTGGACTTTTCTCTAGTTTGGATGAGTAGGGCTACTCTCTAGTTGAGGTGTGCAGGCTTCTCATTGCAGTAGCTTCTCTTGTTGGGGAGCATAGGCCCAACAGGTGCGGTGTACGGGCTTAGTTGCTCCATGGGCATGTGGCGTATTCCCAGGTTAGGGATCAAACCTTTGTCTCCTTCACTGGCAGGCGGATTTTTTTTTTTTTTTTTTTTGGCAGGTGGATTTTTACTACTCCAGAGCCTCCAGGGAAGCCCTGACTTTTTGGCAAAACAAGTGAGATGTTTTATTCTTTGATGGGCTGATTTTTAAAGAATGATCAGAGCTATGCAATCCAGACTCCCCAAGAGAAGAAATTAATGTACAGAAATAATACCAAGTAAAATGTCGCATACCTGGATTCTTACAGTTACAGGTAAATCTAATGTTTTAGAAAAAATAAACAGCAGGATATCTAGGAATATTAAAGTATTGTCTGGAGCTACAAAAAGATGCTCCCTTTTCTTAAGGTGGAATAAACATGCGGTACTTACCATTCACATTCCTGATCTCCAAAAGGTAGATTTCAGATAAGAGATTTCAAATCAGGCTGCACCCTTGCTAGCTCTTTTCCTTTCCTTGTACTCAGTCATTAAACTTCTCATGTTAATTTCCCCTAGATAAATCATGTGTCATTGAACTCTGTGTCAGGTTCTGTTGTTGCAAAACCCAACCTTAGGCAGAATACGTTTGGTCAAAACCTAAGATATCAATCATGTGAATCATGTCAGTGATATGAGGTTTCTCTTCCATAAGAATATATAAGCAAAGGCCAGAAAAACTGCCTGAAATGTATAACTGCAGAATCAGACTAAATCTGGCCCTAGCCTGTTTCTAACAAGATACGGAGTTGTTTTTCAAAGACAGAACAAAACCACAAGTCATGTGGTCAAACCATGCACTAAGATTTCAACCTCAAACAACACTCAGGATCAAAATTGTCTTTTTCTTTTTTACAGTGTCTTTGACTGGTTTTGGTATCAGGGCAATAATGAATGACATTGTAGAATAAATTCAAGTGTGTTTCATCCTCTTTAGTTTTTTGGAACAGTTTGAGAAGTCATATTAGCTCTTCTTCATATATTTAGTAAAACTCCTCTGTGAAGCAGTCCAGTCCTGGACTTTCGTTTCCTGGGATTTTTTTTTTTTTTTAAGAACAAGAATATATATTCTTTTCCAGTGTGCATGGAACATTCTATAGTATAGACTACACACAACCTCACAAAACAAGCCTTGATATATTTGAGAGGACAGAAATTTAAAGCATCTTTTCAGAGCATGATAGTATAAACTCAGAAAATCAATCACAGAAATAAAAATGAGGAAAAACAAAAACCCAATTACATGGAGACGAAGCAAAATGCTACTAAAAAAACCTATGGGTCAATGATGAAATCAGGCAGGGACTCAGAAAATACCTCAAGAAAAATGACAATGAAAACACAGCCTTATAAAAATCTATTGGATGCAGCAAAAGCAGTTCTAAGAGGGAAGTTCATAGTGATATAGGCCTTCCTCCAGAAACAAACAAAATCTCAAAAGATCAACCTAACCAATCGCCTAAAACAATTAGAAAAAAAAAAAAGAGAGAGAGCAAAACCCAAAATCAGCAGAAGGAAGAAAATTATAAATGTAAAAGAAATAAATAAAACAGGTTTTTTGTTTTTTTTTTTCAAAGACAAGGTTCATAAGACCAGGAGATAATTTTTTGAAAGGGTAAACAAAATAAAAAATCTCTAGTCAGGCTCACCAAAAAGAAAAGGGAGACAACCCAGATAAACAAAATAAGAAATCAAAGAGAAGTAACAACTGAGACTATAGAAAAACAAACAAAAATCCTAAGAAAATACTATGAACAGTCATAAGCCAATAAATTTAACAACCTAGAAGAAACGGACAAGTTTCTAGAAACATACAGGAAAAAGCAGGGTGAAAGTTAGCAAATATATCCACAGTTATCCAACTGAACATGAAATGTGTGTTTTCATCTTATTATCTATTTCAAGACATCAATGTGTGGTGTTCAGACATGCATCTAGGAATGTGGAATGTATTAGTCTACAACATGCAAACACATATTTTCCTACTGGAACCTACTCTGTATTTGTTAGAAAATGCAATAAGCGCCTCATCTACGACATTAAGTTGCACAGGGTGGTGACAGGTCCTAAGGAAGCTAAGAAGGGCAGGAAATGGATGATGAAAAACTTAGGAGTTTCTGATGGGTTGAGGCACTAAACGGAGTGTCCATATTTGGACTTCTAGTGAACATGGAAACTGAGGGCATATTTTAGGTGGTTTATTTCATCCTTCCCAATAGCTGCAGTCATTATTTTGCCTTAATGGATGAAACCGGAACTCCAGGATGACACTAGAAGCCACTGTCCTCCTTTTATTCTAATGGGGATATTTAAACAATGATTCAAAGGTAGTCTTTCTAATAGTTCATGTAGATGTTATTTATTTACAAGATTAATAAAGATCACTACTAGGGAGGTCCCTGGTTGCCTAGTGGTTAGCACTTTCACTGCTGTGGGCTGGGTTCAATCCCTGGTTGGGGAATTGAGATTTCACAAGCCGTCCAAAAAAGAGAGAGAGAGAAACCAAGGGAAAAAAAATAGAAAAACAAGAAGGATCACTTCTATCATTACTTTGCTATCTATGTGTAATAGACATGAACAATGCACAAATTGAAGATTTTTTCCATTCAATATCATCACATGTAGAAAATACCTGGAAATGTTTAAGATCTACAAAGGGAAAACTAAAAAACCCTGCTAACAAAATTAAAGCTCTGAATAAAAAGTTATATTATGTTTATAGATTGGGACACAGTCTTTCTTCTGTGTGTGTGTGTGTGTGTGTGTGTGTGTGTGTGCTCAATTGCTCAGTCATGTTTGACTCTTTGTGACCCCATGTACTGTAGCGCAAAATGCTCCTCTGTCCATGGGATTTCCCAGGCAAGAATAGTCGAGAGGGTTGCAATTTCCTAGTCCAGGGGATATTCCCAACCCAGGGATGGAACACAAGTCTCTCAGGTCCCCTGCATTGGCAGGCAGATTCTTTACCACTGCACCACCAGTTCAGTTCAGTAGCTCAGTCATGTCCAACTCTTTGCGACACCATGAATTGCAGCACGCCAGGCCTCCCTGTCCATCACCAACTCCCAGACTTCACCCAAACTCATGTCCATTGAGTCGGTGATGCCATCCAACCATCTCATCCTGGGTCGTCCCCTTCTCCTCCTGCCCTCAATCCCTCTCAGCATCAGAGTCTTTTCCAGTGAGTCAACTCTTTGCATCAGGTGGCCAAAGTATTGGAGTTTCAGCTTTAGCATCAGTCCTTCCAAAGAACACCCAGGACTGATCTCCTTTAGAATGGACTGGTTGGATCTCCCTGCAGTCCAAGGGACTCTCAAGAGTCTTCTCCAANTGCCCAAATTCACTTCGACCATGGACAGATATCGGTTCTAGACGGGACCAGACATCCTATACAAGTTCTGTCTCTAGCACTGAGGGACGAATATAGACTGTACTCACCAGAGCCGCCTACAGCTATAGACCCTGCTGTGCAACAATGGATTCAAAGATACCCACTGGCCTGGGCAAAAATAACGGGAGTGGGACTAGCCAAACAAAGACCTCCCATTGTTATTTAACCGAAAGCCAATGCTCTTCCTGTGAGGGTAAGACAGTATCCCATGAGCCAAGAGGCCTGGCAAGGAATTATGCCACACATACAGCGCCTCCTGGAGGCAGGGATTCTCAAAAAGTGCTGGTCCCCATGGAATACTCCCCTATTGCCTGTGAAAAAGCCCGGGGGAACTGACTTTAGACCAGTCCAAGATCTATGAGAAGTCAACAAACAGGTGAGTGACATTCATCCCACCATTCCTAACCCTTATACTCTACTAAGCAGCCTGTCTCCAGATTATGTTTGGTATACTGTCTTGGACTTGAAAGATGCCTTTTTCAGTTTGCCTCTGGCCCCCATGAGCCAAGAGATCTTTGCATTCAAATGGATAGAAGAAGGCAACCAGACCCCCGGACAGTTGACTTGGACTCGACTACCACAGGGTTTCAAAAATTTACCCACACTGTTTAATGAGACTCTAGGTGAAGACCTCCATGAGTATCGGGTTGATCACCCCACCATTGTTCTATTGCAATATGTTGATGATCGTATGCTAGCATCAACTACGGAGGAAGCATGCCTAGAGGCAACAGGCGATCTCCTTCAAACTTTGGGGACTTTGGGGTATCGGGCCAGTGCAAGAAAGGCCCAGATTGCTAAGCAGGAGGTCGTGTACCTAGGGTACAAGATAAAACAAAGGCAAAGATGGCTAATGCAAGCCATGAAAGAGACTATATTGCAGATCCCTGAGCCTGTAACTCCAAGACAAGTGAGAGAGTTTCTGGGGACTGTTGGGTATTACCGGTTATGGATCCTGGCGATTGCTGAAAAAGCCCGACCACTATACGAAAGGAGCAGGGAGAGTAAGAGCTGGGAATGGACTGAGCCGATGAAGAGGGCTTTTCAAGAACTCAGGCGAGCCCTGTTGGAGGCCCCAGCCCTTGCTCTCCCTGACCCGTCTAAACCATTTAAATTGTTGGTAGATGAGAAACGGGGAGTAGGAAGAGGGGTTTTAACACAGAAGTGGGGGCCATGGAGGCAACCACTGGCCTACCTCTCCAAACGACTAGACCCAGTGGCCGCCGGATGGCCACTTTGCCTTCGAATTATTGCCACCACTGCCCTCCTGGTCCATGATGCCTATAAACTGACTTATGGACAGTGGCTCCTGGTCTACACTCCCCATGCCATCAAAGGAGTTTTAAAGCAGCCACCGGGTTAGTGGATTTCTAATGCCCGCTTGACACACTATCAGGCTTTGCTGCTTGACACCCCACGGATACACTTCCACACGTCCTGCTTCCTGAACCCGGCTACTCTTTTACCCAACCCGGAGGAAGATCGCCCCCTTCATGATTGTGGTGAGATATTGGTCGAGGCTACGGTGGTACAAAAAGACCTAACAGATGTGCCTTTAAATAACAGTGAACTGATATGGTTTACAGACAGAAGCAGTTTTATTAAGGATGGACAGAGAAGGGCAGGGGCCGCAATAGTTGATGACTCTGGGCAGACAATATGGGTGGAAGCCCTTCCCCCAGATACCTCCGCACAAAAGGCGGAATTGATTGCCTTGATACAGGCCCTGGAGAGGGCCAAAGGAAAAAGAATTACCATTTTCACCGACAGCCGGTATGCATTTGGTACTGTGCACATTCAGGGCCCAATATATAAAGAGCGGGGTTTTTTTAACAGCTGAAGGGAAGGAAGTTAAAAATCTGCCTGAGATCCACAGACTCTTGGAGGCCATCCAGCTGCCTCGAGTGGTGTCAATAGTGCATGTCCCTGGACATCGAAAAGGAGAGGACCCCAGGGCACAGGGCAACCAGGCCACTGACATGGCAGCTCAGGAAGCAGCTAATAAAGACTATACTGCCCCCATACTGACAGTAGGATTACCACCCCCAGGTATGGGAACCTTACCCCCAGTCCCTGAATATTCCTCATCTGATTTTGCCTGGATTTGAGAGAATGCCGATCTTCGAGAGGGCGAAGATGGATGGTACCAAGACCCAGATGACTACTTGATGCTTCCTGCCAACTTGGGTCAACACTTGTGTGGACAACTACACCTGATCACCCATCTAGGAGAAAAAAAGATTCTAATGCTTCTCCAGACAGCACGTCTGAGGTTTCCTCGACAACAGGTGACTGTACGAGACATAGTCCAACTCTGCAAAGCATGCCAGCTGATGAGGCCAGGAAAAGGACAACATGCAGGAATGAGGTACTGGGGAGAAAGACCAGGGCAGCATTGGGAGATAGATTTTACAGAGGTAAGGCCAGGCAAGTATGGACACCGTTATCTGCTAGTCATGGTGGATACTTTCTCAGGTTGGGTAGAGGCCTTCCCTACTAAGGGGGAAATAGCTATGATAGTGGCCAAGAAGATTCTAGAAGACATAATACCTAGGTTTGGACTGCCGGTGACCATTGGCTCTGATAATGGGCCTGCTTTTGTGAGCCAAATTGTTCAGGGACTTGCCCTAGCCCTGGGGACCAAATGGAAATTACACTGTGAGTACAGCCCCCAGAGCTCAGGGCAGGTTGAGAGGATTAATCGGACCCTAAAAGAAACTTTGGCAAAGTTGGCAATAGAGACTGGCGGGGACTGGGTGACCCTCCTTCCCTTCGCCCTCTTCCATGTACATAACACCACCCCCTACAAGCTTAACTTGACCCCTTTTGAAGTTATGTACGGAAGACTCCCTCCCATGTGCCCTATCCTCGGGGGAAAGAAACAACCTTCCCCGAGTTTAGGGCGGCTCCAAGAGGCTCTGATGGCATTGAGCAAGGTATATACTCATGTCTGAAAATGGGTCCGGGAAATACACGAGGGCCAAGACAAGGGAGCCATCCCTTTGCATGATATTGGCCCTGGAGATTGGGTTGGGTTAAGCGGCACCATTCTGAGGCACTAGAACCTAAATGGAAGGGTCCTTATGTTGTGCTTCTTACCACCCCCACTGCCCTCAAGGTAGACGGTATTGGACCATGGGTGCATTGTAATCACATGCGCCAAGCGACTCCTGAAGAGCAACAACAGGCGCAGGCAGAATGGAAGGTAGCTGTCCATCCATCAAATCCTCTCAAGCTGAAGCTCAGCCATCAAAATACTTCTGGTGAGTCATCATCACCATCGTAGGACTGACGGCCCTATCCACATCCTGCCATGGCAACTCTAATCCGCATCAACCCTTCCAAATCACCTGGATCATCAAGAATGGAGAAACCTATGAAGAATTAAACCAGACCACCACTATCCATCCCCTGAACACCTGGTGGCCTGATCTGTATTTCTCTTTACAGCAGTTGACGGAGTTGACGGAGACTACATGGGCCACCAGATCTTACCTCCAATGGATAGGCTTCTATGCATGCCCTGGACACCAAAGGGACAAGATAAAGGCCTGTGGAGGAGTGGTGAGCCGGTTTTGCAAGGCTTGGAGCTGTGTAACATCAAATGATGGGTGGTGGAAGTGGTCAGTGACTGCACCCAACGACCTGATTAACCTGACCTTTGCAGATCCCCGCCATGAGCAGCCAGACGCGTGTCAAGAATGTGATAAGGTCAAGGTTTCCTTCACCGAACAGGGAAAGGACAGGAGGTGGATTTCAGGGGGAATCCAAGTTTATGTGACCTGGGGCCCGGGCGCGATACTCTTCATTCAGCAGGTTTTAGCACCCGCTCAGACTCAAGCGGTGGGTCCTAATCAGGCCGAGGGTGGAGGACGGGCTCTGCCGACCCAGAGTGCGGCTAGGCCAGTTCCTACTTTAGCAACTGACTCCTATAACACCTCACTCGACATTTCCTACCCACCGGGGACACCGGGAGGCCTCGCCCCCACGACCAAGGCCCCGGAAGGACAAGACCCTTTATGCTCCCTGGTTAGAGAAACTTATGCCGCCCTGAACCACTCCAGTCCAAATGCAACCCAGTCCTGTTGGCTCTGCTATACTCTTCACCCTCCCTTTTATGAAGCAGTAGGCCTAAATGTATCTTACAACCTATCCACCAGCCAAAACCCCCCTCAATGTCACTGGGGAGAACGTAAGGTCAGGCTCACTGTGAGAGAAGTATGGGGGAAGGGACTTTGCCTCGGTGCCATTCCTCCTGAAAAGACCCCCTTGTGTGCCCAAACTGCTAACCTCACAGGACTTAATGCAACAACATGGATTGTGTCTGAGGCAAGGGGCTGGTGGGTTTGTTCCCATACCAGGCTGACACCTTGCTTACACACTTCCGTTTTCAACCAGAGTAGGGAATTCTGTGTTCTAGTAGCGGTGATGCCCAAAATCCTGTATCATTCCGAGGAAGTAATGTACAATTTTTGGGACAGAGAAGCCCAGTCTCCCCAGTACAAGAGAGAACCTATCACGGCCATCACCATGGCGACCCTATTCACCCTTGGAGTAGCAGGAGCAGGTACAGGGATTGCCTCTCTGTCTACGCAAACTCAAGGCTTTGCCTCCTTGAGAGCAGCGATTGGCGAGGATATTGCCCGTATTAAAAAAAAAAAAAAAAAAAAGTCTATGATGGCCCTGGAAAAGTCTTTAACTTCCCTATCTGAGGTGGTGTTGCAAAATAGGAGAGGCCTGGACCTAATTTTCCTACAGCAGGGAAGATTGTGCGCAGCCCTGAAGGAAGAACATTGTTTCTATGCTGATCATACTGGGGTAGTAAAAGAGTCCATGGCAAAAGTAAGAGAGGGGCTAGCTCAGAGGAAGAGGGAGCGAGAAGCCCAGCAGGGGTGGTTTGAATCCTGGTTCCATAAACCTCCTTGGTTGACCACCCTACTCTCCTCCCTAATGGGGCCGCTCATTATCCTCCTCATACTCCTCACCTTTGGGCCCTACATTATTAATAAGCTGGTGATCTTCATTACAGAACGGGTTCACTCAGTACAACTATTTGTGTTGAGGCAACAATACCACTCCTTGCCTAGGGACATAGAGGAAGATTCCTCTATGTAGCTGAAGACAGGGGGGAATGTTAGG